>OX940974.1:18441226-18713226 GCA_954871275.1 Leptopterna dolabrata
GGCAGAACTCCTTCTTATTGAATGAGTTCTTGATGTAGTTGGTGAAGCGTTGCAGTTGCAGTGGGCACGAGAGTCTCTCCTTGAATCCAAACTGCTGATCTGGTATGAGGTGTTCCGTGTATTTTTTGATGTGTGGTAGGATCAGCCGTTCAAAAATTTTTGAAAGGACTGGCAACAAGCTGATTGGTCTGTAAGATGAGATGACATGCACAGGTTTCCCTGGTTTAGCAATCATTAAGGTCGGTTTAGACGGCGCGCACCCACTCGCGCACCAGCCTCACTTCCGGTCCCTCGCGCAATGTAAACACCTCCCTCCCCTCGAGGCCACTCACAGTGAGGCCAACTCGGGGTGAGCCGTCGTCTGTCGGTTTTTGGTCGCGCATCAAAGGACACTTGGTCTCTAACCTCGCGCCGTGCGAGTGAATGCGTGTCGTCTAAACAGTGAGGCGAGGATGAGTTTATTGCCGGGCGAGTTGAAGTCGAGTCAGAAGTGAGGCTGGTGCGCGAGTGGGTGCGCGCCGTCTAAACCCGCCTTTATGATGGTTGCATGCTTCCAGGCACGTGGAAAATACCCTAGTTGAGCTGCTGAAGTGAAGATGCGTGTCAAGTGTGCGCTTAGACACCGTGGCGCTTGTAGAAGGAGAGGCTTTACTATCAGATCCGGTCCTGGAGCTTTGCGAGCTCCAGACCGTCTAATTTGCTTCATGACTTCCTTTGGGGAGAAGAATATCGGAGGAGATGGGAATGGACAGTTCTCAACTGGGAGGGACCCTAGGCTACTATCATGAGGAGTGAAGCGGCTTTCCAGCATATCAGCAAAAGCTGTAGCCTTCTCCAGAGGCGCAGATAGCCATGAAGAACCTTGTTTCAGTTGTGGTATTGTTTTATGAGTTTTGGTGAGGATTTTTGTTTTTCTGTACAGGGAGAAATCCCTGGCACTAAGCGAGAGTATCTCTTCGCGATGTTTCCCATTCCGGATCTGGGCCACTTCGGCTCTTAAAGCGTTCCCTAGCTGATTTTCCAGTCTTTTCTCACTTTGGTTGTTGGTTCGAAACCATCTGCGTCTGGCCCGTTTCCGTTCTCGCCAGATTTCATGTACATGTGGTGGGAAAAATTATTTAGAAGTCGGGCGAGCAGGGGTGTTTGCTGAGGCTCCCATAGCTGCCCTTGCGTTTAGGGACGTCAGGTTTTCAACAGCAGCATCAATGTCGGCTTCAGTTTTCAAGGAAGGAAGGTCTTTGAGTTCGTTTGAAATACTCTCCTCATATTTAATCCAGTCAAACGGATATTTAATTAGGGTTGGTGTTGTTGTAAACATTTTTGGTGTTTCATGTAAGTACATATGGACCGGGATGTGATCAGAACCTAGTTCTTGTTTGGCGTGAACATCAGATGTGCGATTATCCAGACCTTTGGTGATGAAGAAGTCCAGATGTGTTGGACGGATTCCCGGTCTTGGGTCGTATCTAGTGGGGACTTTAGAGTCTTCAATCTTGAGCTGGTAGGTTAGCCTCCACCGATTCAGTAATTGTCCGTAGGTGTTAGATCTTGGGGATCCCCATGAGGGATGTTTGGCATTAAAGTCGCCTCCTATAACGAAAGATGAACCCAATTCATGTAAGACGCCCATAAGAGTAGCAAAGGATAGCTCCCTGTTCATCCTTCTGCACTGAGGTGGGACGTAAGCTGCACCGAGTTGAACGTCCTTTCCCTCAAGGTGTAATAAACACCGGGCAATTTGTATGTCCGTTTCAATTATTGGAAGTAATGGAGACTGGTTAAGATTGGCTCTAACTAATAAGGCAGCGCCTGCACTGCTTTGGCCGTCAGGTTCATGGGCAATGTATGTTTTGAAGCCTGGGAGATTAATCGGAATATGTGATGGTAATTTTATTTCAGATAACATCAGAATGTCAACCTGATGAAGAGTTGCGTAGTGAAATAGCTCTTGAATTTTACCCCGAATAGAGGACCAACTAGACCCCGAACGGAACCTATAAAATTTTGAGGAGGGGTTAGAATTTTTTTTTTTTTTTTCATGCTCGATTCCAATGGTTCATTATTGAAAATAATAAACCAAAAAGTGTAACCCAAAGCGCTTCAATAAACGGAACTAAAAGGGAAAAACTCCTTTCCTTGGGTGTCATTGCAAACGCATGCCGGGTACAGTTTATTATAAATAACAATTATTTCTTTTTATTTCTATAATATGCATAAAAAAATCTAATGTGCCTATAACAAATTGTTCCACACAGGTAATTTATCTATTAGTTGATTTATTATTGTTATGATGTCCATGAGGGATTGAGCAGTGGACCAGAAGGCGGTGAAGATGCGGCCGGCCCAGGTCCGAACGGATCCAACTGTTGGGGATCCACAGCCCGCGCTATCTGTCATATTCGAACAATAATTACAACTACAGATGCGCGTAGATAACTGAAGAGCTCCAGCCTGTTTCTGATATCAGAATACCCCAACGCCGTCAAACCTTCATAAAATGCTCGTAAACCTCTCCGAGGGCGCTCGCAGCCCGTTTAGACCCACCGTGAATAGAATATGAAATATCTTAATACAGGGTGTTCACACTTAAGACTGTTAACCTTCGAGGGATCGATTCTGCAGCTAATTTGCAACAAAAAGTTCCTCCTAGAAATTTTTCAAAAACCCCTTTATTTTTCGAGTTTTTTCACTATTAAGATTTTTTCGTGTTTTCGACCTCGTCTCAGTAAAACGGTCATAACTCCCTTAATTTTTGGAGTAAACAAAAAATTGAGGAACCGTTGGAAAGAGCGTTAAATTTCCCATCTCCCTGAGGTATTTGGATTTTTTTTTACAGTAGGTCAAGTAGGCAGGGTTTCCCAACTAAATAATGGTAAATAATGGCCCACTAGCAGTAAACCAGGGGTTTTCAAATTCATCGAAAACAAATCAAGTCAAAATTTTAATTAGTCAGTAATTATCACAGTTTATCACAGTAAACGTTCGAAGTGTCCCCCCTTCTTGTTGAATGCACAATCGACATTTCCGTCAAACAGATCTCAAGGGGGGGGGGGGGGGGGGGGTGTTAGGCTGCCCGTCCACTGGACGCGAATTCGCGCGAAGAGGCGAATTCGCACGTTTTCGCCAATTTTTCTCTTCCAGCGAAGGAACCCCGTCCACTGGACGCGAATTCGCGCAATGAGGCGAAAACTTGGGAATTCGCCTCTTCGCCCCTTCACGCGAATTCGCATCCAGTGGAGTCTGAGTTCGCAAGTTTTCGCCTCTTCGCGCGAACTTACCGGTCTTCGGACGCGCGTCTTATCATACTTCAAGTTGTTTCGGTACTAACGTCTCCAACTATGCCATTTTCGCAATTGTCAATTTTTCTACAATGGAGTCCAAGGATCCATTGGAGGGTCCTTTGAAAGGTTCATAAAAATAACGTTAGCCAAGAACACCTTCTAAATACCAAAACTGAATGCCATATTATTCATACCTACCATTCATGCCATGTGATTTGTGCGACTAGAGGATTTTTAATAAAGAAGAAAGGAGAAATATTGGCTTTTACTGACTTTTTAAAAATATATCTATTTTTCCCTATTTTCATTTTCTTCAATTTTTTATTTTAAATTTTTTGCCGAAAATCTGAAACAAGGCGCTTACCTTTGAAATTTGCAACTAACCCCAAAATATTCGTTTAGATTTATACAAAATAAAACATGCGGTTTTGGAACCATATTTCTGTGAAATGTATAAATATCACTGGAATTTTCAAATATTATTTTTTCTCTATATCCCTTTCAAATATATATTTTAATTTTCTCCAAATAGATATTCCTCCAGGAAAAAAAAAATCACTAAACAAAATAACTGTACAAACAAGATATGAAGAAGAAAAAAAAAACTGTAACAAAATGTATTAAATAGGTACTACTTAACTGATGATGTTGTGTACACTATAAATTTATTAATAGAAATGTAAGTTATTTTATTTCGTTAACATTTTTAAATCATTTTCTTCAACTAGGTATTAAATCTTTTGCTTATTCGTAAACTGGAAGCGATTCCCTAAAACTTTTCCTGCTCTCTGGCATGAGACGACAAAATTGTTCGATTATTTCCGTCTTCTTATTATTAAGTTGAATACCACGCAAAGAACACCTCATGTGGGCTCAGCTGCTGTATTAATCAAATGAAGAACGCCTCGCTCATCTGACGATAAATGACTCGACCCACTAATATTAAGCCAATGATTCCAAGGTAAAACGCCTCACCTCAATTTTCACCCAATTGAGGCGTTTTTCCTCAGAATCGAGGATTAGAATAAATTATTTGAAGTGTTTATGGTGCCGTACTGGAGTCGTTTTACCTTTGTCTTGAACGACATGAGGCGTTTTTCCTTTCAACACCACAATTTTCCAGTTTTTCGGGTAAAAATTTCCGTTTTCCAATTTGAAATTTCAGTTTTTGACTTCACCAATGGAAAGAGCATGTCAAAATTAGAGGGGATACGTAAAAACCCCATTTTCGGAAATTTTTGAGATAAGACGTTCTTCCTTTTGACATCAGAAAAAAGGGCCGTCTGGATCAAATGTCCAAGTTCATCGCGGGTTCGCGCGTCTGGAAACAAACTGGTTTGGTTTTCTTCGCCTTCGCCTGACTTCACGCGAAGGTGGCGCTTGCAATGGACGGGGTCTCATAACAAACATCGTGTTTGAATAAAGGGCGAACTGTTCGCGCGAATTCGCGTCTTTCGCCTCTTCGCTTCTTCGCGCGAATTCGCGTCCAGTGGACGGGCAGCCTTAGGGTCAATGGGTCAATCTCAACCTTCGGAAACCCAGTTTTGAGACGGTCCGTGGAGGATGGAAAGTGTCACCATTGCATTCAGCGTGAAAAATTACGAGGGTACGATAATAAACCCTTCCTGACTTGATCTGAACGTGTTGAAACCCAAAAACGCTGCAAAGTCCTTGTCACATGGGTTTATTATTCTATTGGAGTTCTAGAGATTTTCGTTGGCTGTTAAATGTATTGTTTCTTTCATGTGGAATGATTGAAATAGCTATTTCTGATGATTTCCACCAATTTTGGCCCCCAAAACATGAAATAGGTAGGTACGCTTTTTTTTAAGATCATCTTTGATCATTGGTAGTGGCATTTAATGGTCTTGATTCACCTGTTTACACTTTTTCCAATGTTATTGTACACATTGATGGTGATTTCAGACAGTTTTCCAGGTTTTTGACTCATAAAAAAACAATTTTGGGAGCTGAACCTTTGGTAAAACCTCAATTTCCGCGTCTTTGGTCAAAATCGACTTCATATTCGGTCTTCTCGTCCTCAAAAACATGGAAAAAGATACCTCAAAAGCTCATGTTACTAACATGTTGTTAAAACGCAAAAAGGACCTATTTTTATACACATTTTCACTTATAACTCCCCTGGATATATTCCGATCGGGCTGAAAAGTTTCGGGACACAACTAGGGCCCAAATGGAGCATGTGTGCGAAAGAACGACTTTTTTAGACCGAAAATGAAGCCTGTACACGTGATACGGCGTACGGCGTACGGCGTACGGCGTACGGCGTACGGCGGACGGCGGACGGCGGACGGCGGACGGCGGACGGCGGACGGCGGACGGACATTGCATTTTTGGAATCTACGCACCTTGAAACGGAAAAGAAAAAAATTTTGAGGGGGTGTTATAAAAATTTTTTGCTGAGCGAATACATAGGTGTATTATTCACAGAATAATAAACCAAAAACGCTGCAAAGTCCTTGTCACATGGGTTTATTATTCTATTGGACATGCCTTCAGAAACTTTGGTTGTTTATTTATTGTTTCTATCATAATATAACATAATTGAAATAGCTATTTCTGGTGGTTTCCACCAATTTTGGCTCCCAAAACACAAATTAGGTGCGCTCCTTTTTTTAAACATTGGACATACCTACCTACAGAGATGTTGGCTGTTTATTTATTGTTTCTTTCATAAATATAAAATAATTGAAATAGCTATCTCTGGTGGTTTCCACCAATTTTGGCCCCCAAAACTCGAATAAACTACGCTCCTTTTTTAAAAAATAAATTATCTCTGATCATTGATAGTACCATTTAATCGTCTTGATCCACCTGTTGACACTTTTTCCAGTGTTATTATACAAATTGATGGTGATTTCAAACGATTTCCCAGGTTTTTGACTCATAAAAAATCAATTTCGGGAGCTGAACATCTGGTAGAACCTCAATTTTCTATTCTTTGGTCAAAATCGACTTCATATTCGGTCTTCTCGTCCCCAAAAACATGAAAAACGATACCTTAAAAGCTCATGTTACCAACATGTTGCTAAAACGCAAAAAGTACCTCTTTTTATACACATTTTCACTCATAACACCCCTGGGTATATTCCGATCGGGCTGAAAAGTTTCGGGACACAACTAGGGCCCAAAAAATGGAGCATGTGTGCGAAAGAACGAATTTTTTAGACCGAAAATGAAGCCTGTACACGTGATACGGCGGGCGGCGGACGGCGGACGGCGGACGGCGTACGGCGGACGGACATTGCATTTTTGGAATCTACGTACCTTGAAACGGAAAAGAAAAAATTTTGAGGGGGTGTTATAAAAATTTTTTGCTGAGCGATTACATAGGTGTATTATTCACAGAATAATAAACCAAAACGCTGCAAAGTCCTTGTCACATGGGTTTATTATTCTATTGGAGTTCTAGAGATTTTTGTTGGCTGTTAAATGTATTGTTTCTTTCATGTGGAATGATTGAAATAGCTATTTCTGATGATTTCCACCAATTTTGGCCCCCAAAACATGAAATAGGTACGCTTTTTTTTTCTTTTTTTTAAGATCATCTTTGATCATTGGTAGTGGCATTTAATGGTCTTGATTCACCTGTTTACACTTTTTCCAATGTTATTGTACACATTGATGGTGATTTCAGACAGTTTTCCAGGTTTTTGACTCATAAAAAACCAATTTTGGGAGCTGAACCTTTGGTAAAACCTCAATTTCTGCGTCTTTGGTCAAAATCGACTTCATATTCGGTCTTCTCGTCCTCAAAAACATGGAAAAAGATACCTCAAAAGCTCATGTTACTAACATGTTGTTAAAACGCAAAAAGTACCTATTTTTATACACATTTTCACTCATAACACCCCTGGGTATATTCCGATCGGGCTGAAAAGTTTCGGGACACATCTAGGGGGAAAATTACCCATAAATTCCCAAAATGAAACAGTCTGACAAGTGACACCTCATTTTAAAGGTTTTTGTACGCTGAACACGATGGTGAAATCAGAATTGCGATATCTCATTCCGTTCTCAAACTGGAGCACTTTGAAGATGAAGGAACGTGGTTATTTCTTCGAAAATTCGCTCTTATAGCCATGCTGCATGACTGTGGTTTTTTTTTTGTTATTGTGGATTTATTGTGCCAATAAAAAGTCTTCAGTCTTGAGTCTTGAGTCTTAACATAGATTTAAGGCTGTAACTTCGTTAGAACCTCATTTCCCCCTCTTTCGTCAAAATCGACTTCATATTCGGTCTCTTCGTCCTAAAGAACATGGAAAAGGATACCTCACGAGCTCATGTTACTAGAGCACCAAGAAACCCCATTTTTACCAACCCATTTGTCACCCATAACACCCCTGGGTATATTCCGATCGGGCTGAAAAGTTTCGGGACACAACTAGGGCCCAAATGGAGCATGTGTGCGAAAGAACGACTTTTTTAGACCGAAAATGAAGCCTGTACACGTGATACGGCGTACGGCGGACGGCGGACGGACATTGCATTTTTGGAATCTACGCACCTTGAAACGGAAAAGAAAAAATTTTGAGGGGGTGTTATAAAAATTTTTTGCTGAGCGATTACATAGGTGTATTATTCACAGAATAATAAACCAAAACGCTGCAAAGTCCTTGTCACATGGGTTTATTATTCTATTGGAGTTCTAGAGATTTTTGTTGGCTGTTAAATGTATTGTTTCTTTCATGTGGAATGATTGAAATAGCTATTTCTGATGATTTCCACCAATTTTGGCCCCCAAAACATGAAATAGGTACGCTTTTTTTTTCTTTTTTTTAAGATCATCTTTGATCATTGGTAGTGGCATTTAATGGTCTTGATTCACCTGTTTACACTTTTTCCAATGTTATTGTACACATTGATGGTGATTTCAGACAGTTTTCCAGGTTTTTGACTCATAAAAAACCAATTTTGGGAGCTGAACCTTTGGTAAAACCTCAATTTCTGCGTCTTTGGTCAAAATCGACTTCATATTCGGTCTTCTCGTCCTCAAAAACATGGAAAAAGATACCTCAAAAGCTCATGTTACTAACATGTTGTTAAAACGCAAAAAGTACCTATTTTTATACACATTTTCACTCATAACACCCCTGGGTATATTCCGATCGGGCTGAAAAGTTTCGGGACACATCTAGGGGGAAAATTACCCATAAATTCCCAAAATGAAACAGTCTGACAAGTGACACCTCATTTTAAAGGTTTTTGTACGCTGAACACGATGGTGAAATCAGAATTGCGATATCTCATTCCGTTCTCAAACTGGAGCACTTTGAAGATGAAGGAACGTGGTTATTTCTTCGAAAATTCGCTCTTATAGCCATGCTGCATGACTGTGGTTTTTTTTTTGTTATTGTGGATTTATTGTGCCAATAAAAAGTCTTCAGTCTTGAGTCTTGAGTCTTAACATAGATTTAAGGCTGTAACTTCGTTAGAACCTCATTTCCCCCTCTTTCGTCAAAATCGACTTCATATTCGGTCTCTTCGTCCTAAAGAACATGGAAAAGGATACCTCACGAGCTCATGTTACTAGAGCACCAAGAAACCCCATTTTTACCAACCCATTTGTCACCCATAACACCCCTGGGTATATTCCGATCGGGCTGAAAAGTTTCGGGACACAACTAGGGCCCAAATGGAGCATGTGTGCGAAAGAACGACTTTTTTAGACCGAAAATGAAGCCTGTACACGTGATACGGCGTACGGCGGACGGCGGACGGACATTGCATTTTTGGAATCTACGCACCTTGAAACGGAAAAGAAAAAATTTTGAGGGGGTGTTATACAAATTTTTTGCTGAGCGAATACATAGGTGTATTATTCACAGAATAATAAACCAAAACAGGGTTTTCAACGAAAAATCCCGTTTTTTGCATTCAAACGTCGTTTTCTCCTCTAATTAGCAGAGTAAAATCACAATTGTTTATAGCATTTGCCGATTTAATTAAACCTTTTTCCAAATGAATTGAACCTTCTTCCAAATGAATTACACCTTTTTCCAAATGAATTAAACCTTTTTCCAAATGAATTAAACCTTTTTCCAAATGAATTAAACCTTTTTCCAAATGAATTAAACCTTTCACTAAATTAAAAGAGGAACTGGGTTTTGGAAAGAAAAGGCGCGTCAAAAACAGAGAGAAATCAGTGGATCATTTGATAACTTCCGCGTGCTCAATGGAATTGAGGTCAATAACTTCCCCATGCCGCGATGAAGAGCATACAGGGTCTGTGATAATGGTTTCTCGTGCAACTAAAACCACATACAATTGTTCCTTGTGATTAATATGAGTGCTAGAGATAGTTCGGACAGTTTCGTTTTTAGAAGACGGAATAGAAACGTAATTGCAAGCGAATCGAGTTCTTCAGAGTCTACCGTCACTTATCGGAATGTTAGAGGCCTTCGTGGGAAATACATGGTTGTTTCCGATGAAAAGAAGAAGCTGTTTGTCAACTTGTACGAAGAAGGTTTTTCAGTGAAGGAAGCAGCCTCGAAATCAGGGATTAATCTAAATACGGGGAAAACCATATTGAAGAAGTACAAAGCAAATAATAACCAGGTTGTACAAAATAGACCACGAGGGCACAGGCGAAAACAAGTGACCCCCTAATGTACTTTCAATAATAGAAGCAACGATTCAGAACGAACCTGGCATTACCCTTAATAAAATCAGAGAGAAGCTTCTAGAGCAAGACATTGTAATGGGAGTTTCTTCAATACACAGAGCTTTAAGAGAATTAAAAATTACGCTTAAAAAAACTTCGCTGGAAGTAGACAGAATGAATAGCGTAGCAACTATTCAAGCCAGAAGACATTATGCACTTCATTTCAATCACACAGTTCCAGCAAACCGGGAAAAACTTATATTTATTGACGAGAGTGGGTTCAATCTCCATCTGAGACGGTCCCAAGCTCGCTCAAGAGCAGGAACTAGAGCTGTTGTGACTGTTCCCACCGTGCGAGGGCGAAATACCTCACTTATTGTCGCTCTGAATAATGGGGGTATTGTGCACTCAAAAATTGTGAATTTTGGCACAACGACTGCTCAAATTTTTGTTCAATTTCTGCGGGAACTGCATTCTCAACTACTTGATTCAGAGGATGTCGTACTTATAATGGACAATGCTAAAATTCATCGAGCGAATGAAGTGCAAAATTTTATGGCTTCCACACAGATGACCATAAAGTTTTTACCCCCATATTCACCAATGCTAAACCCGGTAGAAAAGGCTTTTTCTAAAATCAAGACTGTAGCTAGAGCAATATTAGGCAGCAGAGAAGAGCACAACCTATCTCAAGTTATCACAAACAGTTTAGCTTCGGTTACCTCTCAGGACTGTGCGAATTACGTTACAGACATGTTTCTCTTGTTGCCATCAGCTTCCAATGGAGAAGTACTACACTGAATTTACATTTCGCTTGGTTTATCCCAACAAAGCTGTTTTTTCCTTAAGTTTTTTCACGAAAATTGATATAAGTTTCCTGCAGATTCTCCATAAATATATAAATTCATATTTATATCAGTCCATATATATATATATATATATATATATATATATATATATATATATATATAAAACTATATTGTTGTCCATTTTGTGTTCTTTCACAATCTAGTTTTTTAAGGTTTGATTTATTAAAAATATAAAAGGTTTAATTCATTTGGAAAAAGGTTTAATTCATTTGGAAAAAGGTTTAATTCATTTGGAAAAAGGTTTAATTCATTTGGAAGAAGGTTTAATTCATTTGGAAAAAGGTTCAATTCATTTGGAAAAAGGTTTAATTAAATCGGCAAATGCTATATACCGTTGGAAAGCTGAGATTTTGGGCAAGTTATTCCTGTAACGCGTACGGTTTTTTACCATTTTGTTTTAATACGTAACGTAGGTACCATAAAAAAACAGTAATTTTAAGAAAGTGGGAAATTCTCATGTTTAGTCCATTATTTCGCCTACTTGACCTACTGTAAAAAAAAATCCAAATACCTCAGGGAGATGGGAAATTTAACGCTCTTTCAAACGGTGTCCTCAATTTTTTGTTTACTCCAAAAATTCAGGGAGTTATGGCCGTTTTACTGAAACGCGAGGTCGAAAACACGAAAAAATCTTAATAGTGAAAAAACTCGAAAAATAGGTAAGGGTTTTCGAAAAATTTCTGCGAGGAACTTTTTGTTGTAAATTAGCTGCAAAATCGATCCCTTGAAGGTTAACAGTCTTAAGTGTGAACACCCTGTATATTCTCAGTGTTTAAACCGCTGGCCATCAACTCCGCGGTAATTACTGACAAATCTGAAATTTATTCATCCTCCCGCTCCACACAGCCTGAAGGACCCCCGAGCTCCTGGTCGGCTCTGCTAACCTGTCCGACCCAAGCGGCCAACTTCTACCAACTGAATTGAATACCTGACAACATAATTATGCGACTGAATGCCGATAATCCGCGGGGCCGGGCATCGAACTCTGGAACGCCCGTACGCGCGTCGAAGCGGGACCTACGAGACCAAGGCCGGACATCGGCGGTGATGACTCAGAGGACCGAGCTCCCAGCCCCTTTCCCATTGAAAATGCATTGAGCGGCGGGCTCCTCGCCGAATAAATAGCTAAATATGAGCTTCCTGATAATTTTTCCTCAATCGGACCTTCAGTATCTGAATCTGGGATATATTTTCTGTCTCCCAACCTATTAAAATGCAAAAAAAAAAAATGGTTTCAGAAAGTTAAAAAAAAACGCTGCGAAGTCCTTGTCACATGGGTTTATTATTCTATTGGACATAACTACAGAAATTTTGGCTGTTCACTTATTGTTTATTTCATGTGAAATAATTGAAATAGCTAGTTCTGATGGTTTCTACCATTTTTGGCCCCTAAAACACAAATTAGGTAGGTAGGTACGCTCCTATTTTTTTTTTTTTTTTCAATTTATCTTTGATCATTGGTAGTGCCATTTAACCGTCATGATCTACGTATTGATTCTACTTCCAGTGTTATCATACAAATTGATGGTGATTTCAGACGATTTCCCAGGTTTTTGACTCATAAAAAATCAATTTTGGGAGCTGAACATTTGGTACAACCTCGATTTTCCACTTTTTGGTCAAAATCGACTTCATATTCGGTCTTCTCGTCCCCAAAAACATGGAAAACGATACCTCAAAAGCTCATTTTACTAACATGTCACTAAAACACAAAAAGTACCTATTTTGGTGCACATTTAAACTCATAACATCCCTGGGTATATTCCGATCGGGCTGCAAAGTTACAGGACACAACTAGGGCCCAAATGGAGCATGTGTGCGAAAGAACGACTTTTTTAGACCAAAAATGAAGCCGGTACACGTGATACGGCGTACGGCGTACCATGGACGGACATTGCATTTTGGTTTATTATTCTGTGAATAATACACCTATGTATTCGCTCAGCAAAAAAATTTTTATAACACTCCCTCAAAATTTTTTCTTTCACGTTTCAAGGTGCGTAGATTTCAAAAATACAATGTCCGTCCGCCGTCCGCCGGATCACGTGTACAGGCTTCATTTTCGGTCTAAAAAATTCGTTCTTTCGCACACATGCTCCATTTGGGCCCTAGTTGTGTCCCGAAACTTTTCAGCCCGATCGGAATATACCCAGGGGTGTTATGAATGAAAATGTGTGTAAAAATAGGTACATTTTGTGTTTTAGTAACGTGTTAGTAAAAGGAGCTTTTGAGGTATTGTTTATCATGTTTTTGGGCACGAGAAGACCGAATATGAAGTCGATTTTGACAAAAGAGTGGAAAATTGAGGTTGTACCAGATGTTCAGTTCCCAAAATTGATTTTTTATGAGTCAAAAACCTGGGAAATCGTCTGAAATCACCATCAATTTGTAGAATAACACTGAAAAAAGTGTCAACAGGTGGATCAAGACGATTAAATGGTACTATCAATGATCAAAGATAATTTGAAAAAAAGGAGCTTACCTAATTCGTGTTTTGGGGGCCAAAATTGGTGGAAACCACCAGAAATAGCTATTTCAATTATTTTATATCAAAGAAACAATAAATAAACAGCCAACATTTCTGTAGTTATGTCCAATAGAATAATAAACCCATGTGACAAGGACTTTGCAGCGTTTTTGGTATTTACGCACCTTGAAACGGAAAAGAAAAAATGTTGAGGGGGGTGTTATAAAAATTTTTTGCTGAGCGAATGCATAGGTGTATTATTCACAGAATAATAAACCAAAAACACTGTGTGGAGGTGAATGCATTCAACAAAAGATTCGATTCTAAAACTTTTTAATTCAGTAGTAGAAGCATTTAAAAGACTAAGACTATTTACACGAGTATTTACAGGAAGAAACATATTTACAAGAATAATATTAATACCTACTAACTAATTAAAATATATTCAATGAATCGCATATTCGATTAATGGAGGGATGCGAATGGGGGAACCTATGCAGTAAGGGTGTTCAGTTTTCTTGAATTCGATGTCTTTTGTGGTAGCACATCATTTTTCTTTTTAGAATAATTATTTAATAATATGTTGGCAGTTACTGAGACTATGTTTTGTGGCTTTTTTTTTGGGGGGGGGGGGGGTTAATTTATTGAGACCATTTAGAAATTAAATAGACCTCATTGACAAAGGGTTCACGCTGGATTTATAAACACACGTACTTTAGGTATGGAAAAAGTACTTAAATAACAATTTGGTCAAACAGAAAAACTACCTTTTAAAACAACACTTCACATTTCAATCATGTCCAAAATATGGCGAGGCCGTTGCAGCCTTGGATTGAGAGGTCGGATGAAGTCTTCATTTGCTAGATGGTTGTACCTAATGCTCCGCATTTGAGTGACGAATCTTCGCATTGAAGCTTCACGGCATTCTTCCGGAGTTTCGAGCATGAAGTCGTGATATATAGTTGAATTCCTGACGAAGGGTGGAGCATGTATAATTTTCTACTGTATTAATAGATTTTGTTGCTGTTCCAATTGTCGAAACTGCGAGGAGGAACATGTACCCCACATCGGTAAAGCATAAGTCCAGAAAGGCTTGATGAAAACTTTGTATATTAGTATTTTATTTTCAATTGGCAGGTCTTTATTATCCAGCAGGTATTTCAACTGGGATGTTCTAAGGGTACATCGCTGCAAAAGATCAGAAATGTGTCCAGCAAAGGTCAGCTTTCTGTCCAGTGTGACTCTCAAATATTTGTGGGATTCTACAGTAGGAATTGTTTCCCCCCTAAAAGTGAGAGGCACGTCAACATATCTTCTTTTGTAAGTAAAGGAAATAGCGCATTGTGATGAATTTAAAATTGCATCACGGTGGTGTGAGGGAAATTGCCCAGGCGGTTATGAGCGAATCACCACCGACATCTGGGATCTTTTGGAGAGGTAGAATTTTGGAGGTGAGTGGTAGAATTTGCCTAGGCGGTTATGAGCGAATCACCACCGACATCTAGGATCTTTTGGAGGAGAGGTGTCCAGGCGGTTATGAGCGAATCACCACGGACATCTGGGATCTTTTGGAGAGGTAGAATTTCGGAGGTG
Organism: Leptopterna dolabrata; assembly: GCA_954871275.1. Classification (NCBI taxonomy): domain Eukaryota; kingdom Metazoa; phylum Arthropoda; class Insecta; order Hemiptera; family Miridae; genus Leptopterna; species Leptopterna dolabrata. The sequence continues at coordinate 18,456,062 of OX940974.1, forward strand.
AGTGGTAGAATTTGCCTAGGCGGTTATGAGCGAATCACCACCGACATCTAGGATCTTTTGGAGGAGAGGTGTCCAGGCGGTTATGAGCGAATCACCACCGACATCTGGAATCTTTTGGAAGAGGAGGTTTTGCCTAGGCGGTTATGGGCTGACCACCACCGACATCTAGGATCTTTTAAGAGAGGAGGAGAGAGAGCAAGGTAGAGGAGAGAAGAGAGAGCTGGTTAGAGGAAGTGTCGAATGAAGCTAAAGTCGCAGGATCCAGGGTTTTATAGGAAAAGGAAGCCTCTCCCTCCAACCCCCTGTTAGGGGTTGGTGGTGGGGCTCCAGGTTGTGTACCCTGGGTTCTGTGGCTTGTCTCCCCACTCGTTTCGTTTATTGACAGAACTAAGTTTTGCGTTTGAATATTGGTGAGAACTTAAGTTGACTAGAGGAGTGTTCCCGGGAGGGACTCACGACAGAGGTCCCCCCACTTTGAACCAAGATTCGCGGAGCTGAAGGCGCAGGTTGACAGGGGCTGAGAGCCAAGGCAAACATAGGTGGGGCTGAAGGCCAAAGGTGACAACTAAACCAAAATTCGGGGGGCTGAAGGCGCAAGCTGACAAGGGCTGAGGGCCAGGGCAAACATAAGTGGGGCGGAAGGCCAAAGGTGACAAGGGCTGAGGGCCACGGCAAACATAATCGGGGGCGGAAGGCCTCGTTCTTAATTCTAGTGTGCTTAAGACTAAGGGTATTTACATTGTGAATTGTACATAGGTAGATATTGAGTAGTGAGATAGTGCGAACAATAGGGTAGTATTTACAATGGTAGGGGGTAGGATGAGGTATTATTTACAATGATGGGGTATACGTTACAGTGAGTAAGATGAGTGAGGCAGTATTTACAAAGTTAGCGAGTAGGATGAGGTATTATTTACAGTGATGGTGCCTTAAGGTATAGTGAGTATGATGAGTGAGGTAGTATTGACAATGTTAGCTAGTAAGATTAGTATTTACGATATTGAGTATTTAGTATTTACAATGTTAGCGAGTAAGATTAGTATTTACAATATTTTTAGGCTTAGGGTATGGGTTATTTACAATATTTTTACAATAATTTACAAAATTTTTACAATAATGGTCGTGGTAGGTGGGTTGGGTTACAATTCGGGGGACGCGGAAGTCCGCCGTTCTTTGGGTATGGATAGGGTGTGGGGTGTGGATGGTGGTGGTGTATTTGTGGTGATGACTGTGGATGGGTGGTGAGGTGATGGGGTGAGGGAGGTGACTCCCTCTAACAGTTTTCACGTCGGTGAAGACTGATAGAGGGGCCCCTTCACTGCCAGGGCGGTGGTGAAGGGGGTGAGCTGGTGGGAGCCGGTACCCGGGACGTCGCGGAGAGAGGCGGCGACGTCGGGGTCCGGTGGGTGAGATGGAGGCGATGTGTGGTGTTGCTGGTGTGGGGGTGGGTGGGGGAGTGGTGTGGTGAGATTGGTCGGGTAGGACTGGAGCTGGTTTGCACCGTGCCAATGGCACGGTGTGGGGCTTCCCGTCAATTAACAGGGTAGCGGTGGATTGTGTTGAGCGGATGACCTGAAAGGGCCCGGCATAAAGGGGTTGAAATGTTTTGTGTATGCCGGGCTCTTTCAGGTACATGTGAGTGGCGGTGTAGAATCGTTTTGGGTATGCTGTGTCGTTTACTGGTGTTGAAGTGTGTAGCGGTTCCCTGTTAATTGACGGGGTGTGTTGTGGTGGGAAAATATCAGCTGGTAAGCGGAGGGGGTCTTTGAATGCGTTTTGTGCGGGACTTGTGTTGTCTGAAGGACGGGCGGAGGTACGGAGGCTCAATAAAACGTAGGGGAGGGTTTTGGTCCAAGAGGGGGTCGTGGCTGAAGTAGAGATGGCTTGTTTCAGGACCGAGTGCCACCGCTCTATTTTCCCGTTGGATTGGGGATGATAGGGAGTGGTGCGGATTTTTTGGATCCGGAGGGAACGGAGAAGGTCGGAAAAATGGGCTGATTCAAACTGCCTCCCCTGATCGACCGTGATTGTCCGCGGACAACCGTAGCGGCTGATCCACTGATTGAGGAAGGCCGCGGCGACGGCGTCCGCGGTAATGTGGGCGAGTGGGATACACTCGACCCAATTTGTTGCACGGTCGATCATGGTGAGGCAGTATCTCTTCCCCTCGGAGGGGGGAAGAGGGCCGACCAGATCTAAATGGACATGTTCCCACGGGAGGGAGTCGGGAATGGGTTGAGGAGGTACATGGGGGTGAGCCGAGACCTTAAATTGCTGGCACTTCTGGCACCCTAGAACCCAGGTACGGATATCTGTGTTCATGTGGGGCCAGAAGTACCGCGTTTTGATGAGGTCCCGGCTCGCCCGGATGCCGGGATGGTGTAGGGAGTGGTAGTGGAGGAACAACTGCCGCCGTAGCTCCGGTGGGACGTAAGGGCGCGGTGTATCGGCCGTCACGTCGCACCAGTGGTCCAGGGGCGGCAGCTGTTCCAATTTGGAGGCGGAAATGAGGTTGGAGAGGGCGGGGTCTGAAGTTGGGAGTTGTTTGGACTTGAGGACGTGCGGGGAGGGGAAGGGCAGTAACTCCGCCACCGGCGCGGGGGTGGGGCGGGAGAGCCCGTCCGCCACACAGTTGTCGGCCCCCGGCAGGTAGCGAATATCGGACGTAAATTGTCAGATAAATTCGAGCTGCCGGAGGCGACGCGGGGAGGCGGACTTACGACTCTGTAGGAGGGCGTGTGTGAGGGGCTTATGGTCCGTTACGACAGAGAACTGCCTGCCCTCCACGAAGTCACGAAAATATTTTATGGCTTCGTGGATGGCGAGGAGTTCCCTGTCGAATGTTGAGTAGTTTTTCTGGGTGGGGGATAAGGTTTTAGAGAAGAACCCCAGGGGTTGGGGGGTGGCGCCGGTGTGCTGGTGGAGCACTGCCCCGATGGCCCAATCGGAAGCATCGGTCGTGATGGAAAGGGGTGCGTGGGGATCGGGATGGGCCAATAGAGCGGCGTCTACTAGGTCCTGTTTGCAAGTTTGGAAGGCGGTAGTGAGCTCGGGGGACCAGGAGATGGGGCGGTTATCATTTTTTTTGGGGGGTTGGGGAATGGCGTGTATGAGGGGTTGTTGGTGTTGTGCTGAGTGTTTTATGTGTCTGCGGTAAAAATTCAACATACCCAAAAAACGGCGGAGTTCCGTGATGGTACGGGGCTGGGGAAAATCGCTGATGGCGTGGACTTTGTCTGGTAGGGGCTTGATGCCATCGGAGGAGACGAGGTGGCCGAGGCAGCGGACGGAAGGCTGGGCAAGCACGCATTTCTCTATATTGATCTGTAGCCCCTCGGCGGAGGATATATCTAGAATTTGGCGTAGGTGGTTGAGGTGTTCTTCGGGGTTGCGGGAGGCGATCAGAACGTCGACCAAAAAACAGAAGACGAATGGGAGGCCGCGTAAGATGTTGTCCATATACCGCTGCCACGTCTGGGCAGCGTTCCTGAGGCCGAATCCCATTTTGATATATTCAAAAAGGCCGAAGGGGGTAATAATTGCGGTTTTCGGTATGTCTGGGGGGTGGATGTTGATGTGGTGGAAGGCTCTTGGTATGTCGAGTGTGGAGAAAATATGTGTGTTGTGTAGATGTGACGAGAAATCTCGGAGGTGGGGGACGTTATATAGGTCGGGTGTGGTTCTCGAATTGAGGCGGCGATAGTCGCCACAGGGGCGGATGTCCCCGTTGGGCTTTTGCACGATGTGCAGGGGGGAGGCCCAAGGGGATTTGGAGGGGCGGATAATTCCGTCCGCGATCAGACGGTCAAAATGCCGGCGGGCCTGAGATAGCTGTAAGGGGTGGAGGTGGCGGGCTTTTGCGGTAATTGGGGGGCCAGAGGTCTCAATGAAGTGTTGTATCGTTGAAATGTGGGCGGTACTGTTGGAGGAGGGTTTCAAATTTGGTCGGGGGCTGGTTGATGGCGTGGATGAAACCGGGGATTGGTTTGTTGGTGGAGGGGTCGATCAGGCGCGCGTTTTTTACATCGACCTGGAGGCCGAAATATGCCAAAAAATCGGCCCCCAGGATCGCTTTCTCCACGTCCGCCATGGTGAATTCCCACTCGTACGCGAGTCCGCCCATGTAGACAGATGAGCGGTACGTCCCGTACGAGGGGATGGTGGTACCGTTGGCGGCGTAGAGAATTTGGCGATAACAGCGCGCCTGACGACGGAGGATGGAATTTGGAAAAATGGACAGCGCCGCCCCTGTGTCGATCAGGAAGGGAACGTTTGTTTTTTTACATTTCAAAAACAGACGTTGGTGGGTTGGTGTGGAGTGGGGTAAAATTGCGGCGGTGGGGGCTGGGGCTGGCTGAGCGTCTGGTGGACTGGTAGCAGGGGGGGAGGGGTTGAGCGTTGGGGGTAGTGGTGGGGTTTTGGCGTCCGCAAAGGAGACGCGGTTCGTGGGGCGCCCGGTCCGTGGGAGGGGACTTGTTGGTGGGGTGGGGGTTGTAATGTTGGGGTTGGGCTTGGGCTTGGTGGGGTGGTGGGCGGCCGTGGTGGCGGCAGTGGGGGGGCCGTCCCGTGGTGGGGGAACGGTGACGGCGCAGTGAGGCGCGGTCGTGAGGTTGGCGGCCGTGGTGGCGGTCGTGAGGGGGCCGTTCCGTGGTGGGGGAGCGGTGTGTGGCTGGGGGAGGGAGGTGGCGGCGCAGCGAGGCGCGGCCGTGAGGTCGGCGGCCGTGGTGGCGGTGGAGAGGGGGCCGTTCCGTGGTGGGGGAGCGGTGGTTGGCCGAGAGAGGGAGGTGGCGGCGCAGCGAGGCGCGGCCGTGAGGTTGGCGGCCGTGGTGGTGTACGTGGAGGGGCCGTTCCGAGGTGGGGGAACGGTTTTTGGTCGGGAGAGGGAGGTGGCGGCGCAGCGAGGCGCGGAAGTAAGGTTGGCGGCCGTGGCGGCGGCGTAGGAAGGGTAGGAGGCCTTTGTGGTGGTGGTGGAGTTGACTCGGGCCGGGGGGGGGGGGGTTGGTGGGGGTCCCCCCGTGTTGGCGGGTTTACCGGCGGGCGTCGGCGTTTCCCTGCCCGGAGGAGAAGGAGCAGGGGGGCTGACATCTGCGAGCCTCCCCACCGAAGTTCACGTGGTAGAAGCATCGGTGGGGGGGGGGTCGGCGGGTAGGTAGGGTGTCCTGGTGGGGCGGGAGGTGTTGGTGGGGGTCGTCTGGGCCGGCGAAGGCCTCGCCATTGGTCCTGGGGAGGGGCTGGGCGGCGGTCGGGGGAAGGTTGTCGCCGGCGGTCAGTGGAGGGGGTTCGGCGGCGCTCCTTGGAGTGGGGTTGACGGCGGCGCTCCTTGGAGTGGGGTTGACGGCGGTCCATGGAGGGGGTCCGGCGGCGCTCCGTGGAGGGGGGTCGGCTGCGCTCGCGGGATGCGTTGCGTTGTTGAGGGGGGGGGGGGGGTGTGGCGCGTGGGGTGCGAATTTCGCCGACGCTGGTGGACGCGGCGAGGTCGTGTACTGTGTCCGCCAGGCGGAGGTGCGTTTCATCCGGGCCGTCGAGGTGGCTGGCGAGCGCCATCTGGATGGGGTGGGGGAGGGCGCGTAGCCAGAAGGTCCGGGCGATGTCTGCCGTCATAATCCCCTGCAGCTGATGGCGCAAGCGTCGGAAGAGGTGTGAGGGCTTCATGTCGCCGAGTTGTTGCGGCTGCGACAGGGCGGCGATCCGTGCTATCTTCGAGGGCTGGTAGAGGGATATGAGGCGGCCGCGGAGGTCGTCGTATGCGGTGGCTGCGTCGGGGGGAATGTCTGATGTCTGCAGCAAGATGTCGTACGGCAGGAGGGAGATGATACGTGAATAGCGTGTTTTTTGGCTGCGGATGCCGGCGGCCGAAAACGCTGCGTCCACCTGAAAAAACCAGAGTGCGAGGTCATGTGAATAGAACGGGGGTAAAGAGAGGAGGAATGACGCAGAGGCGGTCATGACGTCGGCGGCTGCGGCTGCAGCGGCGGCGGTGGGCGCAGGCGATGAGGAGGAGCCGGGCGGCGAGAGGGTGGAGAAGGGGTTGTCGACAGCGGCCGTTGCGTCCGTTGTCGCGGCGGCGGGCGGCTGCAGCGTGGATGGTCGGAGGAGCGGGGGTGCTTGTGTGTTCGGGTCCATGGTTCGGGTATGTTGCAGGCTGAAATTTGAAAATCAAAATTTTAAATTTCAAATTTGAAATTCGCAAAAATCGGGAGCGGCGGTGTGTGGTTGAGCGGAGACATGAGAGGGCTGCGATCTCCGGGTGGGTGAGTGAGTGGTGGGCGAAAAATGCGAATTTAAATTGACTGACTTTGACTGGTTTTGAAATTAAAAATGAACCGAACTTTAACTGGAGACTGGGGTTTGACACATGAGAAGGGAAAAGAGGAAGGTTGTGTGAACGTCGGGTTCACCACTGTGATGAATTTAAAATTGCATCACGGTGGTGTGAGGGAAATTGCCCAGGCGGTTATGAGCGAATCACCACGGACATCTGGGATCTTTTGGAGAGGTAGAATTTCGGAGGTGAGTGGTAGAATTTGCCTAGGCGGTTATGAGCGAATCACCACCGACATCTAGGATCTTTTGGAGGAGAGGTGTCCAGGCGGTTATGAGCGAATCACCACCGACATCTGGAATCTTTTGGAAGAGGAGGTTTTGCCTAGGCGGTTATGGGCTGACCACCACCGACATCTAGGATCTTTTAAGAGAGGAGGAGAGAGAGCAAGGTAGAGGAGAGAAGAGAGAGCTGGTTAGAGGAAGTGTCGAATGAAGCTAAAGTCGCAGGATCCAGGGTTTTATAGGAAAAGGAAGCCTCTCCCTCCAACCCCCTGTTAGGGGTTGGTGGTGGGGCTCCAGGTTGTGTACCCTGGGTTCTGTGGCTTGTCTCCCCACTCGTTTCGTTTATTGATGGAACTAAGTTTTGCGTTTGAATATTGGTGAGAACTTAAGTTGACTAGAGGAGTGTTCCCGGGAGGGACTCACGATACGCATGACTTCGCTGGATTTATTTTCAGTCGCCAACGATTGCACCAGTGTCCAAGTTCGGTGATGGATGTTTGCAGTTTATTGGCTGCCAGATCACATTCAATATCTCTTAATGCATAAATGAGGTCATCAGTGCGGTCATCAGCATTTTGTGGCTATGAGGTAGCTGTGTCTCATGTCGCATTGATCTTGGTCGGCGAGTTCGTCAAAGCTGAGGCATTTCATTGCAATTTCTGTGAGGGTCAATTTTTGTTTTTCTACCACACTTAAGAATTAGTCCTCAAACGATACTTACAATTTTATTCATGACAGTGTAGGTATATGCAACCGCATCTACCACATTTTCACGATGGAATGTCAAACCACCTCGCGAGAGAGAATTTATTAGCAAGTTTTTTGAGTTCAGTGGCTCATGAACAACATCCCCTGTAGTAAAATGATTACGGATTACCGGGATCGTGCGAACCGGGACCCACTAGACTTGAGAACCTCTAACACCATTATTATGGGGCAATAAATCCCATATTGTCCGTGCCAGGAGGACATGTCAAGCTTCAATAATAACTCAAGTATTTTTTCGTATTTTCCAACTCTTGAACCTAAACAAAATTACTGTTTTTTGCCATAGCCACAAACAGTGACCTATAATAACATCACAGTAACATTTGCGAAGTAGTATCTTCAACAGGTCTTTAGGGAATTGATAATTAGCGAGCGAAAGCCGCTCGCCTCTATGCATTTCTTATGGTGAGTGGGCTTCGGCTGGGTCCTCTAGCATGAGTCACCAGCCTCGATCCTCCCTCGATTTCCGGCCTTGGTCTTGTAGGTCCCGGTCGAAGGTCCCGCTTGAGGACGGCCCTTCCCCCACCACGGATAGGTCTCCGGGCACACCCGGTCAGCTTTTGGTTTATTATTTTCAATAATAAACCTTTGGAATCGACCACGAAACCCCCCTCAAAATTTGATGGTTTACGTTTCAAGGGACGTAGAATACGAATATCGAATTAAAAAATTTCCGTCCGTCCGCCGTACGCGGCTTTTCCTTAGTTCCCATGAACCAAAATTCACGAAATTTGGTTTATGGGTCCCGTTTGGGTTCCAGTTGGTCCTCGAAGCTCGGCGTTACTGTCACTCAACTCTAAGGAGTGAAAAATAGGGGTTGAAATATCTAGAGTACCATCCCTATTTCGGAAAATTGTATTTTGAGGTGTGGGTTGTTTCGCATTGGTACAAGTATGTTATAGCCCCGCCAATATCGATTGTATCGATTATCTCAAATACATCGATCCTTGTGGTATCGATGACGGCTCAATATGGCGTCCCGATGCCTACATCCCCGGTGCCATATCAACTTTCAAAATGAATACGGGAAGACCATTGTAAGGACACCAAAAAATAAGAGTGACTATAACATACTTGTACCATCTATTCAGAAGTCCCAAACAACCTGCTCATTCACGGGATAGTTTCTGGGATTGTTCATCTTTTTTGAGATGCGAGCGCCAGCGAGCATCCAGATCGCTTGACAATGCGAGCGGCGGAATGGGAACTAAACTTCTTGTACACCCACCGTCTTGTCTGATACACGTCATCGATACCACAAGGATCGATGTATTTGAGATAATCGATACAATCGATATTGGCGGGGCTATAACATACTTCTACCATTTGCCATAAAGAGCGGGGTGTATGCAGGCATCAAGCTGTGTTGAGATTGAGAGCGCACATGACTGGTCTCTCGCGTAGCTGGGCGATATAGCGCAATGTTTTAACTGGCGGACTAACACACCAGTTCCCGAGATCGAAACCCTACCAGGACTGAACATTTTTTCACTCCACATCAACAATTTCCCTTCAGAACTTCATTGTTTGTGTTTCTTTTTGCCATTTTAGCTACCACTGTTTGTCATCGACAGAATTATTTTAGCAACATTTAACAAGTGGTTTAGGTAGGTACCTAGTAACGAGTACCTACGGGCTTAGGTGCTAAGTCTGTGATCTACATAATATGTATAGAATAGCACTTATATAGAAAGGTTATCTATACAGAGAGCTGTGATCTGTAAAAAAAGGTTGTTCGGTACAAAAAAATAAATAAAACGTTGTGCAGGGATTTGCGTTTTTGAATCTCTGCCTTTCCTCTCTTGCTGAATTTGTGTTGATTCATCGTAGAAACAACGCATAACACTTCCTCGATTTCTATTATGTCTACATAGACACTTCAACGATTTTATGAGAGCTGAGTGAGTATTACTTTACATTCAAGCATTAATGAAAGCAGTCGGTAAACCAATTCATTCGGGGATTCAGTTACCTACCCATCGAGTACTTCTGACCAACTTAGGTGCCTACGTATGAAATCCAACTTGACGGAATTCATCGTATACTTAAGGTTCGTTCTTAGTGGGCGTTCTGACAGTTCTCGAACTCATAGAACTGGGACGGAAAATCCCGGGGCGTTCCGGAACTTGAGGAACTACGTTCTGCACTGCGAACGATTTCAGAACTGGAAGTGGAAAAATGGAAATGCGCATGTGTCACCTACGTTCTTGAGTTCCAGTTCTGACAGTTCCGAAAAAAATCGGGGACTGTCAGAACCGTTCGGAACTGGATTCGCAAAACACTGCGAACGCAGAACTCGGCGTTCTCGGCTTTCCGGAACTGGGCGTTCTGGCACTGCGAACGACAAAACTCGACTGCGCTTGCCCAGAACCGTTCGGAACTGGCAGAACGCACACTGAGAACGAAGCTGTAGTGTCGTGATATCCTCTCAGAACATCACTCCATGCATAATATTAAGATCTCGCAAATAAACCAAAGGAATGAAGTGGCGGACGTGACTAGGTGCAGTTAACCCGAAAGGGCCGTAAATTCAACTGACGTTGGTGGACGGTGGGGGGGGGGGGTATACCAAGTACTATAAAAACTCGCCTTTCTCGCCTGTTACTTCATTCTACGCTCAAACCAAGTCAACGACTTATCTCTCTCTTTCTCTCTCCTCTCACGCCTCCTTCATCCTATATCTAAAAGATCCCAGACTGGTGTTAACCGGATAGGTAAAACTATCCACGAGTGGTAACCACTGGGCATATCCTCCTAGCGTCTTAGTGGTGGAAACCTCCCTGACTTCGGTCAGAGGTGTTAACCAGAGGCGTTAGGTCCGATACCTTATCTCCATTCTCATTCACCATACCTCGCCTTCACTCGCCTCTCAACCTAAACCACCACACTTAGTTTTAAGATTGGATTTTTTAAAATTACTATGGTTACTAATATGTGGGTAGGTATGAAGAACGTTGGTTACTATCTCCTCATAACCAACGAATTATACTGATTAATTATACTAGCATAATTCCATGCTCAACGATTCTTTCTTCCGTGCTCAAAGATTCTTTCTTCTCCTAATTTGTTCGTCGATACAACATGTTTGGTTAGGGCTCTGGCGGAACTATAACAAATAACTCTAAAGAATATTTTTTCAAGTAATCTGGCTGAACATGATTTTGTGAGAAAATGTGGAAGACGAGTTCTGGATCTTTAGGAAAACTGGAATTTTAAAAGAGGAGAAGAGAATCGTCAGTGTTTGACCCAAGTTAGACAGGTAGGTACCTAGATACATTTGAAAAAAGAAAAATAAAGAAGCAGGTTGGTAAAAAAGCAGTTCAAGTAGGTACTCATAGGTACTTGGAGCTTCTGTTAAAAACAACTATACGATATCAATTTGTGGTTTGTAACAGTCAACACTATTTTTGCTCACAGATCCCTGGAAGTACGGAGAATCTAGGTAATATACCCAACAATCATAATGAACATCACACATCAGAACTCCTACTTTATAAACAAACTGGATAGTTGATACCCATTAATTCAATTAATAAGAAGCTTACCTGTGGAATGGAAGGCCCTTTTCCTTCCCGTCTGTGATCTTACAACGGTAAGCAGCAGATCCCCGAACCAGATTTTGAACTGTACTAACACTTTCAGGCGAACTGCCAGCAAATGAATAATTTTGGTGAACTATGAACAACGAACTATAAGCAACAGAAGAGATAGGTAAAAACGGGGCAAAGTTTCTGGGGAAGTAGCATGAGTGGCAGGTTACCTACAGGGGGTGGGGAAAGCAGCATGAGTGGCAGGTTACCTACAGTGGGTGGGGGAAGCAGTGTGAGTGGCAGGTTACCTACAGGGGTGGGGGAAGCAGCGTGAGTGGCAGGTTACCTACAGGGGGTGGGGGAAGCAGCGTGAGTGGCAGGTTACCTACAGGGGGTGGGGGAAGCAGCGTGAGTAGCAGGTTACCTACAGGAGGTGGGGGAAGCAGCGTGAGTGGCAGGTTACCTACAGGGGGTGGGGGAAGCAACGTGAGTGGCAGGTTACCTACAGGTGGTGGGGGAAGCAGCGTGAGTGGCAGGTTACCTACAGGAGGTGGGGGAAGCAGGGTGAGTGGCAGGTTACCTAAAGGGGGTGGGGGAAGAAAGTCTGGGCTGGACTGCAACAATCTGATCCCGAGCCGCGTAGCAAGCGTTCCAGGTGGTACAGTCGATGGGGCCGGGACTGAGGATTCAGCCAAATAGGTGGAAAGAAGTGTAATTGTCGGATTCCTACTTGAAACCTACCTAAGGTGGATGGCAAAGCTAGTGGGTGACAATTTAGGTGATGGAATCCAGCAAAACAAACGTTACCTGATTTTTGTAGACAGGCAATCGGCCCTGAAGTCAGTGCTGCACAGAGCTGGCACAGGTTTAGGTCACTGCAGGCTGATGCACTAAAGCTGAAAGGCTAGCAAAAATCTGGCGCCTGCTGGCTGCCGAAATATGTGACTCTACGTAATTTGGAGCAGGATTTGAATGTAATAGTTTGATTAACACAAGTAAATATATTAACAGAATTAGGTGAGTGTTACAGAAAAAGTCCACGGGTTCGGCAAGACTTGATATAAAAATGTACTCTGAAGTTGAAGGGACGCGAATATTCGGGATTCTATTACAATAGCAAGGGGCAAATAATATGATAGAAATGTCGTTTGAATAAATGGAAGTTAAGAAGTTGTTGGCGGAAGATTTGGTACCAGAGTCGTGGGGTCAATTCGTGATGGGTTCAAATGACAGGTCGTACTTGGGGTCACTTTTGGGGGCAAGGCTCGTTAGCATAAGAAGACAAATGAAGGTTCTGCAACAGATCGGGACAGCTCCCTTAATACCTCTGTCCAGATAATTATGATTTTAGGAAGCCTGAAGGGTGCTACTACGCAGCAGTTTATCGCTTAAGGGTGAATCTACGAGTAAAGAAAGTCAGGTCCTACCTCCTCTGGAAGATGTTTCTGCTCGGCACTTGGCAGCTTCTCCTGTTCTGGTCTGGCTTCTTGTCCGGCTCATCCTCCTATAACAGAGTATTACTCGTGGAAGGATTGGGTTCACACTCGGTTTTGGGGCCAACAGGTGTTTTCTGACAGGTATTTTTTGTTTGGTTACTTCTCATAAGCCCGTTCTCCGCTCTCTCTGTGCTACAATTACAGTTCAAGTCCAATTTCAAAGCGATTTCCAATGCCCAAGTCACTACTCTACTACTGGGGTCACGCACGATCACTGGGTTCAACTATGGCAGCTACAACGTTCACAGGTAAGGAGTTCGCAGATAACGATGAGGTTGATGTCTCAGTTGGAGTCTCTGGATGAAGGTGTCATGGCGGTTGGCAGCGGGGTACTTATAGGCATCCCCACCTGGTCGGCCCCATCTCTCCAATACGCAGGGGAAGAGGCGCAGACGGCCCCTCTCCATCATCCCGCCAACTGCTGAAGTCAAATTGCCGGTGTACCGCCCGAGTCAAATTAAAAAATGCAATAATTTGACTACAGAAGTAAAAAAAAAAGTTTGCGCAAACGTGAAATCCTTGTAACGCCTATAACAATACAAAACAATGGTCTTAAATGAGCTGAAATTTGGAGGGTTTCAGCTCCTTCATGTAGCTGTGTGTGCGTCTCGATGCATTATTGCGAACCACCATAACTCACGACCCAGTGGTCCAAATTAGCTCAAAATCTGAGCCAATTTGGACCTAACGCAGTTTGGGGTTAGGTCCTATGTAGAAGGAAGTCTGGGAGTATGAGCTCAGATAACCTCGATTGAACGCTGTGCTATATTACCTAGCTGGTTGGTAAAGATGCGTCTCATGGACACACCAACATATCGTACCCCTGCAGAAAGACCGCAACATCTCAAAATTACAAAATTTTGGGAAATTGCGTTCAAAGTTTTGCAACTTTGGCGTGTTCTGTCAGGTTACGTATACACTTTTTTGACGATATTGAAACTCGAAACCATTCCTAGATTAGTCTCAAATCATCCTGTACTAGTGCAGTTACCACCATTGAGTACCTAAAATATTTACAATGGAAACATGGAAAAATTTCGCGTTGTTGCGGTATTTCTGCGAATTTCCCTCAACTATTTTGAGTTGTTCCAGAAAAACGGAAATGTTGCAGTATTTCCGCAAAGAAACCCACATTTTTCCTGCTTGAATCGTCATTTTCATTAGGCAGTTTTTAGGTACTATGACCAATATTAAAAAACAAATTATTGTAGTAGAACAGCATAGCCCAATATTTGTTGCTATGTAGGTAGGCATGGGATTTTTTAAAATTAAAGTTCGACTTATTTTCTTTTTTTTAAATGTACTTATTCTGGTCCAATATAGAATGGAACTACAAAAATAAGTTAAAAATAATTACTTATCAGGAACTGCTAGAATGAAATAGGTATATAAATGACAATAGTCAGGAATGATAGGTAACTAACATTTTCGTACTATAGACTAGATGCATGAGATCGTCCGTCTATTTTAATGTTGAAAAAAAAATAATGATAATACTAATAAACTCAGTTTCAATTCACCTAATAAAATTCAGTTTTTTCATTCTGCTTCTGTTTCCTTTTTACAAGTTTTTAATGATTTGAAAAATGCACTGTAAGTTTGAGGAATGTAATTCCCGTTTACTAAGGTCAGCAGGTCTTTCTTTTTCCTTTCAGTGATTCCGGTGGGAGTCTTGTAAGCACTTGGTTGACGCCAAGTCAGCACTCTCTTGATCCGTTCGTCAATGGTCAGATGGTGTGGGATCTTCACGTCCTGTTTTGGTGGATCAATCTTGGGATTCTTACGTGATCTAGTTGGGGCTGAAGAGGATCCGGGGCAATTTTTCACTCCGCCCAGTTGATCGAGTTTCTGGTTCGCTGCTGTACCATTGCCGAGAATGTTCACTTCTGAGTATTCTTCGTCGTATGAACATTTATAGGAGAAACCAAAAGGAGTTTCCTGATTTACTTTGAAGATTGATATGTTATTGAATGGGAAATTTTCTCCTTTGGTGTTCTTCTTGAAGTTGCTTCCCATTTCCTTCTCTAAGGCCTTGAAATTTATGAAATCTGAAAATGGCAGCTCTTTCACCTTGTAATAAGGTGGGTTTTTTTTTTGCAGTACGCATGAGCTGATAATACTGCGAAGGAACGTAAATGGGTCCAGACTTCGACGCTCTACTGATCTCTTTTTCGATTACTGAATGCATCGAGTCCCCCTCATTTTGAGTATGCCCCTTAATCAGAAACTTATGCGTGATGCTTTTGACATTGCTGAACTTGAGGGTAGCGTACATGTACATAAGAAGGACAAATTTGTTTTTTTTTTGTCCCCCACAATTATCAGTGTAGAAAATGAAGTGCAAATCATTCGCTTCCGATTCCGAAGCTTTGGTCTGAATGAAGTTGAAAATGCAGGTGGCAATTTCAATCGAACCTCTGTTTGCATCACCCTCATGCCAAACGTTACACAAGCCTTCATGAGTTTTTAGGTTAAAAATGGATAAATTATAAGTGGATAGTTTTGACTTATAATAAAACAAAGAGCATTCGCCTTTTGGGGTCGCAAGAGCAGCTTGGAGATCGTAGCAGGCCACAATGACGTTGGATTCAGTTTCGGCGATGTCGTTACTTTTTTCGATTCTTGCAAGTTGTTTTTGAGCAAGATGGGCTTTAAAGTCTGTTTTCTTTTGCAACTTAAAAGTTTCTTCCATGCAAACCTCACAAAGATCTTTCTTAGGGACAAAAAAAGAAATGTTGAACTCTTTTTTGAAGATTTTGTGGAATAAAGTTAAATTGCCGAACGGTGTGTTCTCTTCTTTGCACTTTTCCATATAGTCACGATGGAGTTGTGTGATGGTTTTTCCACCATCTATGTATTTTCTGCTAGTCTGAGCCCGTAAATAGTGACTTTCGATGGCAGGAATTGAGTCAATGAACTTCCGGATCGCTTCTTTGATGGATTCATCGACCTCCATCGCCATCATCAATCCTGATAAAAAAAATTGCAAATATATTAATTACCTGGGTATTAATATAAAAAGGGCTCAAGACAATCAAAACTTGAAAAAGCTTCCATTTTTCAATTGTTTACAAAAAAAAATTGAATAGAATCGTAAAATCAAAAGATTTTGGTAGGTAGGTAGTGGTAGGTTTAGTTCCAAAATATACCAAAATACCAAACAAACTAATGGAGTTCCACAAATTAACTTTAAAAAACTATAAACACGTTGAAATCGGAAGATTAGAAACTATAACAATAATGATTAAGACTACTCTGAAAAGATACTAACCTTTACTCTGAAAGCAATTCGCGGGGGGTGAAGAAATTTGCACATCACTGGCACAATCGTTTGCAGGAAGACTGCAACAACGCGAACGGGCACTGGCACAACTAAGAAAATAACAAGTAAGTTGGGCGTCAAGACCGCAACAATGCAAACGGGAGAAAAAAAAGCCGTGACCTCTCAGCCCAACATCTGAGTCTGTACTGATGTTGCGGTCTTGATGCCCAGATCCAGTGCTAACTGACTGGAGGAAAGACCGCAACTTCTGCTCTCTAGCGAGTTGTAGTTGAACAAGACAAAAACTGATTTTACCACCAGATAGAGCTCGTCGAGACCTACACATTGGTACCAACAGCTCAAAATCACGATTTTTTGAGATGTTGCGGTCTTTCCGCAGGGGTGCGATATCATGTGTCAGGGCTCGGATTCGAACCCTGGCCACCCCCTAGGAAGCCGTGCACTAACCATTTAGCTAACGAAAGGTAATTGAGGAATACAGATTAATAAATCATTATACGAGCCCACACAAATAGATATGGGTAGTCTGAAAAAATTACAGAAAAGAATTTCGTTATTGGAGGCGAGCAATCTTCCAAGTAGGTACAGTGCAAGGAGACAAGAAGGGGCTAGTGGCCCCCAGACTGAATGCAAAGAAACGAGATTCGCCGGAAGAGGGGTGCTCCTGAACGCTCATACTCGCCTGTTGCCTTGACTCCTCTCCTGGAGCCTCGATTCACAACGGAGCAGAGTTTCTTCAACTCTTGATATCGTTTTATTAATTTTTCGTCTCTCGCCGGCTGTCCCTTCCAGTGTTGTCTAGGGTTAATTACATAACACCAACACTCACCTCGGAAGAGCCCATATAGCTCTAGAGCTATCTCGTATAAATATTTCGTTCAGGTACCCAACTTGCCATTTATTGAGATTTTATAATCTCCAAAGAGCCTGTTTATGAGTGTTCATTATTCGCATAGGTAACAGTGCAAAAATATAAAATAATGTCCTCTCCTAACAAACGTCGACGGTGATTGTATATTCCTCAGAAAATTAGCGGTTGTGAGCTCAGCAGATATACCTACTTCCTCGGAACAGCCTTGACCTAGATAAGGGTCGATGTTCTGTCGCGAGGGATTTGAATGTGTTGCGGCTCAACTGGTGACCTGAACGAGGGTGATAGCTGTGGTTGTCGTTTTAAAGAGATAATAACACGTGTATGTAGGATTGTTCTACAAGGATCAGGTCCCCACCACCGTTTAAATGTCGGTTTTTGATTTGGCCAATTATAGCGCAGTTTTGGCAGTTTGTTTTGACAAAAGGTAGGGCATTGACTTATTCGAATCTCGTGTTTTCATATCGGAGGAGAAGGAGAGCTGACCTTTCTTCGACTCTTGATATATCTTAAAGAGATGATAATGGAAAATATGCGTATGTAAGACGGATGAGGTTACTCGTGAAAAGGATAAGGATGCGACGAGTTGTACGAATTTCATAATAATTAAAACGAATGACTTTTAACTGCCCATACTTGCGGGACCAGGGTATGGGTGTGATTCATCAAGCCAACTCATTTGTATTAGCGTTTAGAGCAGAGGTTCCCAACCAGTGTGCCGCGGCACACTGGTATGCCCTGAAGTCCCTGTAGGTGTGCCGCAAAATTTTACCGTCTTTTTTACTAGTATTTACTTTTTAAATTCATTTACAATACGTCCTAGAAAGGATTTAATAATGAAGGGTCACCAAGCACAAATATCGCATTAGATATGGTGTCACTATTTTTAATTAGACGGACATTCTGTTTTATACTCCATTATTTTTTATTATCAACTCGTCTCTTTTAACACAAAATATATGTTTGTAAGTGCATTACAATTTTGTTTTCTTCATTTTCCTAATTAGTTTCCATAATGAGCACAGCATTAACTCAATGAATTATGTTTTAAATAACAATAATGTTTTAATATTTTTAAAGAAAGTAACATAGTAAAAAAATCACATAACAATACATTATGATTATACTCATTATATTATGGAGATTATTTACCCAAGTGTGCCGTGGCTGAACGAGTTTTTAAGTTAGTGTGCCTCAAGCTAAAAAAGGTTGGGAACCGCTGGTTTAGAGTTAACCCTCGCTACGTATTAATCTCTTTAGATTAGTTCTCCACCAAAAGATTTCAATTCAATTCATTTCAATTCTTTATTCAAAAACATATTTAGTACATAATGAAGAACATAAGTACAGAAACATGAGAAAACCAAGTTCATGAATGGGCCCTTAAGGTCTTGACGACCCGTCCAGGGGCTGGTTGTCACTGAACTAGCTTATTAGTTTGGATTGAGCGTGTATTTTTAGCAGGAAACAATACATTTACAGGCAATATTCAACTTGAGAGAAAACAAATTAGCACCTATGGGGTATGTAGCACCTATGCCATCCATATTCCAAGAAGTAATATTACCTAAATACATAAATACAGATCAAAACTATTCAAGAAGTCAGTGTGCAGGTCAGATTTGAGCATTTGCAGCAGGTATGCGCCAATTCTTTTTTTAAAGGATTTTGTCGACTGATCTGATCGTAAGGTAGTCGGAAGTGAGGCGAATATTGTGGGAGGCAGCCATGGAAATTTCCTTGTGAAAAAATCAGTGGTAGGGCGGGGAACTCGAATTTGGCTACCCTCGCATGTTGCTCGGGTGACTCGCAGGACAATGCGGTGGGGTAAACATTTTTTTAATCTTGTGTACACGAAGCAGGGAGCGATAAACAAATATCAATCTTGGTGGAAGGATATCAAATTTTTTTAAAAAGCTCATTGATTCGCGTTCGGGAATGCGACCGAGTGATGATCCGAAGGAGGGAGTTGCACACAACTTTGAGCGAGCGGAAGGTAGAAGAAATCCCTAATTATCATGTGTTACGGGAAAAATGACGTGAATCAACTTTTGAACCAACTTAATGCGGTGGGGGGCTCCACCACTGCATTGGAAACCGCTATTTCTGTGGGGGAGCTCCCCCGGAATGAGGACTTTTGTGAAAGGAGGCTGTGAAGAGGGGAGAACCAGACACGGAGAGGCGTCAGTAGGATCGCATGAGTCCATGGTGACGGGCAGGAGAGTTCACCAAGCGAAACGGGGTGACTGCAGGACCATATGGATGATTATAAAAGTGAGTTTTATCAAAATTGAAAGAAAAGAAAATAGTCGAAATATTTATTATACTACAAATACATAAGTAATAGGTAGAACTAGCTAACAGTTATCGATTATACCAACATCTTCTAAGCTGAACTAACCACAATGACTAACACGTTATTTTTGTTGTTGTTACAGCTGGATCGCTCGTTTTACAATTTAAACGGAAAATACTCAGCAATCAGGCTTTTCTGCTTAATTTCTAGGCAGCACCCTCCACCGCAGGGCCTGCAGAACCACCAGCTACAACCTCATCAGAAGTGAGGGGGGAAAAATGCGAAAAATTAAGTTGCACTATTTGCAACCATGCATTTTTAACTAGATTGAGCTATTTAAGTCATAGTTGTTTAGGTTCAATACTTAATCGCACGCCAACAACCAACGTTAATGTTGCTCAACCATTAACGTCAACAATGTCTAATATAGGAGGCCAAAAACGGTTGCATGATAATTCACTGTCGGGATATGCCACTCACAAATTCAAAAGGCTGCTTGTTTTAAAAGTTGGTAGGTCCGCAGTTGATGTCTATTTCAAAAATGTAAACCGTTTCAATCTACCAGAAAGCTTTCTACTCAGTTCCAAGGATAAATTTATATCAGTTTTGAATAAATATTTAACGGAGTGGAAAAGCATTAAAACTAATTTATTTTTAGAATGTACCTACATTTTATAAATTCAGAATTTATGGTGAAGGGGGGATGGTAATAGATCAAATTGTAGATGAAGATGTGACCAATGCTAATTTCAAAACCAAAAACGAGGCATTATTAAAAGCAACAGATATAGACACGTATTTAATGCGTTGTTTTGGACAAATTATAATGGAGATTGATTGTTTTGAATTGAGAGGATCCAGGTGGATGTTGGAATCCATTGATGGTATCTTAATAAGAATAACGAAGTACACCCCTCTCGCAGGAAACTTTTTTTTTCACAGTTCCACAGAAACTCAGGAAATCCAAAGCAATAATTAATGTACAAAATAAAGACAACTTTTGTTTCAAATATACCATTTTGAGTTGGTTCTTAAAATCTAGCAGTAATATTGTTCTTGAAAAAAATTTACAACGTGCGTCAAAGTACATCAATCTGCCTCACCGATTCAATTTTGAGGGAGTAAATTTCCCTGCAACTTTCAAAGAATTGCATGGTTTGAAAAACACAATTCTGTAAATATCAATGTTTACGGGTTAGATGGTACAACTGATGATTTTAAAATCTACCCCCTTAGAATATTACCATACCTTCCGGAGGAGTCCGTCGTCACTAGCTGGTTGAGTACTGGAGTCGAGCGCTTTCGATGTAAGGACATCATCATCAGGCCGTCGAGAGAATACTCGTGGTAATATTACTTCTTAAACTAGCGGAACTAACCCTTTAGATTTAATACCCCCTTAGAGTTTCCGCCAGAGTAAATATTGGATTTCCAACTGTTGATTTACTTTATCTAGAGAACACCCCAAACTCTCATTACTGTTATATAAGAAACCTACCATCTTTAGTTAATCCACAGTTGTACAAAGCCCCCAAAAACTCTATCATTATGTGTAGGAATTGCTTTAAAGCACACCGCTCATCTGAAGAGCCTATATTATGTAAACAGTCAAACCGCGGAAGAGGGACTTGAAGTTCTGGTGTTTTGTAATAAATTCAAACCGTGTAGATGCGATTTTCCCAAGAAAACCTTCATTGAGCTTGATGACTATCAGTTTATGACAAAGGTGGGTTTTGAAGCTGATTTGGAATGTATATTAGGCCCCCTAAATCCACAGTCTTCTAAAATTGATGAAATAGCTGAGGTAGTAAAAAATCACCAGAAACCCGAAACTGCACATGAACTGCAACATGATCCAATGTGTGTGGGATTTCATGTGAAGTCGTATTATCCTAACTTAATGGGTGATAAAACAGTAATTTTTTCAATGGAAAATTGCATCTACAAATTTCTTGATGAAATTAAAAAACAAATTTTAAAAATCGAGAGGCATTATGAAACTATGGCTAAATGACTAAGCTCAGAGAGTGAAGCACGCTGAGGCAGCACACTGTGAGTTGTGTGGTATCAAGTTTGACGATGGAATCTTTAAAAAATGCGCTGATCACGATTATGGGAATGGACTTTTTCGATTTACTTGTTGCTCCCGTTGCAACATGGAAAAATTGCAAAAACCAAATTTTGTGCCAATTTCCTATCATAATCTTTCAGGGTATGATTCACATTTTATTATTAAACAATTAAGTTCATTTGGGAAATAGCCCGAAAAAAACTTGTAAGAATATTCAACAGATGGCAACACCATCGAGGGCAAATTAATATTCGCTCTCAGTTCAATAATAATTGACCGATTTTCAATCTGTAAATTGCATTGGATTCAGAATCAGCATAGAATTTCCGGAAATTGGTTCTGGTGTTCAAAATTTCAAAATTTGTACATTTGGATCACTGGCGTTCGAATTAAGCTAATTTTTTCGGAAATCCCAATTACCCAAATTCTAGGGGGTTGTGTCCTGATTACGATAGTTTTTTCAAATTTAAAATTGGACCCCTAAAACCCCATCAATTCTTGTCCAGAAGGTGATAGGCGGGGGGGTTGGGGAGGAAGGCGGCTCTTGAATGGGGATAGGCGGCTTCCCAGGCCGGCCCGAGGCCCCTGTGGCGCTCAGGTACCTGCCTTTTAATTCTCTCTCAAGAATCGTTTCTACCCAACTAAGTAACCATAATTGTGTCTACCAAAACAGTCAATTTTCCATTTATCATTTTCAATAATGAACCTTTGAAATCGAGCATGAAAAATTCCCCCCTCCACCACCAAATGTGATGGTTTCCGTTTCAAGGTATGTAGAATCCAAAAAGAAGTGTCCATGTAGAAGCGCCCAAAAAACAAATCATTCTTCATATCTCACAAAGATTTGAAATTATCACTTTCAAGTCCAAGGGTAAACGCATATTGCCGAAGCAGCTAAATGTAATTTCGTAGTGTACACGGGCAAAGACTTGCACATCGAAGAAATTCAAATCGACGATGAGTTATGGGATCAAAAGATGGAGAAAAAACTTATTTACTTTTACCATCACACTCTGCTCCATGAGTAGGTAGATTCAAGATTGACGAGAAGCAGCAAAATTCGGGAGCCAGAAGTCTCTTTTGATGAGTTTTTATTACTCAGTTGATATTGTTACCTTTAGTAGATATAACCTGCACATTTTCACTTGGCACTTTTTACCCCCTCCACTTCCACCTCGTCAGAGGTGCAAACAGCTCATTCACGCACCCGCGTGTTTGCACCTACGTCACATCCTGATGTGTATTTTTTGTACACTTGGCACTTTTTACCCCCTTCACCTCGTCAGATGTGTAAACAGCTCATTCGCGCACCCACGTGGATGCCCGTGTTTGCACCTACGTCACATCCTGATGTGTATTTTTTGTACACTTGGCACTTTTTACCCCCTTCACCTCGTCAGATGTGCAAACAGCTCATTCGCGCACCCGCGTGTTTGCACCTACGTCACATCCTGATGTGTATTTTTTGTACACTTGGCACTTTTTACCCCCTCCACTTCCACCTCGTCAGAGGTGCAAACAGCTCATTCGCGCACCCGCGTGTTTGCACCTACGTCACATCCTGATGTGTATTTTTTGTACACTTGGCACTTTTTACCCCCTTCACCTCGTCAGATGTGTAAACAGCTCATTCGCGCACCCACGTGTTTGCACCTACGTCACATCCTGATGTGTATTGTTGTACATTTACACCTTTTACCCCCTTCACCTCGTCAGAGGTGCAAACAGCTCATTCGCGCACCCACGTGGGTGCCCATCACACATCCTGATGTGTATTTTTTGCCTTGTGCAAACAGCACCCAAGTGGATGCATTTACGTCACATCCTGATGTTTTTTCTTGCGGCCGGCTGGTGCAAGGCCGATCACCGGTCCATAATTTTTTACTTGCCCGTACCCCACTCGTGCAAACAGCTCAGCACCCACATGTGTGTGAAAACCATACACGGTATGTACATTATTTATTACTCGATACACATGACGTCAGAGGTGAGAAACGTTCATTTACCCAGCTACGTTACACACCGAGGACCATTGCTCACATGATTGTAGAGGTGCGAATTCGTACACCTAATGTCGTGTATGTGGTTTGTACATTATTGTTATACTCAATATCTTCATACTATTCAACCCTATGCCACTTCTGTTTGTTATTTGGCTCCCATGCTCCAAACACCGGGAAGAGAGATATTCAGGATTGTGCGTCAACTTGTGTACCTTACTTTTGTGTGTATACGTGTGTGTGTTACAAGTTTTTGCACCGCTCTGGTCCAGCGCTCCATATGGTAAGTAGTTATATTATTTCGTGAACCAAAGCGTTGTTGTGTTTAATACAGGCACAACAAGGTCCAAGTTGCGCTGGTCCGGGAAGGTCCGAGACAGCCTTCAACTTGATTACACAACCGGGCGCTCCCCGAATACTTCCTTGTTTTAAAGCCCGAGTTGGGTGCAGTTGGCCATGAAGCAGCACAAGGTTCCCGGCTGCTTTGTTTATGCGTTCAAATCGGCAAGGGCTCTGGTAAAATAAGAACAAAATTGTACCTTTGCCTTCCTCAATGTTTTGTGTATAAAGTCTGACAGAGGCCCACTACAGCACAGAACACCGCAATGAGTTATACATTCAGCGTGAGTATTCTTCAATATCTTTTTCAAATTTAGACCCCTGGTAGTGATTAAATTCACAAATTCATTACTTACTAAATTCACTTGGCAACTAGCAAGTACCAATATCAAAATCAGTCGACAATACAGCAGATGAAATCGTTTTATTTAAAATGATCTCAAACATTTTATACCAGGGCCTCTATTAAGCCTAAATTGATGTTATTAACCACAGTTAGCAACTATGTGCCAAGTTTAAAATTCTTATGATGGTTGGTGCAATAAACGAGACAATCAGAGTGTGTAAAAATATATATTGTTAACAAGCCGGCAAAACTATAAGCTAGGTTAATATACTAACAAACTTATAAAAACAATAAAAATATGAATATAATTCTTTTTACAGCTTGTATATTTCTTAAATTAACTAGCAAAATTAGTAGTACATCCAAATTTTAAGTAGCTGGTTTTTGCAGCTCGCTTTACCACAATAAAATAAAGCGGTGTCAGCTCAGGATCAAAATCCTTGAAATTTGCTTCATCGAGCTCTAGGGCATAGCGTAACAAGCTAGCAAAACTATAAACTAGGTTAATATACTAGCAAACTTATAAAAACAATAAAAATATGAATATAATTCTTTTTACAGCTTGTATATTTCTTAAATTAAATATCAAAATTATCAGTACATCCAAATTTCAAGTAGCTGGTTTTTGCAGCTCGCTTTATCACAATAAAATAAAGCGGTGTCAGCTCATGATCAAAATCCTTGAAATTGGCTTCATCGAGCTCTAAGGCATAGCGTTTAGGTAGGAAAACGCAAAACGTTTCCTCCTGTTTCAGATCGAAACATGTCAACAATATGGTCTTTCCATAGACCTCATGTGTTTGAAATTTTACGGCTAACACCTTAAAAGGTGTTTTAATCGCCAGCTCAGCCATTGGTCGCCTTCTCGATTCTTCGGCCAAGGGCTTTGCGTTCAGGGTGGCAAGCCTATAATGAAAAAATGTTTCGTGAAACTTAATTTTTTAATAAATCTTTTTCAGGTCGTTGATGATATGGGCCTGGAGTGGGTCGTCCAAATCACAGCACCCCCAACCACCACAGAACCCCCTAGCAACCAACTAGACAGCCCCCCAGCCGATGATGAGCAATTGAGCTTGCCCATCACTCCACCCAACACACCGCCACCACCACCACCACCCCAGGGACTCCCCAGCCACCTAGACAGCCCCGACAGCCCCCCGGCCGACGAGGAGCACTCCCTCTCCACTCCGCCCACTACTCCACCCACCACTCCACCACCTTCGGACCTCTACGAGGACACTATGGATTATGAAGATGTATGTACACAGAGGGATATTTAAATTCCATAGCATTAGCAATATCTAAATTAGACCAACATGCACTATACTCTAGCCCTACCCTATTCCATCAGATCAAAATTTTTTGAAGTACATCACACGCATTCAGCCAATTTTATCAAAACAAATTCAGAATGATATAAAAAGATGAGAGATATAGAAGAGATTCATTAATATCGGATTTCATAAAAATTTCAGAACCATTTTTGCAAGGTTGAGGAGTATATATTGACCGAATAAAACCCATTGCTATTGGGTCACATGAAGGTCCCCTAAGCAGCAAATTCAAAACATTCAATAAATCGCAAGTTCAAATCCCTAAACTTGAAAACCCCACTAATCCAGCTTAAACTAAATGTATGTTTTTCGATTTTGTTGCAGGAGGTCCAGATAGAGCGACGACAGGTTGAGCTCGTAGAGACTGAGCTAGAGATATTGCATAATATCTTAGAAGTTATGATATGAAAATAAAAAATTATACGTAATGCATTGTTTTATATCAAATCCTCAAATTCCAGTAAATGTTCATATGATAGTACTCACAAGTTTCCAGACATGATTTTGGTGTCTATATAGAGCAGAGAGCAGAAATCCAGGTTAATACTTTATCAGAGTTTGGTGACTATAGAGCGGAAAGCTCTGTTTATATAGTCTTTCAGACAATGGGGGTAGGGGTAGGGGTCTAGTGGAGGGGGAATGCTTGAGAGTAGGGGCTGTTCTATAAAACAGCCCGCACTGGACCTCATGCTGTACCATTCAGTCTCCACTGCCACCCCTACTCCTCCACCGTCCGCAAACAAGCAGGAGTACACTCTCAGAAGACTTGAGTCCACCTCTCACAACATACAGCAAAAATGATGAGCCAAGGTATGACAACCCCAACTCAGGCAAACACAGCCTCTCCACCAAGTAGGCAAAGTCGCAAGACCATTTACCTATGTAGCAGATGCAAAAAATGCTCTAAGGACTATTCCTCCATGGTAGAACATGTCTCCAATGGGACATGCAACCCTAAAACGTGCAGTATTTGTAAAAATACCTTCATGAATACTCTCAGTTTTGCCAAACATCTGAAAAACTGTTCGACCATCGCTCGTCCAAGTGTCATCCGTGATGGAAGAACATACGGCCACATTAAAAAAATTAGTGTAGAAAGTGCTGAAAGTTATGAAACACTGGGTTTTGAATGTGTACAATGTGGTAGAGTGTACAAATCCAAAAGGTATCTTAAAATCCACATGTTGCAGAATATGTGCCAAATTTATTCATGCTCCATATGTAGTAGACGATGCATGTCAAAACCATATAAGCAACTTCATGAAAAACAATGTATTGCGGATCAGGCTAAAAACAAGCAATTTCGAGAAAGAGTAATTGAAGCAAACATTGAAACTATGAACTTGGTACATGATGACTTCCACCTTATTGAATCCCATTTTAATAATAACATTAAAACATATTACTTACCCAATGATGATGATGCAATATCCATCCAAGTGTTTTTGGAAAAAAACCAAGAAAAGATCCTGCTAAAAGTTTCAACACACAAAGGTTTGTGGACTTGTTTAAAGGTACATTTGAGCGTTGATTGTTTATATTTCCATCCAAAAACTGGAGAGGAGGCAAACCGTTTATTCCAGTGCAAGGCTGAAGCAGTTTTTCCCGAAGCAGACATTGAAGAACTATTGGATAGAATTTTTTCTCTAATCCTCACACAATCTGATGAGCATGAGAAGAAAGGCTCAGGCTGGTCATTCCTTTCAGTTAATGGACTTACACTAAACATGGTTAAATATACTCCCCTATCAGCTGGAAACAACACTTTTGAGCTACCACACTGGCTAATTAAAACCCGAGCAGTAGATGTCCGACAACAAACTCAACCAGATCTGAAATGTTTCATGCATGCCATATCACTAAACACCCCACCTGAAAAATCATATTCATTTGATAAGATCGAATTCCCTACACCCCTTTCTCAAATGAAATACTTTGAAAAACTGAACAATGTGTCAATAAATGTTTTCGGTATTGGGAAAGATCAAAAGATATATCCAATAAGGGTGAGCCCGAGTGAGAATATTGACCATAAGGACCTGTTGTTGGTTGAAGGAGATAACACAAATCACTATGTTTGCATAACAGATTTTACAAGACTTGTTCAACCACAGTTGACTATAAACAGAAGACCAATTACCATTTGCAAAAAATGTTTTACTCATTACTTACCAGGATTATGGTACTACTCAAACAACAAGTAAAGAAGAACGAATGATAAAACACAAAGAACTATGCAGTGCAATGGGGGGTCCTACTTGTAGAATTGAAATGCCTTCGGGGGATAGGGCTGTACTGAAATTCCGTCACTACCAATATAGAATCAAACTCCCCGTAGTCATCTACTGTGATGTTGAAAGTATGTTGCCAAAAATGACCCAGCAGAATAGTGAATGGAAAACTAAAAACAGCTATGCTTATCAAAAACATGAAATGATGAGTTTCGGAATCTATGTGGCTACTGAGGTATACAAGAGTGTAAGCACTAACTTCAATAAAGTTGTTACATATACAGGTCCGAATGCGAGTGAGGAAATGATCCGAACATTTAGGAGGGTGGCGAATGAGTTGATGGACTGTTTTAACACCAAAATAAAAATCAAAGAACTGTCGGGAGTGGAAAGGCTTGCATATGAATATGCCACTCATTGCCATTTATGTACCTAATCACGAACTAGAAGAAAAGGATAAATGTATGGATCACAGACATGATTCGGGTCTTTATGCTGGACCGGCACATAAATTATGCAACATTCTGGCTAGGTCACCCAACTTTATTCCAGTGGTCTTCCATTCGGGAAGTCACTATGATTTCAAGTTTATTGTGAGACAATTAGCACTAACCCCCGGTAACGTTGAAGTCTTGCCTCACACTGAAGAAAATTTCATATCAGTCACAAAGGAAATGTACTCTGGCAAGGGGGACAAATCTATCAAGTTTAGATTTATTGAACTCATTTAGATTTTTGTCAAGCAGTCTCGATACCCTAGCTCAATCGCTTGCAGTAGAACAACTCAAAATTATACCTAAACACTATTCAGATTCAAAACATGTGGAACTACTGAGAAAAAAGGGTGTTTTCTGTTACGATTATATAGATAATCTCGAGAAATTAAACGAAACTCGCCTGCCCCCAATCCAAGAGTTTTACTCCGAGTTATATGAAGAAGAGCTTTCATCAGAAGGGTATGACAAAGCTCAAACCATTTGGAGGGAATTCGGTATTAAGACACTGGGAGAGTTTGCAACATTGTACCTTGTGAGTGATTGCCTGATGTTAGCCGAAATTTTTGAAAATTTCAGATTGGAGATGTTAAATTCGGAATATCGGCTCGATCCATTCCACATGTATTCCCTACCAGGGGTAGCGCAGCAATCTATGCTCAGTTTGACATCTGCACAAGTACCTACAGTTAATAACCGATGATACAATATATCATAGATTTGAGCGTTCAATTCGTGGGGGGTACTGTGGAGCATCCTTGCGCTATGCAATTTCAGATGAAAAGTATGATCTTTGTTACATAGACGCCAATGGACTATATGCACGTGCAATGAAAATGTACTTACCGATTTCGGATTATGAATATGTAGCCCCTAGCAGTGTAGATCTCCTAAATGTGAGCGACGTTTCCGAATTTGGCTACCTAATAGAAGCAGACCTCTCAACACCGCCACACTTGCATGATGAATTCAACGATTTCCCACCCGTCATCAACCATAGGCAAACACCAGGATCACAGTATAAAAAATTGGTCGGAACTCTCGAAACTCAAAAACATTATATCGTACATTATCGTCTCTTCCAATTATTGGTTAGTCTAGGTGTACAAGTTGACGAGATTCATACAGTTATTCGTTTCAAACAATCCCCCTGGGTTAAGAAATACATTTGTTACAACTATGAGAAACGGGTGCAGGCCAAATATCAGTCAGAGTCTCAAATGTTGAAATTGTTGTGCAATGCAGTATATGGTAAACTAATTCAGAATGTTAAAAACCATATGAACCTAAAAATTGTTACATTGGAACCGAGCTAAAAAACTAATAAATTCGCCTAAATATATACGCCACACATCATTGGGTGAAAATGTAATCGGAGTCCATTTATCTAAGGAGCAGGTTACATTAACAAGTCCCATATCAGCAGGAGCAGCTGTTTTAGACCTCGCAAAAGCTCACATGATTAATTTCCATTATAAAGTCATGAAACAACATTACACCACACCCAGGATAGAACTAGTCTATACTGACACGGATTCATTAATTTATCGTATTCTAACGAATGGTGAAGATTGGCACGAAGAAATTTACAAAAATGAACATTTGGCAAAATACTTTGATTTTTCCGAGCTACCAACCACAAGCAAGTATTATCACCCCCGGTTCCATTGTGAAACTGGCTACTTCAAAGATGAAATGAAGGGTAAACGAATTTTAGAGTTTGTAGCGTTGAGAGCGAAAATGTATGCACTCGAAGTTGCAGACAGTGAAGGTGGTACAAAAACTATTAAAAAAAGCAAAGGGACTCCTAAATATTCGGTGAACAACAAGCTTACGTTTCAACATTACAAAAACATCTTGTTTGGAACTGCAAACCATTTAGAACAAGGACTAGAATGTTACGACGGATCAAATTTATACGTTCAATTCAATTCAATCCGTTCCCATCATCATCAACTCTACTCTGTACGAGGGAAAAAACTATGCCTTTCAAAGGAGGATGATAAACGTGAAATCTTAAGCGATGGTGTTCATACACTTGCCTTGGGGCATTATAAATCTATTCCCGAAATTGAATCCGATGGAACTATGTAGGTATATATATAATGAAGTTGCTTATATGAGATTGCTTTAGTATGTCAGTGGGAAAGAAACGCACAGGAGGTTCTCTCGTGAACAAGATTATTGACAAGTTGCCTTTTGAATTGCACTTACCATCATCGTTAACTTCGAGATACCAGTACTGTGGACCCGGTACAAAGTTTGAAGAACGGCAAAACCTTGGTCAAAGAGGAATAAACTCCTTGGACGCCCTCTGCTACGAACACGATCGAGTCTACCATACAACCAAGGACGATAAACTTAGATACGAAGCAGACAAGCAGCTCGAGTGGAACTCTTGGGACTTGGTTAAAAACAAGAAATTGCCAATATCAGAGCGTTTAGCAGCTTGGTCAGTTGTTAATGCGATGAAAGCTAAAACCATCCATAAGGGGACTGGTCATCGCCGCCGCCGCCGAGTGGTGAAAAAATCTGGAATGGTTCGGCAGGGGGTGAAAATGGGTAACAACAAGCAGCGCTCATCGAGTAATCGACAAACCCCCTCCAAACAGAAGAAGAAGAGGACTGCAAAGGGTCGAGTCAACAGGATTCATGGAGGCTTTCTTCCCGCTCTACCATTTATTACGGCTTTTGGGAGTTTGCTCGGAGGAGGTGCTGCTGTGGCTAAAAGCTTTACTGATGCCAAACGTTCCAGAGAGGAGATGGATGAAATTCGAAGACACAACAGGGCGGTGGAGGGAGCTAATGCGGGCAGTGGACTCTACATACGACCTTACAAGGGGAAAGGTAGCAGCAGCAGCACAGCACGTCAAGGTAGAGGTCTCTATATAAGACCATTCAAAGGAAGGGGGAATGGTGCTCTTGCGGGATATCAATAAAAAAACTAGAACTTATCCTTCCAAAAAGAGCACTGTCCAATATCGATTTGGAAGGACTTTGTAAAGCGGTTCAAATTGTCGGTTTTATTGGAGTACGAATGAGGGATGAAATCCCAACTAGTGAGCCAAGAGAACCTGAATCTGCAATTATCAACTTGGACTCTATCAATGGCCAGGGGGGGACACATTGGACTGCATACTGGCTCAACGACAAGGGAGCTGTATACTATTTTGATAGTTATGGCAACCTGGAACCACCCTTGGAATGGAAAAATTACTTTGGACCATATAGAGAAATATATTACAACACTAATACCTTGCAAACATACAACAGCGTCATTTGTGGCCATTTGTGCTTTTTGTTCCTGTGGTCGATTTCGGAAAACTATAAAAATTCTCGAACCTAAAGGGGACAGCGTCAGTAGAAGGCAGCATGTCATCGTTTACAGTCACACTCACCGGACGAAATAGCGAATTACATTCATCATTTTTCCCACCCATTGAACTCGAAGGTGGTGCTGGTGGTGATTGGGAGGCAGGTCTGACATCGTTTGACTCTTATTTTTCAATACCCAACCTGGTAGAAGGGGAAAACTCGACCTTATACCTACTAGATGGAAGCGGACACGAGGTACATGACAAAAGTGGGCGATTTGTCGATGGCAAAGACATCCAAGCATTATTGAACAAGATTGTCACCAATGTAAAAGTGGAGTTTTCCAATGATTACGTTGTACTTAAATCGGAAACGGTGACATTGTTCAACTCGGCAGACGACTCTGTATTGATACCTCTGGGATTCAACAAGGGACGTGTACTGCGGGCATCAGTGTCATACACAGCTGATAGCCCACTGAAGCGGACCTGGTCAGCTAGCTTGAAGAAACATGTTGCAGGGGTCGAGCTGGCAGCTGGAAGGCAACACTTTTTGTACACTGGAACTGTCTACATGATTCCGGCAGGAACCTACGAAATGGATGATTTGAGTCAATTACTAACCTCCGAATTGAAAGCGCTTGGAGTCGATTTCGAGCTAAAAGTCAATTTGAATACGCTTAAATGTGGAATAAAATGTTCGAAAAGAATCGATTTCAATAGGCACGACTCATTTTCGACCCTTTTGGGCTTTAAACCGGAGCAGGATATGCCGAACGATAAATGGAACTGGTCGAGCGATGTAATACACGTGTTCAATGTGACAACAATCGGTGTGGCAGTGTCGTGTTGTGAAGGAGACTATTGCAATGGACAGCCATCGCACGTGGTCTATCAATTTACACCAGGCGTTGCACCGGGATACCGTTTGACGGAAACGGCGAAAACCGTTACTTATCATCCGGTAATTACTGACAAGCTCGATGAAATTACGGTCCAAATAATCGATCAAGATGGCCGTTTGATCAATTTTCGAGATGAGCTCATTTCCATTCGACTTCATTTTCGAAAGGCGATATAAAACTCGAACTCGTACCACAACCATCGCCATTCAATAACATGTTGGTGTTCCACCATCATCATCATCCATATAAAAAGGGGGCACCATCTTCAAGCAGGTTCAGTACAGCTGGTAGAGACAAAGGAGACAAAGGTCCGAGGAGACTTACACCGGAAAACATCAGCTTTCTTCAGAGTTTAGGATTCAGCGTGAACCCACAGCACTATGTTGGACATTGATCGACAGCCGGAATTTGATGAACGGTTGTATAGATTTGAATACCACCCCCATGAACCATACGCATCTGCCAGGTACAACGTTTCGGATGAAATCAGGTTCCCATTTTCACAGCCTGGGGAATATGTGCTTGTATCGAAAAGCTATTTGTACATTGAAGGAAGTTTGACAAAGCAGGATCGATTTACTCTCGCTCCAAATGCAATTGCGCAGGTATTTGATGAGATAAAATTGTTGGTAAATGGAGAAATAGTGGACCGAACAAATTATCCCGGAATATCTTCGAACATGAAAGCATATGCCAGCTACAGTAAATCAGCTATCGATGGACTTCAACAAGCTGGTTGGATGGTTCCATCTTCTAAGGTGGCGTTAAACCCCTGTGTCGACACTGTGAGTGGGAAATTTTCCGCTTGTGTACCATTAAACACTCTGCTGGGTTTTGCCGAAGACTATCGCCAAGTTTTGGTGAATGTTCGGATGGAACTGGTACTCAACAGGTCTGCTTCTAATGCCAACATGATTGTACCAAGGCTACCAGTGGCCGCCGATGGTGGTACACTATCGACCGGGAGTCCTGAGGTGACAATTGGCAAAATGGTCTGGTATTTGCCATATGTCACACCGTCTGACAGGGAAAAAGTAAATTTGCTCTCCTTGCTTGGAAAAAATGAACCCATCACAATGGGGTTTAGAAGTTGGAACCTGTCCGTTTTTCCCTCCCTACCGACCAACAAAGAGTTTTCTTGGACCATCAAAAACAGCACTGACCTGGAGAAACCTCGCTACGTTCTTTTTGCACTGCAAACTGATCGCCAAAAGGATGTGAACAAAAATGTCAGCTTATTCGACCACTGTAAACTGACGAATCTACGCCTTCATATTGGCTCACAGATTTTTCCCTACAGCAGAATGAACCTGGATTTCGATACTAAGCGTGTGGCCTTGCTCTACCAAATGTACATGGATTTCCAGCGATCATACTACTCTAAAGAGTGGTCCGAACCTATGCTGACATATGAGGAGTTTATAGTTAATGCACCGATTGCCATCATCGATTGCAGCCATCAAATTGAATCAAGCACTGGAAACAACGTTGTGGACATCCGAATCGACTTTGAGACCAAGGACACAATTGCACCAAATACTTCTGCTTATTGCCTTATGCTCCAAGATTGTCTATTTTCCTATAGCCCATTGTCTGGAATTGTCAGGCGTGGAATGTAACAAGTTTTTCAAAT
This sequence comes from Leptopterna dolabrata, assembly GCA_954871275.1. Classification (NCBI taxonomy): domain Eukaryota; kingdom Metazoa; phylum Arthropoda; class Insecta; order Hemiptera; family Miridae; genus Leptopterna; species Leptopterna dolabrata. Next base: position 18,489,519 of record OX940974.1, read on the forward strand.
AAAAAACTATCGAACATTGACAAATTAGTTTTCTTCTCACACACTATAATAACCCCCCATTCACCAAATCCCTGGTTAGTTTCAAGAATGAGGCTTGTACAGCAAGACGTTCAGTTAGAGGTTAAAGATGATGCAGAGGAGGAGAGGAAGGAGGGCTCTAGCAATGACGTAGACTACCTACCTCATGGTCCGTTGTTTGGTAAAAATCCTATAAGGGGTCTCGTGTGTCATCGATTGCAGCCATCAAATTGAATCAAGCACTGGAAACAACGTTGTGGACATCCGAATCGACTTTGAGACCAAGGACACAATTGCACCAAATACTTCTGCTTATTGCCTTATGCTCCAAGATTGTCTATTTTCCTATAGCCCATTGTCTGGAATTGTCAGGCGTGGAATGTAACAAGTTTTTCAAATAAAAAACTATCGAACATTGACAAATTAGTTTTCTTCTCACACACTATAATAACCCCCCATTCACCAAATCCCTGGTTAGTTTCAAGAATGAGGCTTGTACAGCAAGACGTTCAGTTAGAGGTTAAAGATGATGCAGAGGAGGAGAGGAAGGAGGGCTCTAGCAATGACGTAGACTACCTACCTCATGGTCCGTTGTTTGGTAAAAATCCTATAAGGGGTCTCGTGTGTGGGCCATCGGGTTCTGGAAAAACTTGTAGCATCCTTTCTCTATTGCTACACCCAAACGGGTTGAGGTTTGAAAATGTTTACTTATTTTGTCGTACGCCGAATCAGGAAAAGTATAAATTCCTAAGGAGGGTATTAGAGCCTCTCGCACCTAAAATCGGTTTCTACTCATTTGGTCCTTCCCCCGTTGATGGCCAAGTCGTATTATTAAGGCCGGATGAAATCAAACCTCGCTCGGTAGTCATTTTTGATGATATCATAACGGAAGACTACAAGATTTTGAGAGAATATTTTGCAATGTCCCGTCATTTCGCTCTAGACATATTTTTCTGCACTCACAGTTATGTGTTGGTTCCCAAAAATCTGATACGGATTAATCTTACTATGGTGGTACTATTCAGAATGGACTCCTTGAACGTTCGACACATTTACGATGATCATGTACAGGGGGATATGGATTTCAATTCATTTAAAGAGATGTGCAACTATTGCTGGACCCGGGATTCATTTTTAGTGGTGGATAAGGAAGCTAGTTTGAACAATGGTCGCTACAGAATGGGCTTTGACATGTATATATTGCCCGACGTGTAGGCTTTCAGGGCAGTTGGAATGAAATTACAAGAGGAGCAACGTATCACAGCAAGGCTTGTTAAAGCTCAAAAAGCTGTTAGAGACAAGTACAAACTGCTTAAAAAAGGGCAGTTTCAAACTAGACTCGACACAGCATCACTGTTTGAACCCTTGAAGGACATTTTTAAACCAGCTCCTCCTCCTCCTCCTCCAGTGGAACAAGCCCCCCGTCTACCGGTTTTCAAAAGTAAGAAACGACGTCGAAGAGTTCGCAGGGTGGTGGTGACTCAACCGCCGCCGCCAGTCGGGAAACCCCCCGAAGTGGTTGCTGAAGAAGATCCGTTTGCCCACCTTGAAGGTGATTATGTCAAAACAGAAAATGACGGTTCCGAACAGTTTATTTCAAACCCCTCTGTTTCAGGTCATCAAACGATACAGACACCCATATCCAGCAGTACTCCCAATAGGATGGCCAATTCTTATCAAAGTGAGTTGGAACGGGTTGCCAACACTCCCGAAGGTAAAACCGAACTCGATAAGAGCTTGCGTAAGTTTAACATATACTCGAAGCCCTACTTACGAGCTTTACTTACAGGAACTGTCACTCCGGACATGGACAAAGTCTATGGACCCAAAGTAAATGCTAATGGGAAGCTAACTTTAGGATCCGAAAATTTAACGATGGATCATGCCTATGTATATCTCGGGGATAAATTACAATTCCCAGTCACGGAAGGGTTGCTAGATTTGTTATTTCTGAAAATAACGAGACCTGGAACATATACCGCAGAAGACCGTGCAAATTACAGAGACATGGTTTGGCACAGCAATGTCGCCCATCAAAGCTATTCAAAATTTAGATCGCTAAACACAAGTGGACACAAGTACAGATACCTACTAAAGGAACTGCTCGCTCCATATGTTGTAAAAAAGGGAAAGGGTTTTGTAAAGGCAACACCAGCTGAACCAAGATACGTGTATTTCGATGATCCCAACGAGCTTGTGGATCGTCTACGCTTGCTGTTTGCCTCTAAACAGGCTGGACATACAGCTCACGACCCTGAAATCTACTCTATACTCGAGGAGTTGAAAGAGTTGGATATCATCGTCTAACCCATCATTGTCATGTTGGCCGTCAGCAGGTTTGGTTCACAAGGAGGAGGAGGAGGTGGAGGTACATCCCCTCGCTCCACTGGTGGTGGTGGTGGCGGTGGGGAGGATGTGTCTGCTTTAGTGAAAAAGTTAGTTAACAGTGAGATTGCCTCCGCTTTGGAAACAGCAGCGTTAAAGTCAAAGGTTTCCGCACTAGTACAAGAAATGGTTAACAACATGATGGCCTCGTTGGATAAACAAGTGGAGACTGCCATCACAAAATTGAACGTCGTAACGTCAAAACCGAATATTATTGACGTAGGTAACAGACGTTTGGTTCACCTCAAAGCTCCAATTAATGGATCAGACGCTATAAATCTAGACTCTCTGCCATATAAAAAGGATAACAAAACTTGGGCTCTACATTTTGGCTCTCATCGCCTCCTCAGCACTGCATCTCCCGTTTCTCCGCAGGATTTTGTCACATTGGCCTATCTGGAACGGCATTATGAGCCTAAAAAGACGACTGGCCGAGGAGGTCCATAAACCGAAGAGAAGACATTACAAAACTGTGAGAGTATTGATTAAAGGAGTTTTCGACGATTTATGGCAGGGTGATCTTGTGGATTTGAGCATGTACCCAGACGGTGGTTATAAGTATTTGCTTACAGTAATTGATGCGGGATCTAAAATGGCGTGGGCCGAACCCCTGCGCAACAAGACTGGTTTGGAAGTGTCAAATGCTCTTGAATGTGGTTTTGAGTCGAGTGGTTTAAAACCTAAATATTTTCAGACTGACAAGGGAAAGGAATTTTACAACTCGCGAGTGAATGAGCTGTTTCTACGTCATGGAATTCGTCTATATTCTACCCATGGCCATGGCCATGCTACTATAGTCGAACGATTTAATCGATCGCTCAAGGAACTCATGTTTTTGGAGTTCGGCATTCACGGTAACACAAAATGGAGGGCCCTGATTCCAGCACTTTTGAATCGATACAACAACAGGTTCCATCGCAGTATTGGCATGAAACCTGCGGATGTAACAAAGGATAAGGAACGGTCGATTATCCAGAGGTTATTCCCACCACCACCTCTACAGGTACGACGACCTCGTTTCAAGGTTGGAGACAGGGTTCGTATCAGCAAGTTGAAACATGTTTTTGCCAAATCTTATTTACCCAACTGGACGAATGAACAATTTATAATAACCAGAGTAAGAGGGGGGGGAAGTTCCCACGTATTACTTGAAAGATGTTTATAACAAACCGGTTTTGGGGAGATTTTACGAGGAAGAACTAAAGACTACCACTTTTCCAGATCAGTATTTAGTGGAAAAAATCGTTAAACGAAGAAGGGGCAAGGTACTCGTTCGATGGCTCGGATTTGACCCTGAACATGATACTTGGGAAAACGAGCAAAATATTGAGTGGGGGTAGACTGTATATATATACAGTTCCCAAGATTGTTCCCGAGCCAGTATCATACCAAAATGGATTCGCTAATGCTAACAAGTTCTTTCGTTGTTGATTGAGTGAAGAATGTGCAGTTGGTTGTGGGGCTGGTGGATTTGACAACGCCGATAATTGTGATTCGCCAAAAGGAACGCTCTACGCCCTTCTACATTTGCGTCAGTGACTGGGAACTGTTGAGCCACAAACTCCCTCAGGTGAATCGCAAGGAGGATAACACCTTTTTACATGGGACATACATGAGCGCCACTACCACACCCCAGCAGCACCTGATTTTGAGCTACTATCCAAGTTGGCTTGACCGAATTTTGCACACTGAACCTCACAGTATTACCTTGAACGCAAAAACCACTTCAAATCTGGTGAGTTTAGTTCCAACCATTGACGCTGTTTTAGACAAAATGAGGGACTTCACCTCAACTGGTGGTGGTGGGGCCACTTTTCCATCATCCTCCTCTCTACCAGTCAGCCCATCGTCCCCACCCCTGGGCTTTTATATAGAAAACACAAACTGATGAGGTTTCAGTTCTCATTCTACACTGCCCATGGATTGTGGTGAGCACTCGCTCGAACATCTTGTGGAAGGATTTGGACAACTGAAGACTGGGATACCATCGGACATCAATCGACGACTGAGTGAACTTTGTAGACACGTCATCCCGGCCAATTCAACCTCAAATCCCCCCACATCAAACGTGACCCTTTTCTTCTTGGTTTCCAGACCTGCTGCTGCTGGATTGTTGTATACCATTCTGGCAGTCATTTCAATCCTGCTAATCATTCAAATCTTACTTTTCGGCCTCCAATATGGTGGTGGTAAAGGATCACGTGGAAGTGAAGAACAGCGATGTATCGGGTTATCCCCCTCCTCCCCCTCCTGCGGATGAAGTAACTGGACTCATGCGGCTTGCCTATTCACCAGGCTATCACACCTTCCTAAAATATCTACCATACTTGGATTTTTGCAAGACTATGACACGACTGGATGAGCTGCTGGCCAGAATACACAACTTGGAGCAACAACATCTTGGAGCCTATTTTGTGAATACACCAACTAGTGGATATCATTTCAACACATGTTCTTGGGTATCCAATGTAAATGGAGATGTTGTAGACACTTGCGCTTGTCAATACCTATCTTTAGCAACTTGCGAATTTATCAACCTTTTGAATTCAATTGGATTTCAATAAAATACTATTATTCCTACTATGCTGGTTTTTTTTGTTTTGTCTAATCCCCTACTACTCATGTGTACCTATATAAGAGTGTGCTTCTTGTGTTCCTGACACACAACTCGTTGACTTGTTGAACAGGTAGGATGTGTGACCTTAACAAAGAAACCGATAGGCTAGCCACCTTTGTCGATTGGCCCTTGAGCCTGCCATCGGCACACGATATGGCCCAAGCAGGTTTTTATTACACCAAGCACAATGATAAAGTTAAATGTCCATTTTGTAACGTTATTATACCCAACTGGCTACCTTCTGATATTCCCTTCAACGTACACACGCGCTGGAGTCCCAATTGCCATTTTGTCACGACGCTGACTGATGTAATTAGTGGCGGCGGCGGCGGGGAATTCGACACACCAACGATGGATGTTGGATCTTCCCACCGAAACGAACCACCGTTGAACCTGCTGGATTCATTTGATGGATGATTTGCCACTTTCAAGATGTGGCCAAAAGTATTACGACATCTCGTTACGGACCTTTGCAGCGCCGGATTCCATTACCATGGAACAATGGGTGACATGGCAACCTGTTACAGCTGCTACGGGTCTATCAGCGAGTGGGAACTACATGACGACCCTTGGGTTGAACACGCACGATTTTTCCCTCAATGTCTACATGTTCTCAATGTGAAAGGAAATACTTTTATAAATTCTGTAAAACTTGCAGCGGATGATGATTGGAATTAATAAATCTTACTATAAGACAAATTATACTGCGTTTGTTGCTTCCTTTTACCCGCCGAATCCCAACCTTATATTTAGTATACTTGATTAAAATACTTACTATAGTGTTGATTAAGTGTAGCAGAGAGGTGGTAGCAATGACGGTAAGTTGACAATGTATTAGATTATAATAGGATGTGGGGCCCAGCTACACGTGCAGCTCTGAAGCGAGTTCTGCAGAGCCACTCTACATCTGGTTTCAGGGAAGTCTCCCCCAGTCACTCCCACGCCATCTCTTGGTAAGCTCTGATACTACCCCACCCCACTCTACATTCCAGCGCTCTCAAGAAGCTCGATTCTCCACTCGATCTGGTATTATGTCACATCATTCATCGTGCCTCGCTGTATCAAACTATCGATAATAACATATTTTACTATCCAATTATATGCTAGCTACAGGGTTTCCTGAGGCCCATCGATCTATTTTGCCACGTAATATTCGATTTGTATACCATCATATTCAAGACCCTACCTTCAGAGGTTCTCGATAGTCCAGTGGTATAACATCTGACTCATACGAGAGAGGTTGGGGGATCGGGCCCCGCCGACGGAGGAAAATTTTTTTGCCGCTAAACAGAGATATTACGTGTTGGTCTGGCCCAGTGACGTCATTTAAAAGTCAGAAAGGGGCTAGCCCCCCTCAAAGTAAAAAAGTACAAATCAGGATGTTGTGTGACGTAGGTGCAAACGAGCACAGCTGACGGACATCCACGTGGGTGCGCGAATGAGCTGTTTGCACATCTAACGAGGTGAAGGGGGTAAAAAGTGCCAAGTGAACATGTGCAAAAATACACATCAGGATGTGACGTAGGTGCAAACACGGGCATCCACGTGGGTGCGCGAATGAGCTGTTTACACATCTGACGAGGTGAAGGGGGTAAAAAGTGCCAAGTGTACAAAAAATACACATCAGGATGTGACGTAGGTGCAAACACGCGGGTGCGCGAATGAGCTGTTTGCACCTCTGACGAGGTGGAAGTGGAGGGGGTAAAAAGTGCCAAGTGAAAATGTGCAGGTTATATCTACTGACAGATAATAACTTTTTAAATTGTTATTAAAATGTGATTCGGCGAGGGTAAATTCATCACTTATTTGATTCAAATTATCAATATGTGCAACAAGTTGATCGTTTCTAGCCTGTTCATTTTTACTTGCATTATCCCTGCATTTTTTCTCATGTACTTCTTTAAAAAATTTTGACATCGCGGGTTTTTGGCAAATGGTGCAACTATGTATCTTACACATTTGTTTTACCATGTGAAAATCGAGGTATCGTTTCGACTTACCCATATCCTTTTCCACAGATCAAACATTCAAATTTTTTATTTTCATATTTGCTTGAGGCCTCCCCGGTTAGTTTGATTGTTTTACCATACAGGCGACCGTCACATATGACACTTGGTCTTGCATTGCTTGAACATCGTTTCAGGTGCCTAACAAATTCTTGGGTGTTAGGTACCAAATGTTATGTGGCATACAATGCAGGTTTTTGGGACACAAATACCTGGATTTGTGTGGCTGTGTATGTAGTCTAGTGACTGTGAAGTGGTCTGACAATTTGAACACATATATGTGCCGGTGGTGGTGGCGACAGTTCGTGACCTTTCCGCTGTGGTATGGCGCGTTGGCTGAAGAGGGGGCTTCTTGGGACTGCGGGCAGTGGAGGAGGAGGACTTCATGGCAGCTGGCAGAGTTGGCTTGCTCAAATGGGTACTTCTCATGGGTGTACCTCCAATAGTCTTGAGCAGTACGGGTGTGGGGGGGAGTGCCAGTGGAGACTTTGCTGAAAAGTGCTCTTGGCCCCCAATGCAGGCTGTTTTATAGAATCCCACCCTACTCCCAAGACTTCTCCCTCCACTGGACTACCAGACCCCACCATGGACTTACCCCCACCAACACCGATCTGAAAGAGTACCTATATAAACTGAGGTTTTCTACTATATAGTCACCAAACCATGTCTGGAAACTTGTGGTTAGTATTCCACTACCCCTGAGCATTTACCGAGATTTGTGAATTTGACATAAAAACAATAGATAAAACAAGTTTTTATTTTCTTAAATTAATATTTGCATTGTTATACAATATTTCTAGCTCTGATTCGAGGAATTCGATCCGCTCCTTCACCACCCGTAACTCCTGAACAAAAAAGAAAAACATCCAATTAGCTTAAGCTGGATTTTTTTTGAAGCGGGGTCAAGGACTTGTGATTCATAGGCAAATTTGGCCCCTTAGGGAACTTTGGCCTGATAGCAATGAATTTTACTATTAACTCCATAACCTTGCAAAATTGTTGTACAATATTAGCGAATTTATGTTGCAACTATTACGACTCTCCTTTTTTTAAATTTACATGCGTTCTATAATATGGGTCCCAATTTTGGGCACATCTCACACAATTCAGATATTTTTACAAAAAATTTGATAGAATGGGCTAAAGTATTTTACATTTTTGTGGCAAATCAGGCAATGCTACGGACTTGAGCAATCTCTCTGTTTTATCAAATTTGATGGGATAGGCTAGAGCATACTATATGTTCGGTAAAATCAGGCCATTGCTATGGACTATTAAAATTCTGTCTGTGTACTTACACCCGCGCTTGTGGGGGTGGCGGGTGGTGAATGGGGACGATCCAATGGCCCGTACAGCATCTCGTAGGCTGGTGGCCTGTGAGTTGGAGGGGGAGTGGCCTCTTGGGGGGGGGGGGGGGGGGGGTGTCCCTTCATGTGCCGGTGCTGTGGCCAGAGGGGGGACTGTCCCTTGGGGGTGTGTGGCCTCCACTAGCACTGTGACCTCCTGACCCAGGCTGTCGATGATCTAAAACAGCGATTCCCAACCTGGGGTGCGCGAACCCCTTGGGGGTCCGCGAGGACTTGGTCGGGGGTACGCGGAAAAATTAGTGTAATGGCGGACATTTCGATTTTTGTTGTTGTTTTTCTATCTGCTTTCCTGGAGCTCGCTCGGAAGGTGGAGCAATTTTGGTGAATTGAATTTCATGAGTTTTACTCGTAGTATGACCATCGTACACAATATTTTTTCATGGATCAGCCGCCGAGCCATTGAAAATGTAAAGACGACGAAGAAGTACGGCTTATCTGATTTGAGTGACGTGTTCTGCAAGTTGAATGACCTCAATTTGTCCCTTCAGCAAAATACGAACATTTTCCAGGTTGACGACAAAATCGAGTCTTTGAAAAAGAAACTCAAGTTTTGGCAGCAATGTGTACAAACTGGCCAAGTTGAAGTTTTTGAGACGCTTCATGACTTTTTATCAGAATGAAAACTTCCACTGTCGATCGGTGAAAGTATTGTGGAGTATTTGGAGGGTTTGAGCAAATCGTTTGAAAACTATTTTCCAAAATCCGGACTTGAATACATGTGGATTTCGAATCCATTTCTGGAGGAATACCTGGTACAAACAGCTTTTCTAGATGCGTTTGAAAAAGAGTCGCTGATTGAAATATCTTCGGATTCTTCTTTGAGAGATAATTTCCAACCGGGGAAAACTGCTCTCGTCACATTCTGGTCAGAAGTTAGCATAGATTATGCAAAACTCTCCGACAAGGCACTTTCCTTTTTGTTGCCTTTTACCAGCACTGAGCTCGTGGAAAGGAGCTTTTCTTCATACACCTTCATCAAGAACAAGTACAGAAACAAGCTCAACGCTTCTCCGGATTTAAGGGTATACCTCTCTACAATTGAACCCGATTTTAGGAAACTTAGCGAGATAGTCCAGCCCCAAGGATCCCATTAACTTCTTCACAGATATGTATCTGTGTATGTACCTTTCGATTCACAAATTTGGTTCTTCAGTCGATTCCTCTATCAGTCTATATTTTATCAATTATGAATTATTATTCTTCCTAAAACACATAATGTTACTATGCCTTGTCAACTTACATAGGTAAGTGTTGTACCTACTATTCGTGTGTAGTGATTCCAAAAGTTAGGTACCTATTAAACTTAATTGGAAAAGATAAAGTTTAAAATTTTAAATTTAATAATTCACCTATTTTGTTATGAAAATTAAAATATATGTGTACATTTTTTATAGTTCATGTTTGTTGTTCATCGCTCACCTTTTAACACTGCATTTGTATAGGTATGTTACCTTGGCGTACTTTTTTAAGTTTTTTTTTTCCAAGTTGAAAAGTCAGGGGGTCCGCCGACTGAAACTGAAACGCCAAGGGGTTCGCGAGTGACAAAAGGTTGGGAACCGCTGATCTAAAACAATAAATACGAAGCGAGTAAGTTTAATGGCACATTTGTTTTTCATTACAGGCTCAACACGCTCAACGCTCGAATCGTTCCTTCCGAAACGATATGCCCTCGAACTTAGTGAGGCGGATTTCGTGGACTTCGATTCAGAGATGACTCCACTGTTTTTTATGGTTGCAAAAAGAACCGCGAAGACCAGCTATTTGAAGTTTGGGCCTGATGCTAGCTTGTAAAGTTAATTTGAAAATATTTTTATGTACCTTCATTGTTTGATAATAATGAAGCTAGTTTTAACATTAAAATATATTTTTACACACGCCGATTTTTTTTTTTTCCTTGCACCAACCCGAATTTTGAAACACAGTACATAGTTGCCAAATTGAAGGGGTTGGTATGGTGCATAGATTTCGCCAATTTAGGTTTATAAGGGGGATTTTGTGAACATTTGGATAATTACTTTTCATGGGCTGTTCAATTGCCATGTGAATGTTTTACTGGATTATGGGAGCTGCATTGTGTTTTGAAAATGATATTGATATCCATACTTACAGTAATGGTGAAACTCATGGTTAAGTCTGTGCTGTTGGTAAAGCTCCGTGACTTTATATACAAATCGTACACGGTGGGGGCAAACTTTTCGTCGCTTTTTACCTCTCCGAGTCGAAGAGCTGGAGCCTGTTTTCACGGCCAATGCAGCAAACTTGAACCTGCAAAACAAGGAAGGCACCGCTTGCGTAATCGTGCTTGAAGGCCCTTCCCTGACCAGCACAACTTGCCTCTTGTTGAGGTGCCAAACGCGAATACCAACCTTATATAATACGAGCCCTGCGAGCTATAATAGAGAAGCGGCTCAGGAAGGACCAAGACACCTTCATAGCTTTCATAGACCTGGAAAAAGCCTTCGATAAGGTCTGCTGGAGGGATCTTTTTGCACTTATGAGAGGAGTGGGCTTGAAATATAAAGATCGCCGCGTGATACATGCTCTGTATAAAGAGGAAAGAGCAGTAGTCAGGATAGGGGCCCACCAAGAGGAGGCTGACATCAGACAGGGAGTTCGCCAGGGTTGCTCATTGTCGCCTGCTCTGTTTAACCTCTACATACAAAGAGCCATGGATGAAGTACTGGATAATATTGGTCAGACAGGAGGTGTTCGGATTCAGGGTGAACGGATACACTGCCTCCGTTTCGCGGATGACATGGCAATACTGGCTGAGTCGGAGCAGGAGCTGGTGAGGATCCTGGAAGAGATGGAGAACACATTCGAGAGGTTCAATATGAAAATCAATAAAAGTAAGACCAAAACCCTCGTCACCAGCAGGAAGGGCACCCAAGCAGACTGCATGCTGGGAGGAGAGGGAATTGAGAATGTGGATGTCTTCACGTACCTTGGAAGCAAGATAACATCAGATGGCAAATCGTATACCGAAATCTGGAGCCGTATAAACCAAGCGAAGACGGCTTTCAACAAGAAACATGCCCTTCTCACCTCCAATAGTACGACCATTCAACTTCGAAAAAGACTGATTAAGACCTTTGTGTGGAGTGTGCTTCTTTATGGAAGTGAGACTTGGACCATAGGGGGAAGAGGGCAAAAGAGGATCGACGCGTTTGAAATGTGGTGCCACCGACGGATGCTCAGGATTCCATGGACGGAAAGGGTCACGAACGAGGAAGTTCTCAGGAGAGCGGGAGAAGAGAAGCTGTGTCTCATGGGCATGGTGCGCAGAAGGAGGAACATCTGGATTGGACACTTGATGAGGCACGGGGGGTTCCTGGGAACGGTGTTGGAGGGGGCTGTGGAGGGTGCAAGCGCTAGAGGCAGACCAAGGAGGGAGTATCTGGACCAGGTGATGGAGGACGTTGGATGCGGGAGCTATAGGGAAATGAAGAGACTCGCAGAAGATCGCGAAGCATGGAGGACTGCCGTCACCAACCAATCTAACGATTGATTAACCTAAGAAGAAGAAGATAATACGTAGTTGATTAAAATACTTACTGTAGTTGATTAAGCGTAGCAGCAACAGCAGAGTTGGAGAGGGGCGGCGGCAGCAATGACGACCGAGTAGGTACGGTAAGTTGAATACGCACTATCGTAGATTATAATGGGATATAGCCGGCCCGCGAGCCCGGGACCCCCCACACACAAAGCATCAGCCCCCACTTCTGGTTAAATGCAATAGTGCGTTTTGCCAGGCATGGAACGAGGCCTGCGAAGGCAGAATTACCCCGTGCGAATATTTTTGCACTGGTACGTAGGTATGATGACGTCAGTCGTGCGATTTTCTAGTACAGGGGGCTGGTGGAATAGTCGTGCGAAAAATTTTTGCACAGGGGGCCGGTGGAATGACGTCAGTCATGCGAAATGCACAGGGGGCTGGTGGAATGACGTCAGTCATGCGAAAAATTTTTGGCACAGGGGGCTGGTGGAATGACGTCAGTCATGCGACAAATTTTTGGCACAGGGGGCTGGTGGAATGACGTCAGTCAGGCGAAAAAGTTTTGCACCACTTCAAACTCTGAGGCTAACACCCACCCGCCCACTGACGTCAGTTTTGTTGCAGGTGCCGAAAAATTCACCAACCCCCCTGACCGACCCGTACCACACCCGCAACCCCCGCCCACCCATTTAATACATTAGGGATGAAACATCGACGGCTCAACATCGATTTTACCATCGATTGTAACATCGACGGCTCAATATCGATTGTACCGATTAATCGGTTGTTAACAATCGATTAATCGATTTTCAAAGCATTTTTCAAATTTGAATCATTTTATAATTCTGAGTAAAAATAATTATAATCGTCAAGTATTATTGATCCACTTTTTTTCTTTTTTTTCAAATAGCAGCCTGCTTCCATAAAATGATACAGGTGGATATAGATCCACCTGTATCAAAACTGATCAATTTAATTTATTTGGTGCCTACCGAGCTTATCATTCTTTAAAAAGCTACAGCCTATATTTATTGTTAATAATTTAATTTCTATCAAGATGGTAGTATCTATTAGTTTACAATATCAATTTAGCATTCCATAAATTAATATTAATTTTTTAAAAGTTCCTACTAAGTCAATGGTGAGGCAAAATATTATGTAGTGGTAAAACAGTTATCTATCAGGTATCAGGGATTGCTAAACAAAAATGTACATAATTATGTTGAAACGTTCTATTTCAAGAAAACACGGTTCATAACGGCCTCCTTCTTTTTCACCTTCTTACAATTTAGCTGTCTGGGCTAGCCATGGTGGATACTCATATCCTCCCTAATTTTATTTTCCTTCGCAAATTTCATGGATGAAGAGAACTGCGCTCCCCTTCTTCCATGCAAATTTCATCTGCAGTTGGAGTTGGAACGTTGGGAAAAAAAAGAGTTTTGAGGGGGGGGCTATAAAATCGAATGATAAAATCGATTAATCGATTAAAATCGAAAAAGAAACATCGATGCAAAAAAATCGATTAATCGAGAGAAAACATCGATTTTTCGATATAATCGATAATCGATTTTCATCCCTATAATACATTCCTGTACCCTTTTTTGTGAAAAAGTTGAGGTACAGCTCCTGTGTTATCAGTAAGACCATCAAAACCCCCCGTACTTTTACTTTCGCACACCATAGCCTTGGCGAAAAAAAAGGTACAGAGTTACCCTACTAACAAGTTTACGACCTATATATAAATTTTATAGCAAACTAACCAATAAAGAAATTGAGGAATCGGACTACGAGCATGCTAAGATGATTTGGATTTGGAATTTAGAAAAATATACACTACTATAGGTACTGGAAAACTGACATAATCCTACTATGTGAAGTTATTGAACAGTTCAGAAAACTCTGCTATCAACAATTTCAGTTAGACAGCGCTTGGTTTTTTTTACATCGCCCGGTCTTAGTTTCAAGGCAGCTCTGAAAGTGTCTAAAATTCGTTTACAAATCCTAACAGATTCACATGTTACAGTTTGTTGAATCAGGGATTCGGGGTGGAATCACACAATGTGTCAAACGTCATGCAGTAGCCAACAATATCCATATACCTAAAACATAATAGATGATCCTCATAAGGACAGCTCATACATATTATATGGGGATGTTAATAACCTCTATGGGTGGGCAATGAGCCAAAGTTTGCCATATGGAGGTTTTGCATGGATCAATAATTTTAAGAATGAATAATTTTAAGAATGTAAATGTAATGGAGATTGAAACGGGTGGTGAATATGGTTATATTTTAGACGTTAATGTTCATTATCCCGCACACTTGCATGATAAACATTCACTTTCCTTTCCTTCCAGAGCGAATGAAACCTCCAGGTTCGAAGGTAGAGAAACTTTTGCTGGATTTTGAGGTAAAGCAAAATTATGTAGTTCATATCGTAGTATTAAGGCAAGCTATTAAAGCAGGACTTGTAATAAAAAGAATCAGTAGAGTTTTACAATTTCAGCAGAGTAAGTGGTTGGCCTCCTATATATGAACACCGAGTTGAGGAAAAAAGCAACAAACGATTCTGAAAGAGATTTTTATAAGCGTTTGAACAATTTAGTGTTTGGTAAAACGATGGAGTCAGTGAGAAATCGAATAGATTTAAAACTGGTTGCTTCAGAAAAAGAACTAACTCACTGTATTAGCTAATAAACCCAATTTCGTAGATCGAACAATTTTTGATGCAAGTCTTGCAGCTTTTAGCTCATACAAAAATTGTATTATGTATCGTGTATCTTATTATGTGTTGTGTGTTGTGTAACTGTATGTTGTATTGTATTGTATCTATGTAGGGTTTACAATTTTTTAAACTATATGGTGAAGACTCCCTTAAAATATGTTACCAAGATACAGATTCCTTTGTGTGGGAAATCCTTTCATCCAATCTATATGACGATTTAAAATCGTTGTCACATATCTTTGATTTTAGTGAATTCATATCCACCATCACACTCGCTTCATTCCATGAAAAATAAAAAAGTGATAGGGAAACTGAAGGATGAAACCCAATCAGTTCTCGTAAAAGAGTTCATAGGATTAAGACCAAAATTGTACACGATCCAGTTTGGAGATAGTGTGGTGAAAAAAGCCAAAGGTAGGTATAGAACAGCAGTTGGAGCGTTGAAATTTGAGGATTATTTACACTGTATTAATACAAAAATGGATGTCTACACAAGGTCTAGAAAAATAGAATCAAAATAACATAATGTTTTTACCTCTAATATTTGTAAGAAATCTTTGTCTTTAGAGGATTATAAAAGGATGATCATGGAAAATGGAGTTGATACAAGACCCTATGGTTATAGCACCCCCCCCCCCCCCCTCAAATATTGGGTTAATATTGTCAATTTGGAGATTGTTATTATTATTACATTAGTTTAATAATTGCTCTTTAAATTTCATGTACCTGCGTGTACCTATGTATCTATGTACCTCTATAACATCACAAGAGAAGGAAAATGTATACGTCTATTGTAATAATGTAAATGAAAATGTGGAAAAACTGAAATACATTTTAATCAAATCAGTACCATGTATATTTTGTTTCTTTTATCCCATGTAAAATCGTAGGTAAACATCAATATTGTGAACATTAGAGAAACCATCGCACGAGAACTACATGCACCTGCCAGAATACATTTTCCAACGAAGGCCCCGTCGAAGTAAAAGGGATTCATGATTTGTATCAAGTAGATCTTGTTGAAAACAACACAATCATCATGCATCATTTTGGTTAATTTGCTCGAACCAACGATGGCTACAGATACCTAGTATATTTTAACTGTAATATATTGTTTCAGCAAATACGCCTATGCCTGTGTTATTGCATTTTTGCTTCATGTATATTTCGTTGTATGTGCACGAGGTGGGACTATTATATGATGTCCTATGCACAATAATTTTTTTTTTAAATAAAAAAAATAAAAATGCAGTTCCATTGAAAAAACAAACAACCATCAACCATTGTTAAGGCAAACCTATTCTCAATACAAATTCTATGTTACGAACTGATAAAGGAAGTGAATTCTACAACAGAGAATATGGCATAAAACATTATTATTAATTGAACGCTTCAATCGATCATACAAATCACTAGTATCAAAATTCACTAGGTAGTATCAAAAATCAACTAGGATCACAAGTATCAAAATTCACCAAGTTGGAAATTATAAATGGGTAAAGATTTTGCAAACTCTTCTGCGTGAGTATAATAATAGAAAACATCGAACCATTGGAATGAAACCTAACGAGGTAAATTCAACGAATGAGGCTCTGATATAATAAGATGAATCTGGAACAGCCTTGACATAGATGAAGGTCGATGTTCTGTCACGAGAGATTTGAATATGTTGCGGGTGACCGGAACGAGGGTGATAGATAAAAAAAACCACAGTCATGCAGCATGGCTATAAGAGCGAATTTTCGAAGTTTTCGGCATCTTCCTCCTCCGCCTAAAATTTTCTGAAAATTAATTTTCGGCCAATGTTTTCCCAACTTGATACCATACAAAATTAAAACAGGAGTAGTTTTACGCAAAGTAAAATTTGGGGTGGAAGGAGGGGAAGGGGGAAATCAAAAATGTTTTGAATACCAGAAGAGTAGGTATTGGGTACGTAACAAATTTTTTGTTCCATTTTTTGCCGAGTAACACCTCGGTTTGTAGATTTTCCAACGCTGAACACGATGGTGAAGTCAGAATTGCGATATCCCATTCCGTTATCAGATTAGAGCAGACGAACCAGGAAGAACATCTCAAGAAATAACCACGTTCCTTCATCTTCAAAGTGCTCCAGTTTGAGAATGGAATGAGATATCGCAATTCTGATTTCACCATCGTGTTCAGCGTACAAAAACCTTTAAAATGAGGTGTCACTTGTCAGACTTTTTCATTTTGGGAATTTATGGGTAATTTCCCCCCCCCCCCCCTAAAACTCCCCAAAACTCCCCCTTAGAGTGACCCGATTCTGCCCATCTTCGAACTTAGCCTGTCGATTGCCAAGACAGATTTTTCGTGCAAATTTGAACTTTTTATCTCAATTCTTTCGAGAGTTATCGTCTGGAATGACACATACATATATATATATATATATATATATATATATATATATATATATATATATATATATATATATATATATATATATATATATATATACATATAATTTTTGGTGTCTTTCGGCAGTGAATTCAGGATGGTCTGAAACGGATTTTGGTATAAAAATCTTTCGGAAATTCGAGTTTTAAAATTTTTGGACCAAGAACAATAGCTTCCTTTTCTTCGAAAATTCGCTAAAATAACGATAATAACAATGTGGTTATCGTTTTAAAGAGGATAAAGTTGTGCGAATTTCCTAATTAAAACGAATGACTTAGTATCACCAGGGATTTAAGTGTTTATGAGTACGATAAATTTTTCGCGGCTATAACAGCATCAAACTTGGACATGCTTGATGTTTTAAAAATTAAATGCGTCGTTAATACCATACTTTCCCATTTGTACGATCTCGTATCACAGTTGGTAACAAGATGTAATGATAGATTGATAAAATTATCAGACGAGGATCCGTATATTCATTATGATGATGATGATATCTCAAATTTAAATATAATATTACGGAGTGAGAGGGGGGAAGGGCTGTAGAAGGTTGAAGGTTGTATCGGGTGATAATTTAATACCTACGCTATATGTGAACCAGTATGGACACTGATAGGTCTCACGAAAAAGCTATAGAATTTATCAGTTGTTTGCAGACACTGCGAGCGTTCGGTGAAGAGAAATTGTTCACTGAAACGCAGCCTCAACAACCTCTACAGTACCTAAATCTTTAAAGGGCGACTCCACGTTCATCAAACTGCTTGAACTCAGAAGAAAGAATCTTGACGAAAGACGGTACCATGGAACTAAAACCTGTGAAAACAATTTTCAATTCCATTTTGATATAATGAAAACATTCGAAGACTTTCCATTGGACAGGTTTACCATCCCAGCCCTGCAGCTAATGGTAGATGCTGGTTTCATTTGGACGCGAATAGACGATATCGTTATGTCCGTTTTGCTCATTGGAACTCAACAACTGGACGGAAGGAGATGAACCTGTAGCTGATCAAATAGCTGAGGTGGCGACCCAACTGTCCGCACGTGAGACGAGTTTTGGATCCTAATTATAAACCCAGATTTTGTTGCTCTCTACAATGTTTTATCGAACCAAGATCTCACTTAGAGGGGGGCGCATGTTGTCGTTGTACCACATAATTATTGTAAATGCAATTATTCAACTTTTAAGATGACAAAAATGCGATTAAAGGAAAACTGAAATACCCCCAGACTCTTTGTGTACCCTAACCATATCCTGCAGGTGTTTGCTTCATACACACGAACACTATCAGTTGCACATTGATCCTGCATATCTATCTTGAATCCGCACTACCATTACACCATGCTTATATTAGCTTTCTTTAGCTAAATGGTTTGTGCACGGCTTCCTAGGCGGGTGGTCCGGGTTCGAATCCAAGCCCTGACGCATGATTTTTTGATGTGTCCGTGATATGCATCTTTACCTGCTGTATCAGAGTGGATTGAGATTGCATCTAAGGCCATTCAGGCCCATCGCAATCTTGCTGATCTTCTGTGCTGCTGTCCCTTCAATGCCACTCTCTCTTGATGATACAGCAGCCCCCCCCCCCCCCCGTCCCCTTTGGCGTTAGCCACACTCCTTGGGCGTGTGCCCGGGATGGACCACGCGGAGGTGCCAGTTTTACAGGGATCGTCCTGGGACGGGGGTCGGCGCTTTTCAGGTACTCTGCCTCCTCTTCTTGTATCTTGAGGTTTTCCCTTCGCTGCCGAATTCCTCCTCATTCTAGTGCCTTGGCTGTTGCCACATATTGC
Organism: Leptopterna dolabrata; assembly: GCA_954871275.1. Taxonomy (NCBI): domain Eukaryota; kingdom Metazoa; phylum Arthropoda; class Insecta; order Hemiptera; family Miridae; genus Leptopterna; species Leptopterna dolabrata. The sequence continues at coordinate 18,508,340 of OX940974.1, forward strand.
TCGGTATGGTGAAGTAGAGCGACTACTCACCACCCGCCATACTACTTGCTAATATCACAGCCCAACATCACATTTGTTTCCCTATACACTACGACCATGCGCTCTATAAGTTACTCTCATACGATAAATACAGTCACATCAAGAATACAGACACATTCATACTAGCTGGTAGGGGCTGGCCCACCCTTCCTAGGATGGCCCCACCGGTACCCGCTTTATAGGGCTTTCATGTGACCAGGGGGCCTACAGCCCTTGAAATTAACAAAAAGGAAATTAACAAAATGCAAAACTAAATAAATCAGGATTAAGTAAGATACCTATCGGTTTGCTCCCCCCCCCCCCCCCCCTCCAAGGGACCGATAGGGCCCCCAACACCCACACGACTATTTTCAATCACACAATTTAATCTAATATCACAACACTAATCTAAACCTAATCTAAGGATCGCCTATTATCACAGCCCGTTATTTACGCCTACGCTCGCGCAGAATCAGCCATACAAACTAAACACAAAGACACACATACTGGGGGGGAGAGGTACTTTTATAAATATTCCCATCTCTTCCCCTTCTAACGCCCTGTCTACTATTTTAAATAAGGGGATACCCATGTCAATTCATCGCTCCACCTCAGCCATATCTACTCCGCTACCCCTTCTTCTGGCCCAGGCCTTGCAGAACTGCTCGAACTGAGCATAAGTCGATCTATCATTGATAAGGACTGTGAGAGGCCCGTCAATTTGCCGTCTTCCCAGATACTCGGCTCTCAGGTCATCATGCAGGGGGCAGTGCCTGATGACATGCTCGGAAGTTTCTTCCTCAGCCCCACATGGACATGCTGGCTCGTCCCTGCGCCTGAAAAAGTGCAGTTTCGAGCTGAAGTTGCCATGTCCAGTGAGCAGCTGAGTGACTTCGTAGTCGGGCGCCACGAATGCCAGTGAGCATCTCTGCCTGACATCCGGGAAGAACTGGTAGGTCAACAAAAAACGGAGTTATTGAAAAAATAGTCTATTTCCACTAATACACGAAAAACGCAAAAAACACTGTTATACCGGCTTTGGTGATCAAACAGTTTTTCGTGTATTAGTGGAAATAGACTATTTTTTCAATAACTCCGTTTTTCGTTGAAATGGGTTTCCACGATTTCGTCGTGAGTGATTTAGTTCGTAACTGGTAGGTCGCTCTGCCCTTTTCCACAGCGTCCCACCCTGCCTGCCATTTATTCATTATCCAGTCCTCAATCCTCTCCTCCTTTTCTGCTGCTGTTCCGTCACCGTTGAGGATTTGGCTGAGGTCAGGGCGCACCTCTGCACATGTCCTGTCAGGCCATTTAAGGGCAGCATAAGCAACACGCGCATCCAGTATCAGGTCGAGGGGAGTGCAACCAGCCACGACCTGCAGTGCATCGTGCGAATCTGTGCGGTACGATCTTGTTGCAGAGATCAGAGCCACCCTCTGCATTGTTCTGATCCTGTTCCGCATCGCCTTTGTTGGTTTGTGCCACCGCGTGCAGGCCGCCGCGTACATTACTGTGGGGAGGAACACCGTCTTGTAGTATCTCATCCTGTCCCGGTATGGCACTCCCCATCCGGCACCTGCGAGACCTCTCATTCCCCCTGCGATCTTGGCTGTGCGACCTATCAATGACTCAATGTGGTCCTCCGCGGATAGTCTCTTATTGAGCATGATTCCGAGGTATCTCGCAGTGCTGGTTGTTCTCACCCCTGTATCTCTGACCCTGACATGGGTTGGATGCCTCCGGTCCCCCTCTCTGCATTATACCACAGGGTTCAATCAAGGTCATATGTGTTCATACCCCCAGATTTCCGACTACTGTCCTAGTTGGTCCCATATGAATTTTGTCTTCGTCGTATTCGTATCAGTAGTAGACCTGCACATGCGTAAACGTGAAAAACGTCGAACCCACATAACTCACAATCCAACGGTCCAAAGTGGCTCAAATTCTGAAGTTCAGGGTTAGGTCCTAGTTGGTTCCATTTGAATTTTTTCACATTCGTATCAGTAGCAGCAACAGCGCAAACGTGATAACAGTTGAACCGCCATAACCCACAACCCAATGGGCCAAAGAAACCATATTTCTATAATACTGTCTTTAGTGTTCCATATATTTAGATAATTGTTCAAAACTTGTTAATAAGGGGAATGTTGCTTAGCTATCACAGGGGGCCGAGTGGGCTAAGGTGTTGGTGCCTGAATCTGCTTGTCTCAGGTTGACTCCTTGCTGAGAAACAAAATTTTCTCATGGAAAAGGCATTTACTTGTTAAGCCGTAAATATTGTGAATTGAGATACCGTAATGTTAACGTCCTTCTTAATTTTCCCAATGACAGGGACTGTTAATTGAAAATAATCCTCTCTTTCGAACTACCTATCATAGAAAATATCCTAGGTACCTACAAAACACTAGGTAGGCTGTTATGAGCATTGGCAACTAGTTCCCCCCTTAGTACCAAGGCATGTACTCCATGGATTACTCTAGACCACATGATTTTTCTCTAAAACTAAAACATCTGAAGTAGGTATGTAGCTACTCCATAAGATTTGTGGTTGTTGAACTTGGTGAACCAATTTCCCTCCAACTTGAAATGTAAGACTAAGCCACAAGGTCACTTTGAAACCTCCCCTCCTGATTTTGATATAATTATCTTGAAATTTAATTTCACAATCATATTAATAGTGCAATTCATAATGATCGGAATTCCATTTGATCGAATCTCATGAAATGTTCAGGGAATCATACTGATGGAAGTAGGACCTCTGATGATCATTAATTCCACTGCCATTAAAATGATGGTGGGAAGGTACCCAACATGGGTAGGTAACTAGTGTAGACTCATGTAATTAGGGTAGGGTGTATTAATTAGGGTCAACACTGCGTGCGACATCTTTTCTCTCTCAGCGCCAAGCCGGCGGTTTTTGAGGAACGCAGGTATGTAGCATATCATCTACACACTATTAGGAATCCATTATGGCCACCAATTAGTCATAGCGAAAAATGTTCACAACAACAACAACTTGGATCAAGCTCGTTTTCATAGAGCCAAAACTTCTGCTCAGCCTATTTAAAAAACGCAAGGCGGATTGGCAGAATGCTGGACGTCCGACAACTTCGACCGTAGGAGAAAAGGAACTGTTGATGGATCGAATTTAATTTGTAAATGTGCTCAACGGGGATACCCTGGATCCGCCACTGCCTGAAAGTAGGTATAACAAGACCTCGTCAAATTGGATCGAAACGTAGGTAGGTACCTACCTACTCAATTTCTGATCGATTCCAAAAGGTCTAAAACGCCGTTCAGTTCGAGGGATTCCGACAAATTCCATGATTCTGAGCTCAGCAACAGGCCAGATTCAGCCAAGATATTCAACTAATCTTGAACGCTGTTTTGGGAAGAATTTTCCTTGTTCAGGTCGACATTTGTCGCGAATTCGGGTCAGAATACATCTAATTTGCGTTTCATTTGAGGAAAGCTGCAAAACGTTTCATTTGCGTTTCAAATGAAAAAACGCTGCAAAATCCTTGTCACATGGGTTTATTATTCTATTGGACATACCTACAGAAATGTTGGCTGTTCATTTATTGTTTCTTTCATGCTTAATAATCGAAATAGCTATTTCTGATGGTTTCCATTAATTTTGGCCCCTAAAACACAAATTAGGTAGGTACGCTCCTTTTTTTTTTTAACTATCTTTGATCATTGGTAGTGCCATTTAATCGTCTTGATCCACGTGTTGACACTTTTTCCAGTGTTATTATACAGATTGATGGTGATTTCACTCGATTTCCCAGGTTTTTGACTCATAAAAAATCAATTTTGGGAGCTGAACATTTGGTAGAACTAAATTTTCCACTCTTTGGTCAAAATCGACTTCATATTCATATTCGGTCTTCTCGTCCCCAAAAACACGGAAAACGACACACACCTCAAAAGCTCATGTTACTAACATGTCACTAAAACACAAAAAGTACCTATTTTTACACACATTTTTACTCAAAACACCCTTGGGTATATTCCGATCGGGCTGAAAAGTTTCGGGACACAACTACGGCCCAAATGGAGCATGTGTGCGAAAGAAGGAATTTTTTAGACCGAAAATGAAGCCTGTACACGTGATACGGCGTACGGACATTGCATTTTTGGAACCTACGCACCTTGAAACGGAAAAGAAAAAATTTTGAGGGGTTGTTTTAAAAATTTGTTGCTGAGCGAATACATAGGTGTATTATTCACAGGATAATAAATCAAAACGTCATTTGAGGAAAGCTGTAAAACTGTCGAATTTAATATTTTGAATAAAGATTTTTACTTTTTGATTCAGATTTAGCCCTTGGCTTCTTTAAAACCCCAACTAATATAACGTGGGAAGCGTTTTAAAAAGGTTTTTTTCTGCTGAAAACCGTGTGTGACCCTAATTAAAAGACCCTGAAGGTGATAAGGGTCAGTCGACGAAAAAAATAAAATCACACAAAACTGATATTTAAATGGTAAGTATTCCATGTTATGCATTCTAGAGCCCAAGACTACATGGAAAAACCAGATTTCGAATTTTTTTTAAAATCTTTCATTGGGTGGAAATTAAAATTGAAGTTGAAAATTGAGGCTAATTACATGATTCTAAGGTACCTAACACAAGCACACGAACAAAGAATATCTTTGTTGCACAGTCACGAGGGTGCAACTTCACCTATAACGCAGCTGCGGTGGCACTGATATTCTTGTCGGTGTACGTAGGTACCCATATTGGCGTTGTACCGACATAACAGTAGCCTCTGCCCGTGCGCGAACAACATAAACCTTTTTTAATACTCATTCCTCCTTCAACCGATTTCAGGGCTCATGCAGGTTGGGTCCCTAATGTTCCCCCATCAGTTTCGCAGCGATACAAACACCTCTGCGCCTGCTCAAAAACGGATTCCGTGTAACTTTCCTATCCCTAGATCTATTCTACCGGTTTTGAAGATACTTCGAAGATTCGTACAATTAGGAAGTCATATGTGTGTATAAATAGCCCCACAACCAACACAAACAGAAGAAGGTGGTAATTTTCACACAATAACCGCAATTAGGTTCGGTTAACAAACTCTGGGGGGGGGGGGGGGGGGATTTGTATTTCCTCTTTGTGTGGTTCAAATAATTGGCTTAGTTGACAGTACCAAAATTGCCAATTTTAGTTGATGATTCGGAATTTATCGAAATGTTGAGCTGTGCTATCTCACATTAGGGCCTATTATGTACCCAAATGTATTACGTGCCCAAGGTAGTGCCTGGACAGACAGTCCTGACCAGTCCAGGATGGAACTGATTTCTGAAAATGAGGGGATAGGTATTACCGTCCAGGACTGAGTCCAGAACTGCTTCTGTCCAAGCGTGCTGAGGATTCCGAACGGACAACCTGAAGCATTCTCATCAGAGGTCATGCAATTTTCTCATACTATCTGGCGCCAACTGTTTCTTCCCCAATTTTTGTTTGCAAGACGCCTGAAGCGTTAACTTCCGGTTGAAACTCTGAAAACCATTCTCAATAGGAAATTCAATAATATTGTGACTCCCCAAAAGCTTGAATTCCGTTCAAATTACACAGTACATTTTCGATAAGGTTATGATTTACCATTTTATACCTCATAAACTGCTGATTTTCAAAAATAGGAAAAATTGGTGTATTTTGGCTCATTCTGTAAATAATAGATATTCGCTATGCAAAAAAAAGGCATAACACCCCCTCAAAATTTTTTCTTTTACGTTTCAAGGTGCGTAGATTTCAAAAATGCAATGTCCGTCCCCCGTATCACCCACATCGACTTTACTTTCGGTCTAAAAAATTCGATCTTTCGCACACAGGCTCCATTTGTGTCCCGAAACATTGCAGCCTGAACGGAATATACCCAGGGGTGTTATGGGTGAAAATGAGAGTAAAAATAGGGTTTTTGGTGTTTTAGTAACATGAGCTTGTGAGATATTGTTTTCCATGTTTCTTAGGACGAGGAGACCGAATATGAAGTCGATTTTGACCAGAGTGGAAAATCGAGGTTCTAACGAAGTTTCAGCCTTATATTTTGGTCTATAATCGTCGTTCTTCCACACACAGTTTGGTTCCCCATTTGGGTCCTAGTTGTGCTCCGAAGCTCATCGGCAGCCCGATCGGAATACACCCAGGGGTGTTATGAGGGGAAAATGGATGTAAAAATAGGGGTTTTCGAGATCTTAGTGAACATGAGCTTGTGAGGTATCATTTTCCACGTTTTTTTAGGGCGAGATGACGGAATATAAAGTTGATCTTGACCAAAGAGTGAAGAATTGAGGTTGTAACTAAGGTTCAGGTCCCAAAATACATTTTTTATGGGTCAAAAACCTGGGAAATTGTCTGAAATCACCACAAATTTGTATAATAACACTACTAGTAGTATCAACTGGTGAATCAAGACAATTAAATGGCGCTATCAATGATCAAAGATAATATGTAAAAAAAAAGAGCCTAATTCGTGTTTCTGGGGGCCACAATTGGTGGAGATCATCAAAAATAGCTATTTCAATTATTGCACATGAAAGAAACAATAAATGAACAGCCAAAGTTTCTGTACGTATGTCCAGTAGAATAATAAACCCGCGTGACATGGACTTTGCAGCGTTTTACTGATGAACAGAACTTCCTTAGGTACTATGTACTTTGGGACCGAATTGGTTGGATTCTGATTAACCGCCATTCAGTGCAGCTTCAAATTAAAATCGAAAATCGATGAGTCGTCACCATCTGATCTCACCATGAATCTTGTACTGGATGGCGCAAAAATCTAGTGCAGTAAAACTGTTATGCACCCATCTAATGAGTAAAATGATTTTACTTGGAGGCTGACACAGCACTACCTACTTTTTTATTATAATGTTTTAAATAATGTACTTCTTACTTTCTTTTATTACTTCTTTTTCTTTTCAAAAATCGATATTAAATCTGTAATTTAACCAAAGCATCACGATATTTCGTTAGATATTACATGCGAACGTACTATTGACAAGGTCCGAAGACCTTTTGTACTTTGCTTCAAATCAAGTTCCAGATTTGATAGAGGAGTTAAACACAGTGACGTCATTAGTATGTTAAATTCCCAATTTTTTTGGATGAGAACAATAAGTTATCCAAGAAATGTAGAGAAAAAGTTGCTGTAAGCTTTGCTCTTGAGAAATTGATAAACTGGGCGGTTATTCCACAAGAACTAGTAGAATGGCGTAAAATGATCATTATCAAAGGTAGCTAGGCAATTTATGTTCACATGATCATGCGAAGGAAAAAGAATACCACTGAAAAGAAGTGTTCATAAAAATATTATTTATAACGTCATATATATGTATATATATTATTTTTTTTACAAAACTATTACATAGGTACTTAACTACTAATAACATCATACCGACAAATGAAATAAACAACTGCTAGTAATTCAACACCAATTACCGATGAAAATTACCAATAAATGATAAAATAACTGGTCCATGTCAATCAACATCTTAAAGAAATATGGCCCTTGCAAACCAATCAAAAATAAAATGACAAAAGAAAACGTGATTTACTGCATGTTTTATTCAATTAATTAATTTTTTTTTTTTACTTTCTCAACTTTATTTTATAGAATCAAAATCAATAAATAAGAATTATAACAGTAGCATTACGTACATATTTTACAATAATAATTTTTCTAACTAATACTTACAATAAATATAATCACAAAAAATATACAAATCCAATGTACAAAAGCTGAATTGTGTAGCCTGAGAGCTCAATGTGTACAAATTCAGTTGAAAATCGGAGTCAAGATGGATCCTTTGATCAGCAATGAGGTACCTACCTGCCTGTTTTCGGGTGTATATTTTAAAGTCATCTCAAGACTTCTCGACTTGAGGGTCAAGCACGGAAATCGTTCTGGAGGAAATAGACTTATTAATGCAATATTATTTATTCCAGAATACAGAAGAATTGACACTCGGAAACTAATATGCAATAAATATCAGAAAACCAAGTGCTGGATAGGAAACATAAAACATATCAAAACAAAATGAGAGAGGAGGTTACGACATTTATAGATTGTGTGAGACTTGAGAGCAAATGACAGGTATAGCTGAACGAAGAGGGAGGAGGAGAGGGCAGTAACTACGACAGGCCTGACTCAAGAATCGAGAAATATTACATGAAAGTGGTAGGTGTAGGGATCCATGTAGGTTCAGTCCTACTTAACAAATAGTGAATTAGGCGTGGACTTTTTCCGGTTCATACAATTATATTTCAGATTTCGAAAAGTGAGCAGAGTTGGGCAAAGAGAAAGATACTTTCAACCAAGGATTAACAGTGCTCCTCATCTCAGCTAACCTCATTCCTCCCTCCAAAAGTCAAGAGATGATGGTAAGAGAAAGTTGCTACAGATTATGCCAAGAAGTGATCTACTTATACATACATGGACATTGTTACACCTCGTGATATTAGAAAAAGTATTCCACCAATGTCATCCACTCCACTAAAGAACAAATCAACAATCGTGAAATACTGAACCAACCTAAACAACTGAGTAGTGAGAAGTACACTGAGGAGAGGAGGGATATTTGTCTACCAACCAGGAGTAGAAGTGAAATATCAAACCAAAACTTGATTAAAAAATAAAATCTTAGTGAGAATATGGAAATAGCAGTTTCCCGAGTTGAGAAAAATGGTACAAACGTTCACCAGAAAGTGTAAAAATTGTTTGTTATCTGAGAAAAGTGGAAATCTGCTCAGTTGAAAACTTGAGTCTACTTATCGACTTATGTACTGTGATAGAGTTTCCACCTTCATCACTCGACGGAATTAAGTTTTTACTCAACAATCAATACATTTATGCATGCACCATGCTCTCTTAGTAGCATCAAATAAAAAATTCCTCTAGTTATATGAAGGAAAAAACACGGTTCCTCTTATCCAGAAGATTTTTGATCACATGTACACATGTAAACAGAAGAGATGTACACATGATGAAGATCCTCATTCTGGTAGCACCTTAGTCAAACATTCGGTGAGGAGTTTTAATATTATTTATTAAAACCTTTGATTTATATATGGTGGAAGGGCCTGCCTCGACTTTTACCTTTTAGAGACAGAAATCCCTCATGTGAATGGCGCGAATTCTAAATGTTCAACACTCCGAAAGTTGGGCGTAGATCTGTGACATCCAAATTCATATTCTGAATTGAAAATATCAAAACTGAATGGGATTTTCTCCAAATATAATTTTTATACATACACTGTGACCTGTTTTGTCAATAAATACATCAAGAAATCCATTCCACATCCTGGTTCACCCACCATACGAGAAATCCATTAGTATTTTGAGATTTAAGTTGAAGATGGCGCTTGACAAAATCCGTTGATTCAGGACGAAACCAGTGGAATCTAAGGTGTTTCAAGAAGTCAGTAAATCTACTGACGAATTCGTAGGGTTGGTTAACCTGAAGTAGGGACTTATGTTTTCAAAAGGAGCCAGCAACTATGGTTTGACACTGGAACCAATAGGGAATGCCCCTACATCTTTTTCAAAGACTTACACTGATTCTAACACAGGGCGGCACAGGAAAAACATATTTAAATCCAACTTATTTATTTTTCCTAACTAATGAATTTTCCTTTTACTGAAATGATTGTAACCAAACAAGTTTTTTGAAGACATGACACTTTTTCAATGGCACATAATAATGCTAGCGCTGATGTTTGAAGACAAACAGCTGCTACCTCTAAATCTATGGCACCTGTCAGTACGCCAACTGTGCCATGAATTTAATTGTAAGCCTACAATACCACTCATAATAATGGAGGGACTATCTTCTGCAACTGAAAATGTTATTATCCAGTCAAATGCAAATGACATTTTCGACGTCATACCCTGGTGCAGATGCTGACCCAGACCACTATATTGTAAATTTTAGGTATAATCAGAAAGTCACATTCTGTTCAAGAAAACGAAGAAGTACGTACCACATTGCACTGAAAAGTGACGAAATCAGCAAGTGATTCGAGGAAAGGGTAGCAGATAAGCTAGTTTCCTTCAGAGCATTACCTGGAGAAGACCAAAAAGGCCACCATAGAGGAACCATGTCAAGACCACTGACTTCCACAGCTGAGGAGGTTCTTGATCAGAATAAGAGAGAACATACAAAGGATTGGTTTGATTATGAGTACAAAGAGGTTCTGGCTTATACTGACGAAGTAGATATATTCACATGGAACATCTCGAATTTGGAGTGGTTGAAGAGTTTGCGTGGGCTGCACACGAATGAGGAGAAGACAGTTCACATGAAGATTACATGAGAGTCGACCTCCTCTCCTCAGCCACATTGCTCAATTCCCATTTTTCCCCACCATATTTCCTCCATATCTCCTTACCTCAAATATCTGGGAGCACTTGTCACCAGTAATACTAAGGTTATGCTGGAAATAAAAGCCGGAATAATGGCGTGAAATCGATGTTCCTGGAGTTGGAACTCAGGATTTGCAACTGGTTGGAACTTTGGATTTACAAGACCACAATTAGGCCATTAGTCACATGAGGGAGCGAAATTTGAACTTGGCCCAGGCAAGCGTGTATATGTGGAACTGCTGACAGAGGAAGATGCTGGAGCAGGTACAACAGAGTAAGGGCACTGGACAATTAACCTGAACTTGTGGCATTCATGAGGCAGGCTAAGGTGACAGCGTCATGTGCAGCTGCAAGTGAGAACAGGTACCCTAGGAAAAAGATGGATGAGACGCCAGGTGGGAAAAGACAAAGAGGAAGACCACGACTAAGTTTCCTGGTCAGCTTGGAGGAGTATCTGAGACAGCTGGGAGTTGGAGGCAGATGATGCTGGTGGGTCAGGAAGTAGCTGAGGCCTCGGTTCTAGAAGGACCATACATCCAGTGAAAGAAGATTATGTCGTCAAAAACTTGGCTTGCTACAGATAATTTTTTTACGTAGGAGTAAGAAATGAATTATTTGTTTGTAAAATACAGACAGTTAGAGGTTTTTCAAAATCATGAATTGTCTCTGCACCACCCTTCATAATACATAGATACCACACAGGTTCAACACAAAAAATACTTTTCAGGTAGGTGAGATCCAGCTCAGCTACAGTATTCTTATTCGTCTCCATCTGACACCAAATCATGATAATGTACGAGTACTTAGCTATATCTGCTTGCTAGGTGAAACAACAGCCTTCTTGGATCTTATCAGTGAGAAATCATATTGCTGACTTGTAATCAGCCGGCACGTCACTGGCACATTTGAATATCCAAGATCAGTTAAGGAACTAATTGTATAAAATATTACAAAACGTTGGAATGGATAAGATGGACCAGCTGCAGAGGTCCAGGCCTGTTCTGATTTGAAACAGCTCACTACAGCTCTATAAAACCTAAGACAGAAGTCATCATTTTCATTCCTAGATCAACCCAATTCATTTTTATGAGAAAAACCCCTCCAGAGAACAATCAACTTGAAGAAATAGCTCTAGAAGGAATGAATATGGTTACCTAATGTCTGAATCATTGGCATAATACATGATTTTATACATAATTTAGTAACACTCATTACCTTAGTCCCCCTATACCTTGAGGTATAAATTGAGAATACCTATACCCCTTGAGGAATACGCTGAGAAGTAAGTTATGGAGGAGCTAAAATCAAATCTATTCAATTTTTCAGTACTTGCAATCAATAGGACACACTGCTTTCATATTCAGACCCTTACTTGAAAGCTGTAAATGTCATCAATCGACAGAAATGTCAGCATCAAGTCTTTATATTTTCTTTTAGTTCTGTTATCCAATCAATAAATACAATAAATCTTGAAAATCCAAACTGTTTTTTTTTGAAGACCAACTGCAATCACATCAAGTGGACATCATGAATTGGTTTCACATTATGTATCAATTATCTGAAAAACAAGAACAAATGTTAAGAATTGAGGTAGGATACAATCAGTCACAGATCATTCCATAAGAGGTGTTATAACATTCGGTTCTCGATGGACAACCATCGTCTATCCAAAGCATGCACTTGTAGTACGTACTGAACTTCTGTTAACATTCTTCGACACATAGAAAACAGTTTAACGAATTTTTTTGAACGATAAAAGTGTTGTTGAACGAAAAAAAGAAGTACTTAATGTGAAAGTATGATGCATTTTGTGATGTCATGTGACGGTGCGATGGTGACTGACAAATGGGAGTAAAACGACGTTGTTTAGGTAACCCATTGTTGCTAGCCAATAGGAATGGCCGTGTTCAGTCCTAACTGGCACCCAATCAGCAAGGGTTAGAAAAAGGCGACATTTCTGTTCTCACTCCTTCCTTAATGAAATCTCGATTCTTAACCCTCTAAAAAAATGAATAAAAAAAGAAAGAAAGCGTCTTCCCCCTTTCAAATTTTACTTTTGTTCTTCAGATATAAATCTTTGGCGAAAAAAGGATAGGTGTATACATGAACCAAAACTGCGAGATGATTGCCAATTGGCAAGTTTTCAACTTGATAGAATCAGATACCCTACATCACAGTTGGAGGATTTGAGCTTCAAATCAGGTAAAAAAAGAACCTCAACTATAAGTGTAGCGAGAATTTGGAATTGAAGAAAAATAACCCCCAAAAACACCCTTGTTGGAAACATTTACCAGCAAAAAAACCACTTCAGCCTCAAAAAGGATTGATATCCATTTTGCCTGTCAAAGAAGCACGCTCGGTGCTCGGTGCTCGGTGCTCTTCTCGTGAATGAGCATATAAAAACCTGCTATTTCGGCGGGCAAAATGGATATCAATCCTTTTAGCGGCGGAGGGTTTTTTTTTTTTTGGAGGGGAATTTTTAGAACGTGGTTGTTGGGGACGGGGGAGGGGGGAGTTCACATCTTTCTGCACTAATAAGTAAACATTTTTTTCCTAGTCCCTAAATATGTTCTCAGGTCCCTACTTATACAAAAAAAAATGGGGGGGGGGGGGGGACAACATGCATAATGAGATACTTCCTTGGAGCATAAAATTTGTGTGTGCAAAGTTCCAGCTCAATCCATTATGTCTGTGAGGCTGCGTACCTATAAAAATATTCTATCAGTACCTACTTATACCTAAAAATTTCAAAATGGGGGAGGGATAATGCACAAAAGGCACCTTCTTGGAGCATAACGAATGTGTGTGCAAAATTTCAGCTCGATCCGTTGTCTGCAGGCTGTGCGGCAACGCGACCATCTGTTTGACGGCATCAGTGAAGTGATTGAGCACCCTTTCAATTATGAGACTATTTTACAAAGTGAAAATTTGTATATTTATAAAAGCATTTATTCATTTTTTTAGTTCAGTAATTTGATATATATATGAATTAGTATTGATTATGGCTGTATAGGGTTTTAATGCCAAATAAACACATAAAAAATAAGGAGATCCATAACTCTGACACCTGATGGTCCCGCATGTTGAAATTTGGAACACGCCTTCAGCGGCCCCTAGGAGTCCTACGTACGAAAAATCAACACTGGAGGCACCCAGGGGGTTTTATCCGTAGATAAAAATGAACATAAATAAAGGAGGCTTTAAACGAGCGGACCGGGCCAGACAAATCAGATGCTCCTGGCCAGGTACCCCCAACATGCTCCGAGGCTTCCTTCCCCTCGGGCAGCTGTTTACACAAACGGAACGTGTATGCAGTCACTTTACGCCACACAAAGTGTTATGCTTCGAGCGTTCTCCCTGTTTTTGGTACTTATGGCACCGGTTTTGTCTAAAGATCGAAAAATTGGCATCAGCCTCCTTGCTTTGTTGATGAGTGATAAACTGAAGGGGGGGGGGGGGGGGACAGACTGCGTGGGCAAAACCTTTATACCTTGAGCGCCCAAAATTTAGCCACCTTCGGATCCTCGAAGTTTTGGGCTGTGAGGACTTTTCAGGATGACACCTGATGCTTTTTACGAGTTGCTCACAACAGTGCGTCCGCACATCGATAAAAAAAACACAGTAATGAGAGGCAGTGAGCGCTGAAGAACGACTAATTATTACTCTCCGCTACTTGGTATCTGGAAGAAACTATGCAGACCTAAAATTCAGCACTGCCGTTTCTGCGTCCTCGATATCAGCCATCATACCAGAAACATGTAAAGCTATCTACAACTGCCTGAGAATTAGGATACGAGCGGGGAAGGACAAAAAAGACTGTGAGGGGGAGGAAAACAGAACATCCTGAGCGGATACACGTTTACACAACAGGGTGGGAGGGCGAACAGGAGGGGAGAGTAGGATTGACGGGTGGGGGGATCCTAGATCCAAAGGAGTTTCCAACAGGTCTCCCTTGCAAGTGGGAACGCCAAAACCGGCCCGGAGGCGCGTTTAAACGACAGTGGAGGGACACACTTGCTGCGCTCCCCGGATTTATCCGGCCCGGTCCGCTCATGTAAATGGCCCTTAAGCGAAAACAGGGAAAAGTCTACTTCTCAAGGTATATTCTGAGGTGTGATTTATTGATGTAATATGTAGATGGGGACGCAAGTATGGAAGGAAGCATACATTTTTCCCTGGGGAAAGTAGTTCAGTCAGGCAAGGGATTTACGATGAGTGGGGAGTAATTCTGATACGAAATACTATCTATGGGAAGCTTTGTGAGATCACTGGATTTGGTGGACACTTCTAACACTAAGCAATGTGATTGGATCGCCAAAAGCCTCATTATTTTTAAAATCCTAAGATATTGACCTGGAATCAATGCAATTGAAAAGAACAAGCGAGGGGGGGGGGGGGAGGGGTTATTGAAACTTTGTTAAATTCTACTGAAATCCTTCCCCCCCTCCCCCAATCCAATTTTGGAGGTGATATAAAGTTCCACAAATTTTTTTAAAAGCAGATCGCCGTAGCCTGACAGAAAGCTGAGCTACTCAAGGCCACAAGCAACAAGTAAGTATATCAAGTTACCATGGCTAAAACCCGCCTATTGGATTAGTTAGTCATGCCTAATACATATCCATGATTATAATTTCTGCGTGGCAGAGAAATTCCATGGATGAATCAATGCCAACAAGCACAGATATCTACAATTTCATTTGACAATCATGAGTCAAGTTACATATTACGTATCATAAAACTGATATAGATTTTATCTGTTAAGGTTTTCAGCACTGAAAGGTCCCGATACATTTCATTACATAATTGAAAATTTGAGCAGCAAAAAATGTACGTATTTTTTATGGACAGCATAAACATGAGAAATTTCACTTACTCAATAGCCAAAACGTTGGGCAACAATTTCAATCAACGAAGGCAAACTTTATTGAACAAGTTACTTTGTGAAGGAAGCAAATACAGCCCAGTGAATGTCGGTAAAACACCCTTTGGCGCTTTCAGCTTCCAGATCCAGGTCAACTAGCTCTCTGACCCTTTTCATGGCCAACTCATAATCATCATCATTCAGAGGAGCAAATGCATTCTCTAAAACATCTGATGCATGAGCTAGGAGGAGTAGGGACAACAACCGCTTATCCATTCTTTGTGGATCATTCACCCATTTAGTCAGCACTGCCTCTTGCACCTGGAGCAAAACAAAATGTTCACAAGATCGGAAGAATAGGCTTGAATAATAATATTACCTACTTATGAGATATATTAAGTAACAGTATCAATAAAGAATGGGCATTTGCCCAATATCACAGAAATATCATTGTGGAACGTTCCTGGGTCAAAGAAGTAGCACTAGTGGATAGAAAGTTTGGGGATACGTTAGTAGCTTTTCAAGCCAGAAAAGGTTGATACAAGTTGCTTTTGGGAACACATTAACATTCTCTTGCATCCAGCCAGTAGTTCTTAAACAGAAATATAGGAATGGGCCCCAATGGGGTAGGAAGAATCTCTTATAGCCTCACAGACATTCTAAGGCATGAACCTAATGGACCAGACAGGGAAATAAGCACAGCAGAGGAGCTGGACTGCACTGCACAGTAAATGCAAGCAGCAATCATCAAGGTGTACAGAGTTGCCACCTTTTCACCAAAATGAGCAATCGAGATGATCCACGGTGGAATAGTGAGCTTTTGGAGGGTCAGTTCCTTGGCAAGGATGTTCTTGTACAAGGGGAAGCAGGAAGGTGAACAGGACACACACAGAAGATACCACACCAGGCATACCGTGGCCCTAAGAAGAAGAAAAAGGTCTTCCTAGATGAGCTTCTGCGAAGGACTGGAGGATGTCACTGCCATAGCTAGAAGGTTCTCTCCAAAAACAGATGAAACCAAATTGGTTTACTACAGAAGAAGGTGGTGGGGGCGGGAGGGTGGACGTTTCACATGTAACACGAACAAGATGCACCAATGAGAGCACATTTCCTGAACTCTACTGCTACTACAGGAGACCACATAACATAATTATGCTCAGGACTGTATATCCCCGTTTGGGATTAGAGTTCACAGCGTCTCTGGTTCTCGTGTCGGGTGGGCGCCAATACCTTTGAAAAGCTTGTAGGAAGAACGAATTGCTGGTCAGGTAAGTAGATACAAGACCTGACCAGCAATTCGTTCTTCATCTCTGATAGAATCTTGTGAAGCCTAAAGGGACTACAGGTTGAATAACAAATTAGTAGTGTCTTAGCGTCCAAATGAAAACAGTTCCCCTAGTATATACCTACAGAGGATGAATCCAGGATTATAAGAGATGAAAAAAACCTTTGCCTATCAAAAGAGTGAATTCACTGAAACGGCTCTGTATGATACTGTGACGTTGACTGAAAGCACTTTGAAGTCAAAATGAACTGCCCTTTGCTTTTTCCTGGACATAGGAGGTGAACACCAACTATGAATCTTTGGGAACAGCAGCAAGAAAGAAGGCAAACTAAAATGCCTCAATGATACAAGGAATATAGGCTAAGCTGGTATGCATAGTTATCAGAACTACCTATGGTCTCCTATGCTTTAACTGCATAGTGGCAAAAAACCTGCTGGGTAACATCACAAGAGGCACTTACAAAACCTTTCAGGCAGGCGTGTGTAGGAAAAAACAGGAGTCGTGAGTACAACTCCCGCTGCAGCAATGGAGGTCCTTTGGAATGTAGTCAATGTTCAGCAAACTGCCTACCTGAGGGAACAAGGAGGCTGTAGTAGTGTGGGGGGGGGGGGGGTCAAGGTAACTACATAGGAGCCACCTGAATAAAGACTTGGTCAATTCCTGACTTTGTTACCAAAATTGAATTCGACATAGCATCTTCATAAATGATGTATTTGGCAGCTCAGCTACAATATATCATTCAGAACCCCATGCTATTGAATTATGTGCGCAGAGGTTGCCAAGAAAAGACACAAAGGCGCAAGGATTATCATCCTTTCAGACAGTCCTTTTAGTAAAGGCCATTTTTTGCATTCTCTCCTGAAACTGCCTTGGGGCAACAGATTGACATTGTTAAGGGTGCCTGAACACCATGGGAATTGAGGGCAAACAGACTGCTAATTGCCTTGCTACCCAAGAGCTTTGTTACTCTACTAATAATAAATAAGAAGACAATGAATGAGCTGCTCACATGCACAAAACTCCTGGTTTATGACAATCAAAGCGGCCAACCAACTCTTCTAAAAAACGGACACTAGCACTGAGATTCAAAGACCTCTGAACCATCATAGGTCTCCTCACTGGCCACTACCCCTCAAGGTACTACTTTATACACACTGGCAAGGACAGGAGAGAAATATGTGGCAATGAGGGAGCAGAAACATTCGAGCACATCCTCTGAAAATGCCCTGGTGTAGCATCAACGTGATTCCAGCGCTTTAGGAAGGATCTCGAAAGTTCCACTGATGTTGCTAAGGATAAAACCATAAACCTCCTCCACGTTATGACAGAAGAGACCATCAACCCGGTTCTTGAATGATAAATTATTGTGACAATGATTGTCACAACAGATCTCTAAAGATCTCAGTGGCAAGGGGCCCGGCACCCATCCCAAAAGAAATACTTTTATAGGAAATATTGTAGGTTTTCCTACAAAGAAATATCACATTAATTTCAACCAGCTCTCCACTTACACGACACTCCTCTGCATTCAACGAGCATTGAGAAGTACACTGTGGTGATAGAGAAGTGAAGGCTTGGCCTGGATAGGTGAGACTGAGATGGGAAGGTTGAGGTTTTGGATAGCTAGCGTTTGAAAGGTTACACCTATGGCGAAGCAAGGGAGGTTACCCCCACTAGAAACGCTAGAGGTTGTGCCCAGAGGGTTCCACCACGTCGGTTATCACCAGACCGGTTCCACAACTCTGATTTCTTTTTGGCAAGAGGTTTGAGGAGGAAGGTAAGGGTAAAGAGAAGTCATCAACTTGAGGTTTGAGCATAGAATGGCGAGCTGGGTGAGAAGATCGGGTTTTATAGGAGCTCTTCTACCCTCCCCCGGTCATCCGACGGTCGTTAGGAGCCGTTGGGGATCGATGGAGGGAGAGGACTACCAATGCCTCTTGTGACATGTAGGCCCGCCATTCACTTGGCTTATTTAGGACAATCTAAATATGTACATTTGAGTGGTATTCTAGAGGGGTAACACGACATAAATAATCATTACAACACACGGGAATAAGTACCTTTTTCACAAGTCTTGTTTTGGCGTTATTATCAGTCAATGGGTGAGTAGTCATATCAAACAAAAGGAAATTTTGCTTTTCAGTAGTGAGCACACCTTTTTCAACAAGATTTTTAGCAAGGCGTTCTCTAACATTTTTCAACTGGTACTTTAATTTAAGTGGATTCCAAGTTTCTCCTGAAAATGAAGAAAAAACAAAAAAATGATATGAGACATCTTTAGCTTGAACAAAACAGTTGAGATGTTTTTGTATTAGGTGGCCTTAGCCAGATGGTGTGAACATAATGAATAGCCTTCAGCAAAATAATCATACCTGCTCCCACATCCTATCTCACCCTTAGACCTCATTAGTGGGCAGCCGATCACGTCTGAAATCTGCTGCATGGGTACACCCCCACTACTGTACGTTTTACCATAGAGAATACCCAGTCGATGATAAAGGAGATCGAACGAGGGTATGCACACAGCTTCAATGAGTGTACAGTACATCAAATGATGGTATGATAGTATAGTAGCAATTCAATTCGAAATAATGTGCAATTTATTGTTGAACTGATTAGAAAATAAATGCAGGTTACAACTTACCACTAAGATATTCTATCCAGCTCTGAACTGTTTCTGGGGGATTAGTGTCTCTAACATGTTTGAGCGCTTCATCAAGCAGGACATCACCGGTGGGAACATCGCTTTTCAAAATGACTTTTCTACTGAGCAATGATTTTCTCCTCATTCCAGCCTTTTCTAGTTCAACTCTCCCTCTTAGGCCTAGTTCAATCAAGATGCAGCCTCGCAGACCACTGGAAATGCAATCATTCCAGAAAGATGTGTAACCCTGCAATCAACAAAACATTCCTTCAAGAAACTCCATTCATATCCGCTTGGGAGCACCATGAATACAATTCTCTATTTCAACACCACATTATGTACCTATACCATTACAGGTAGGTAGGTACCTACTCTCAAACTGCAGCAGACCATGGGGAAACAAGGATAACAACTTAATGGATTAGCATGAAGGCCAGCTATTCACACACGCTTAAATATGCCCAACATTGTCTTAAGATCCAAGAAAATCATCCGTATGTTAGCTACCTGTTCCTGCCAACCTGCCCGCTGGCTTTGAGGTTAATATTTCTGACCATTATGAGGTATAATGCTGAATTTTTGGCATTGTTAAAGTATGAAGTCGGGCAATCGAAAATAAAGTAGATACTTTGGAAAATTAAATACGTCTGGTAACACTGGTCGTGTCATAGACAACTCCGAGGACATAGATGACTTGGCTGAACTGAATCACCACAAATCGAATATGCAAGGTAGGTTTGTTTCGAACAGAAAGTTCATGAACTTTATAGAACAAGTTAGTCGCCGATTCCGTTACCCAAACGATCCGCGTTCCATGCGTTTCGAGTTCCAGACCTTATCAGTCCTGCTCTATTCTAAATGATTCAAGTTCAGAACCCGTGTTCACTGAGACCATGAAATTTTCCGAACCGGTCAGGGATTGGTGTGAGATCATGGACTAAAAAGACCTTCTAGGACTACTTTTGGTTTATTATTCTGCGAATAATACACCTATGTATTCACTCGGTAATTGTTTTTATATAACACCCCCTCAAATATTTTTCTTTTACGTTTCAAGGTGCGTAGATTCCAAAAATACAACGTCCGTCCGCCATACCATGCACATCTACTTCATTTTAGGGCAAAAAAAAATCGTTCTTTTGCACACAGGCTCCATTTGGGCCCTAGCTGTGTCCCGGAACTTTGCAGCCCGACCGAAATATACCCAGGGGTGTTATGGGTGAAAAATGGGTGTAAAAATAGGGTTTTTTGGTATTTTAGTAAAATGAGCATTTGAGATTTTTTTTCTTCGATTTTGACCAGAGTGAAGAATTGAGGTTGTAACGAAGGTGCAGCTCTCAACATTCATTTTTTATTAATCAAAAACCTGGGAAACTGTCTGAAATCACCATAAGCTTGTATATCACTGGAAGTAGTATCAAAAGTTGAAACAAGACAGCTAAATGGCACTATCAATGATCAAAGATAATTTAGGGGAGAAAAAAGGAGCTTAATTCGTGTTTTGGGGGGTCAAAATTGGTGGAAACTATCAGAAATAGCTATTTCAATTACTGCACATCAAAGAAACAATAAATAATGAACAGCCAACATTTCTGCAAGTATGTCCAACAGAATAATAAACCCATGTGACAAGGACTTCATGCTAAGGTCCTTATTATCACTTCTCACACTTCTTTTCCCGATGTTTGCTTGCTTTTCTTCTATTTACAGGCTTTTAATTATTCTTAAGATGAATCTGAATTGGTTAGCGGGCTGTTGCAAACAACAGGTGCAAACCAAAGCAAGGTGTGCTAACACTACCTGGAGTGGGACACGTGACGTCATAGGGGTACCGTCCCCGCTGGCTTTATCTTCTTATTGCCTAATACACTTGTTGTTATCAGAAGGGTTTTACACGTGGGAAAACGTATTCTCCATGTACTTACTTAAGATGCAGAGTTGTAGGTTTGCCATGGCAGTGTGCAACAATTATCTCTTTGCGGCAAGACAAGCCGAAACAAAGCTCACATTTCCAGACTCAGGTTTATAACAAGTTTACTTTTTCGTTCTCTCCCTTGTGTGCAGTAGTGTTTTATGAGTTCCTAGACATACTGGCATGATTCATTGGAGTGCAGCAATGCTTTGTAATGCAGTAACTTGTTGTTCATTTAGGGTAGATTCCCGTAGAGGTACTTCTATCTCCAGGGTTGACAAATGAGAATAGAAGATTTACCTTCTATTCTCCGTGCTGTTGACATACTAACAACTTTATTTTTTCTTTACTTACTGCTATTGCTAGTCTACTACTGGCTTTATTAATACTTGCTTTTCTTTTCTCTTACTTCAGAAAGTTTGGATCAATGCATGCAATTGGAATGATTTTCCTGTTCCAACATCCTTCATTTTCTTACTCTTCTAATAAATGTGCCAGCAGAAAAATTACAAACCTATGTAATTGTTTATGGTATTAATAAACCTTGTTATGCTATTTAAATGAGCACTTATAGGTAGGCAGTTGCCAATTCCTTTCCTGAATAATAGGTATGTTATCTTGCGTACCTAAATGAGATTTCAATTTAGAGGTGGCCCGTCGAAATTATGGAATGGATATTATTTCGTAAATAGCTTATAGGAGGTACCTTCAGAAATACTAAAACGGGACAGTTTTACGTGGATTTCTTCACAATTTCATCAGAATTCGCCTGCTAATAATAAAAAAATACTATAGCGAATAGTGGCGTTCATAACCAGGCAGCAGTGAACTGCTCTAATACATTCTTCTTTTTCTAAACTTTTCTTATGATTTGTTACTGTAGAAAATAAATAATACCTTCTAATATTATGCACCTGAATGCTCCATATTCTTCTAATACATTCACACCCATGTAGAATACCTATTACCCATGTAGTAGATCGCAGTATGCGTTCAATATTCAAAGAGCTGAATAATCATTCTTATTATGTGATTTGAGTTTTTTTTCATTTGCCAATTATTCCTTCCCTGAGCATAATCCTAGGCAGCATATATATTGTTCCGAATTTTCACTGCTTGGGTAGCTACTTGAGGTTTCAACTTCGGGACTTTAAAGGACTGTGAATATTTCGACAACCTAGTACATATGAACATAGGTACTATTAGTAATAATAAGTTCATCATGAGATTTAGATTAGGTATCTACCTACACTGTTTCATCCCGAGTGTAACGTTCTTTAAGGGACAGCGAATCTGTTGTGATTTGAATTTTCGCAGTATGAAATCTGTCACCGTGAAGTGATATATCTACTCGATTCTTTATTTTAAAAAAACCGATAGCATAGCTATCTATTGTCCTGATAAGTTGTTTTTCCCTTCTGTTCTGTTTGCTTTCTTTTCTCGCTCTGTGATTGAAGTTTCTTTTACGTCTTTTTTTTTCGTCAAAAAGTTAATCTGATGCATTATATGCGTTTCATCATTTCATAAATTCAAGTGGTTATGGGCCCAGAACGCGTAATAAGAAAAACAAAGTGCAACCAAAACGTGGACGAACTGCAATTAAACTGAGCTCGTGTGAAGTAGGTACTCAGGTAAGTTCGTGTTTTTCGTAGCGAGTTTAGTCGGTTTTTGCGTTGAATTTGAACGAGGCCCGATTCACCAGAATATCAGACTCGTCAAGTAGTCAAATTCTGGAAAATCTCGAAGGTGCAGCCAACTACAATGACTGGAAATTCACCGTGCGAATGGCATTTTGACCACATTGATGGAACAAGAACAATCGGCATTAGCTAAAATATGCTCGAATGTAATACCATGTATGTCGATGTTCGTACTGCCAAAACAGTACTTGAAGTCTGGACAGCTCTGAAGTAAGTGCTTATCTCGTCGTTTAACCTTACTGAGAACTCTTACAGGGTTGCAACTTTAAAAATTTCCAACAATGGAGCTGTACTTCATCGAGGTTATCTGTGTTTCTCAGAAACTTGCTGATATTGATAAACCTTTAGATGACGAACTCCTAGCTGTGATCAACGGCTACCGAGAATTCCAAGACGACCCTGACCACAGATTATGTCAAGAACAGACCATTGCCACTCCAGAAAGATAAGGGCGAAGCTGATTTAGAAAAAGCCTTCCTTTCACGGAAAGGTACTCAAAAATGGAAAAAGAAGTTGAAACGTTTTCAGTGTGGGTCCTACGAGCACTTAAGAAACAAGTGTCCGGAATTTAAAACAAAAAAAGAAGCCGAAAAGCCAAATGTGAAGTCAGGAACGTTAAAAAATCGAGCGCTACAAGTTGTCTTGAGTGCTGGGGCATCAGGCAGACACAATGACTGTTGGTTTATAGATTTAGGTTGCACTATTCACATAATTTCTAAACATGAATGGTTGGAGGACTTTGACTATGATGATAGCTCTGTTACTACAGCTAACAACCAAATATTGAAAAGTGGAGGTACTGGTGATGTTATGATTGACACTCAATCGATTCGTAAAACATCAGATGTGATTTTAGTCCCTGAGTTGCGCACCAATTTGCTTTCAGTACCGAAAATGACTGAGAGGAATTGTACTGTCGTTTTTAATAAGAATGAATCAAAATTGTTCAATCGAAGGTGATCTGTCTGAAGGTGATGATCGTAGGTGTCTTTGTTTTGAAATTCCAACATGATAAATGCATGATGATAACCCCAAGTGTGATGAGTTACCATGAGAGATGACACAAGAGACTTTGTCACAAGAATCGCTTTAGTATGAACCTTCTCAAAAAAGGGGCTTGCAAATTGTATTTTATTTATATCGGAAGGAACTAACCCATGTGTAGCTTGTCTAGAGGGAATACAAACGCGCAAGTCTCTTGTGCCCTCTAAAGAGAACAGCAAGCATGCTGCCAAGCTTCTAACAATTCTACATTCAGACTTGGTTGATCCAATGAAAATACCATCTTGGAGTGGACATCGGTACATTTGTTCGATTTTGGATGTTTGTTCAAGAAAATTATAAGTTTATTTTTTGAAGAATAAGTAGGACTCCAGTTTTCAAAGAGTTTGTAGCAATGGTTGAAAATCAGACAGGACATAGAATCAAGAATCTCAGGGCAGATAATGAGACTGAGTATGTGAATAAGGATCCGGAAAATTTCCTGACGTCTCACAGCATTTCTCATCAGCTGACAGTAACGTAAACGCCGGAGCAAAATGGTGCAGCTGAAAGAGCGCAACGTGCTGTTGTTGAGAAGGCCAGATCCATGATGAATGCTAAGGCTGAGACTCGTATGTGGGCTGAAGCAGTGAATACTGCAACATACTTATACAATAGATCTCCACGCCATGCCATTCCTATAAGACACCAGAGGAAATTTCGACAGGGAAGAAGGTGGAACTTGCTCATTTGCCAATTTTTGGATTTATTGTTATGCTCACATTCCCAAGGCAAAAACAGCAAAGTCTGATTCAAAAAGCAAGCCTTATATCTTTGTTGGATATTGTACAGAGTCAAAAGGGAGACTGACATAAGGAATCCAGGTCAAGTTATTAGAGCCAGGGATGTGGAATTTCTAGAAGAAAGTTCGAACCGGTTTCACAGGAACCCCTTCAGGATATCTTCAGTGAAAAACCTACTGGTAATATGGTAAAACGTAATGAGAATCCCAGCCTAGAAGCCAATGTTTCTGAACGGGAACCCACAGCTCCTTGACACCAGTCTCACTCAGTAACCAGACGTCACCAGTGTAAGGTACTCCGACGACAGCTTTAGCTGCCAAGGATAATGCAGATCAAGAATGACGGTACTCCCTCCGATGGAGGAAGCAGAGAGAGTTCCTTGACTATGAATCTCATTATACCATTCATGCTGCAGATCCAGATGTGCAAAACAGCGATCCCAAAAGGGTGGCAGAAGCCCTAGTTCAACCAGACGGTGACTCTTGGAAGAAGGCCACACATGCAGAGATTCTGTCATTACAGAAGAACGGCACATGAGTATTGGGTGACCACCCTCAAGGTAAAAAGAATATTAAAAATAGATGGGTATTTTGTCCCAAAAAGGAGGCTAACGGTCAAACCCATTACAAAGCTAGGCTTGTAGCTATGGGGTTGACCCAGGAATTCGGGGTAGAATATGACGAGAAATTCTCGCCTGTTATTCGAAATTCTACCATTCGTTTATTGCTAGCTCTAGTAGTTCAATTCGACTTAAGCATAGATCACCTCGATTGTGAATCTGCTTTTTTAAACAGTGAACTGTCAGAAGAAATTTTAGTGGAACAACCAGAAGGGGTTTCAGTTGGGAAAGAGGAAAATTGTCTTTTGAAGAAATGCTTGAATGGTTTAAAGCAAAGTAGCTGTATTTGATTTTGACAGTCGACAAAATTTTATTTTCACTTGTTTTCGAGAAATCAAGCACGAACCATGTCTCTTTTTCAAATTAGATTGTGAAGTTATTTTGATTCTAGCTCCGTCTTCGTTGATGATCTTACTATTTTCTTTAACAATTTAGCATCCGAAACACGTTTGGTTGATCAGCTGTCACACTTCAAAATTCAGGATTCAGATCTAGTTGAAATGTTTGTTGGTTTAAATATTGAAAGGGATGAAAATAGCCTCAAAAGAAACCAAAAGGTTTTTATCAAGAAACTACTGGAAAGGTTTGGTTTATAAGATGCTAAGCCAGTCCCATTGAAACTGTCTGGAATTGTTATCTGAAGCAAATGAGAAGTGCGATCTTCCTTTCCAAGCCCTAATTGGATCATTAACGTATTTAGTTGTAAATTCAAGACCAGATATTGCATTTGCTGTTACATATCTTAGTCAATTTAATACTTCCTATGGTCCAGAACATTTTAAATGTGCTAAAGGAGTCCTTAAGTAACTCAAGGGTTCAATTGATTTCGGACAGTGCAATTGAAAAAAATGATGAACTCGTTGATCTTGAGACTCTGATTGGGATAACAATTGTTAGACAGAAAATCTTTTCTGGATACGTTTTCAAGTATGCTGATGGTGCGTTTTTTTTAGTAGGAAAAAGAAAAATTGCGTATCACTTTCCAGTACAGAAGCTGAATAAATATTGGTTTGTGCGAAGTAGCTAAAGAAGCCGTCTTTGTAAGGAATTTCTTGAACGAATTTGTTGAAACTTCGAACCAATAAAAATCTGCAGTGACAATCAAGGTGCTCGGAGATTGGTTCACAACCCAGTCTTCCATAATCGCACCAAACATACTGATGTGAAATATCATTATATCCATGTTGCCAGAGATTCTGTCAAATCAGTCTTGATTACATGCCAGCTGAACAACTGGTGGCGGATTGTGTTTACCAAGGGTTTGCCTGCATGCGAACAAGATTTTTGTTTAAATGTTTTGGATATGAAAGCTTGATTGATCTGTTTATTTTTTACTTGTATTACGTATAAGATGACCAGATTAAGGGCTAGTGTTGTGATCCGAATTTTCGTGGTATGTGATCTGTCATATTTAGTGATACAGCTACTCGATTTAAAAAATAAATAAATAAAACTCGATCTACCTACTGTCCTGATTTGCTTCCTCACTACCGAAGGTGGTGTGTGTGTGTGTGTTTCAGACATTAAGGAACATTTTTGTTTCGTGTCTGTCTGTGGTCAGTTCCTTGTAACGCCCATAACTACCCGAAATAATGCTCGAAATGGGATGAAACTGAACTTTGGAGGGTATGTGCGGGTTGGGTCACAGATGGTCCCATACCAACATCACTGAAAAAGTACTGTAACTTTCGTCTGCGCGTGCGCAAACGCAAAATACTTGAAACGCACATAACTACCTTAAACATCGTTGAAATGAGTTCAACCTTGGAGTGTCGATCAGGAATGGTACTTTGATAGCTCCGTATGAATTTCATTGGAATCGTAACTTTAACTTTCATCTGCGCATGCGCAAAATTAAATGTCGACATTTTTGATCCTATTACGAATGCTGGGTAATTTATTACTACTCTATTTATTGCTAATCAATCATTTTGACTCACAATTTTTTTTACCAACTGATTCTACACGTCGATGTTAAAATAACTGGGGAAGCCATACTGCCCACCCAACCTGGCAGACTTTTTCCCCTTCTGTTCTGTTTGTTTTCTTTTCTCGCCTCTATGATTTACGTTTCTTTTACGTCTTTTTTCATTAAAAAGTTAATCTGAGGCACTATATGCGTTTTATTCTCATAAATTTAAGAGAATTCCTCGATTGTGCTTTTGTAGAGCTCGTCGCCATTGGTTGGTTGAATTTCACGTACTGCACCACGAAAGTTCCAACCCCAAATACAACCCTGTTTTAAAGATTTACCCGCAAACAAGAACTCTTCAGTCGCAAAAATGATTGCTATCCATTTTGCTCAACGAAGTATAGTCTGGCACATTTTTCTGTGTGCATGGGATCACCCTCTGCACACCACCATTTGAGTCGTTGGAGGGAGGTCAGTTACCCCAACCTAAGGGTGCCAAACTACCCTACGGCCACCTTTCTCACTTTCGCTCTGAAACCCATCAGGTCGTATAATTCTCTGTCGTATAATTGAAGAAGCTTGGGAGGCAGAGATTGGCCTAGAGCAGAATGTGCAACAGCTGATAATCCGCTTAGAAGAAAATGACTTCGACTCTGGATCCGATGATGAAGAAGAGATGAGTTGTTCTGATCAAGAAAACGACCCCACACTTGAAGGAGTATACACAGAGTGATTGATGGTTTCTATTATTTATATTGTAGTAATGTTAGTGTACCTATAAAATTCGTAAATAGTTTATAATAAAAATGTTTAAAATAATGTTACCTATCAACTTTCAATTGAGGTAGACCCTACTTTTTTGAATTCGAAGTTTGTCCAACATTTCATTAACTTTTGAGCACATTAGATTTGGTCGATTTTTAGGGTCAAATGTAGCGTGCATTAAATTTAGAAAGAATTGGAAATTGTGAAATGTTATGAAAATTTGCATGACCTGTTCACCTGACCAATTATTATAATGAGAACAAACAATTTATGCACAGATTAGCATAGATTCGTATTTTAAACTCTCGTATTTAAAATTTAAAATAGCACATGAAACATAAAAACTTGAAAAATATTTGTGGTTTTGAGCCAGTTTTCAAAATTGTTAACGAATGAAAGAGTTGCCGTTCATAATTTATCAATGTTGGAGGTGAATCCTCGTATTACACTTTTTTTTCACGATAATGCGGTAGGGAATTTTCCCTACACTTGGCGGCCGTGGATCCCCACAGGTAAGGGGAGGGACGGTTGAGGGCTGAAGCCCACTTTCACCCATGTACACAGAAAAATCTGCCAGACTATAGCATGCTTCGCACCTCGCTCTTGAGTGTGCATATATGGAAACCTGGGGCCCGTTCCTAAAGACGTTCACTCTTCACTCTGCACTCTTCAAATCCACACTCTGCATTTTGGGAACGAGTTCCTCCCCCTCTCAGCTGGATGTGTGTATAGAAACCTGTCTCTTCCCCCCAAAACAATTTTTCCCAGTACCTAAAATTTTCTCAGCAACTACCTACTTATACCTAAAAATTTCAAAATGGGGGGGGGGGGGGGGTTGCACAAAAGGCACCTCCTTGGAGAATAAAGAATGTGTGTGCTGCCTGTCAAAGAACAACGAGAAGTAGTAGTAGAAAAACTTGAAAAATACCGATTTTCAAACTTCCATAACTCCGGGACCTGATGGTTCTGAAGGGTTGAAATTTGGTAAATGTTTTCAGGGGCCCCGGGGGGGATGTGTACGAAAAGTCAACACCTGTGACCCACAGGGGGCCGAGTTAATGGGGGGGGGGGGGGGGACTTGTTCTGTCGTGTAAACAGTGTTCTTGGTCCCTGTAGGTACCTACACAGGTCGGTAGGTATGGAGGTTTTCGGTTTTCTTAGCGGGCGGGACGTTCCCGCGTCCCTAGATTTTTCTGAGGGTTGTTATTGACAGGTCAGGTTGGCCCAAATGAACGAGGCGCCGTTAGATTCCTTTAAACGCTCATCATTTAGGCCAACTTATTTTGAGCTATCTCTATTTACCTAGTTATTCCCAAGGTGTTTCTGCTGAAATTCATCGCAACATTACAGGACATCTTTTTAGGTCATGTTGTCAAGCAGGTACCTCAAAAGAATCCTCAGTCTCCTCGAATATTCAAACAATGAGCAGATTGGTAAGGAAGGAATTTCAGAATTCAGCGGGTAGAATCTGCCCAATAACCAGCCAGTAGGTAATCCAGGAGTAACCATGATCTGATGTTAAGAATACAGGAATACCTAGCAGTCTGGACTCAATCGGAAAACATACGCCTGATAGCACATATTTTGCATCCGCTGCAATATCGAATTGAGGAAAAAAACTCATTTTGCCATACTCAGCATTTCAGGATCTGAATGGCAATGCATTATACGATTACTGGTATTCGCAGGAGACACGCAAACGGATAAAATAAATGAATATTAGGTGGAAATATGAGATACGTAAGCAAGTGGTTTTGTAATCAAGAAAGCGACGATAATAACCTCCTTATCTTTGAGCCCAAGAAGCAGGACTTCTTCCATCAAAGTCAGCCTCGTTTCTTTGGAGTCGTTGTCCGAATTCTCCTCTTCGTTTCCTTTCTCTTCAGGGTTGCAGCTATCCTTTTGAGCAGATGTGACGTCTCGATTCACATTCCGCCTCTGGATGAGGCCATCACCGCGATTCATTATACCTAGTAACAAGTTGACTGACAAGGACGTAACACGGAACTTATCACACTTCACAGCTCACGAAA
The DNA here is from genome assembly GCA_954871275.1 of Leptopterna dolabrata. NCBI lineage: Eukaryota > Metazoa > Arthropoda > Insecta > Hemiptera > Miridae > Leptopterna > Leptopterna dolabrata. The sequence goes on from OX940974.1 coordinate 18,538,247, forward strand.
TGAGAGAACATAGTTTTGATTACTACCAATAAAAGTAATTATGTTCGGAGAAAATTACTAAGCGTGTTCCTCCCAAACAATCCGATTCAAGGAGTTCAGACTCGCCTATCAACTGATCGTCCACACAGACACATATACACCACCTACAAGGAGCATAAATGCAGATGGCCGACTGTTGATCCTTATCGTTATCAGTGACGCAACGCCCAATTACCGCCTACGCTCTAGTGAAAGGCCGGAAATTCAAATCTCAGTAGTCAAATATGGATTTTTGTATACGCAAAAATCCAAGTTTTATACTGGGGTAATAGATAGTGATAATTATTTGGTTATGCGGAAATGAATGGTGGCAGGAGATAGAACGAATATTCGGGTAGGAAGGTACTAGGTAAACCGTCTTAGGAAGAATTGACAGACTCCTTGGTGGGAGCACCACAGGGCTTGAGGTACATGGATACTCATGATCCATACAGGTAGTTTGAGTATAAATGTATCGACTCAGGTGGGCGACGCTAGCGCGGCCCAACAATTTTACGAGGTAACTAAGTGCAGCATCCATTATTCCATAAATCCGTAACCCGTGTCACCAAGGTTGTTCCAGGAGCCCAACTTATAATTCTAGCCTAAAATCACTGTGAAATCAAGATTATGTAGATTTGATCTACCTAGCCAGACTGATATTATTTATAATGTTTCTTTTTGGGGCGTTTCAAGTGACTTAACACTCTCTGTGAGGGCATCTACCCGGGTCGACAGCCAATTTTTCGTCCCTCACGCCCCCTCGCCACCTGTGCACGCTCTTTGCATTCTAAGGCTTGTAAATTATGAAACATCTGTTTTAAGCTCTGGTTGGTGGCGTCTATAGCTTCAATACCTTCCTAACTTTCCAACAGAATGCGTAGAAAGTGGATCCGGCATTTTCAACTGGGTTTCATCAGTGTTCCATTTCCTTTTTCCAACTGGTTATCCAGTTTTAGAGTTTTACTTTTCCCTAGTTGTAGTTTACTTAACCAGTTCTGTTCCATCTTGTTTTGGGTCAAAACAAAATGTTATTTTGAACTGGAAATTGGTAGTGGTGGATGTGGGGGGGGGGGGGGGGGGTTCAAGGGTGCTGAATTCGAACACTGACCCAACACCTCATGCAGCTGTCTACCTCTGTAGATGGGATCTAGAAGTGGGCTTGCTTCGGCAGGCGGCATCCAGTGTGCGGTGTTAGCAAGGGTAGAGCGGCCCGCACTGAGGGTGTTACAGAACTAGCTTTGTTTGTGCTGTCCCCTTGGGGCTAGCTCCGAGCGAGTTTTCGCTTGAACCGAACTGGCTTGGTGTAGGGTGAGCTCTGAACACGCTTGCTCGGAGCAGGTTGAGCCTGGAGCTTGATCGGAGCATGGGCAGCTCGAACGGGTTGAGGGTGCTTGAGCGGAAGAGCGCTCAGCTGCCCCTGGTCTTCTCGTGAGGCATGGGAGGGCTTGCTCAGAGCAGCTCGGAGGAAGCCCCGTGGCCAGCACTAACACCGAATCATCTGCCCCGGGACAGTACAAACACCTGACCACTTGGCTCGAAGCTCACCCTGGGTCTGCACTCACCTACTGCGCATGCCCGGGTTGCTCTCAACAAACTCTGTGGGACTGCACAAACAAAGCTCTTAACAACTTTTTTCAGCTTGTGATCCTGGCAGCACTGATGACTGTGTTGGTGTGTTCACCAGCGCCTAATTTACTTGTCTGATTGTACATTTGTGACAGCAGTACAACTTTTTCGTTCTTCTCTTTGAATTAAAATTATGTTACAGTAGTCGCTTTATTTATTGTGAACGCAGGATAAAACAGTTTCTTAATTACATTAAAATGCTATCAGATACCGACCTCCTGCGCTAAGAAGCAAGAATTCGTATTTGCGAAGCGGTCGATCCTTATGTGCTTGAGCCCGGGAATGATGTAATGAATATCTCAAATGTGAGGAGAATAGATTTACGTAGTGAATTATCTAGTGCTCTAGGTAAAGGTTAGTAGAAATGCCTACTCGTAAGATAGGAGAAATCTATAGATGGGTCATTCTCCCATTTCGTACAAAATTCGCTACTAACATTCCACAAAAAAAAATTCTTTTTTCGAACATTTTTTTCCGGTAATCCCTTCATTACTGACCACTAATCATAGTTATACAGAATCTCATCATAGATATTCTTCATTAAAAAGATATGGCAACATGACTGAAATCACTGAAGTGAGGGAATTAGGTAATGAAGGAGGGAATTAGTTAATATTCAAGATTTGATCAATATCAACATTTTAATGTCACAATACGAACAAATTTCGCTTCAGTCAAACTCTCATATGGTAAAGGGCCTTCAAACACTCCGTCAAATTTATTGCAGCAGGTCAAAAAAGCTTATCAAGTAGGAGTTAGCTCTCTGTCGAACAACAAAGGCACACAAAAATGTCATTTGAAATGGAGAATCGTGAAGAAAGAGCTTATAATAATATTTTATAGGGTCAACAGCAAAAACGAACGCATAAGTAACAGCCCGAAATTCGATTAAATTCATTGCTTAGAACATTCGTTTCTTTTTCATCGACAGGAACCATCAGTCAGTCTTCACACAATATTGAACAAGGAACTAAATAAATCACTAGAATTACTAACTGAGAACAGTATCACTACAAGAGAAAAAAATATAGGTAGGTACCTATAAGAGGCACTGCTTACGTACCTATATTATTTTGTTTCACACTGACTTAGAAAATGAAAATCACAAAAAAAAGGTACTGCACATATTTGAGGTAAAATCGTAATGTCAGGAGAAATCATTGCTTTTCATTGACTTCTACGTCAATGGGAAATACCCGAAGGAGTTTCCTATCCTGAATTTTGGTCTTTGGTGTTGGCAAGGTCATCAATATATCACTTGGTTGAAGAGAAAATTGGTCTTTAACATTCAGAGAAAATTCACGTTTTGAATTCCGGAATGAGTGAAGTCCAAGGGCAGCTATGTCATCGGCGGAAACGCTTGAAATGTAGCACACATAACGAAATTCTTTGGATTTCTTTTTCTTTGCCCGAAATTCATTGAATCTTGCTACTACGTAAGAACCCACTTGTGGTAGAGCACGTGGGATAGCTGCCCTGTCGTCTGCCATCAAATTTTGAGGATGTGACTCCTGAGAAGTTGTTGAAGTTGATGGATTGTCAGTTTCGATCACCAAAGTTTCGATTACCTCACTTGGATGAACCTCTTCTTCCTGGGCCGTAGGCTTGTTTGCTGGAGCAATCGCAGAGTCAAGCTCAAGGTGTCCTATCGTGAACTTATCGCAGGTCAAGCAATCAAAACAGCTCAAGTTTTTTGTCAGCTTCATCTTTCTTCTTTCTGGGCGCCATTGGATCTAGAAACAGCAAATGGCTGGTGTGAAAAACTTCCCCCCACTCCTCAACTTCTTAAAATACCTATGTCCTTATCTTACTTCTGTGTTCAGTTTATAAAATAATGATGACATTTTCCTTAAATTAATGCCTAGGCATCTAAAAGCTAAAGTTCACCTTGAACCTAATTCCCTCACATGATTACTAATTCCCTCATTACTAGTTATATGAGGGAATTAGGTGTGAGGGAATTAGGTTTTTGGAGGTTTTCAGTTGGGTGTACTCTCTACACACATTGCATAGAAACTAAAACAATAGAGCACCAATCTCCCTTTAAAAACACGTTCATTGACATTAATAAAACATAAAATTGAGCTTACCTTCATCAAAATTTCTCCAGGTGAGGTAATTAGTCGTTTGATGGACAACTGGCGATCACTCAACTTGGAAATCCAGTAGCAAACTAACCTGAGCTGAGGTTTCTGTGAGGAAAGGTTACCAGTTTCGGCGGCAACCTTGACAATGTTGCCAACCTTGGAAAGATATTATAACGATGCCCTAGAGAGCGTTGGCGCCTCTTTTTCAAAAATATGAGGGAATTAGGTAAAATCTGATGGACACCAGCAGTTGCGCCCCCCTACTTTTCTATACTCAACTAGGGGCCCTACCTTCTGTAGGAATCATCACTTCAGAACCTAACATAGCTGCCAGAGAAAATCAGAAATGATCTTAGCAAAGGTACAGGGTCTTATTGGCCTTCAAAGTTGGAAACTCGTGTCAGGGGACATGTGAGGGAATTAGGTTTGAGCATTTTGGATTTGATTTTATGGATGAAAGACTGTTATCATCTAACTCAAAACTGACTGAAAACCTAGGAGAAAGGGTCCAGAAGGCGTAAATAATCAAAAACACCCAGAAAATTTCATGCAAAAGCCATAATCTCCTAGGGACTTGATTTTGCGTGAAATGGGAGAATGACCCAGATCGCATTTGTTTTCTTGAGTTAGAACTCATAGGGAAATAGTAGAACCTAGAATGGCTAGGAAATTGCTGAATCTACAGTATCATCTACAGAATCCTCGGAAAAATAATCTTCACCTGGAGGAATCCCAGCTAACCAATCTCTGTATTGGACTACAGGCATACTCTGCTGACTTGTTTATCGTTTTCAAGGTTCAGGGGTTCTGAGGGGATGACAGTCCTCTGCTTTTCTCAATTTTTTTTTCTGAAGGTTTTCGTGTTATCACTCAAATGATTTACGATGGATGGTGGGCCAATCAGTCTCACACTCCCTTTTTATTGCCATCCGCTCCAACAAATGTACATCCCGCATATGTGCATCCTGCATGCACTTCACAAAACAGAAAGATTTGAGCAAAATCCGTTCGTTTCCTATTAGAAATTCATTCAACCAAGGTTGAACAACAAAGCTGACGTGGAACATATATGACAGATGCCGGAGTTTCAAATGTTACCTACCTCTTGCTGGCCGATCATGACGTCATGTCGATACCACCTTCATATATATATATCGACACCTGTGAGGAAGAAGGGCCCATCTGATTTTTTCCCAAAGGGCCAATCTGTATAGAATTTTTAGATTGGCCCTCTTAACTTTGGTGACCGCCTCCTGGGACGCAAGAAAAGAGGGCCAGTCTTCAATGCTGTCCAGTTGAAACAGTATAATTTGCATGCAGTGTTGTGATTTATATTGCTAATAGTCGTTTTCTAAGGTTGGCGCATGGGGGATTTGATATCACCAAGGTGATTTTCACAGAATTTTAAGGTTTCAAGTGAACTTTGAAGTTGTATACTCGCCGACTCTCCTCGTTCGTGATATGATCATGTGTAGTCACTCTTTTGTCATTCTTTCGTTGTTTGATTCAATCGGCTTGATAATACTTTAAATTAACTATGTCGACGACAAGAGGAGGTAGCAGGGTTTTTAGTTGAAAAAGTGCTTCAAGTACACTTGCACGCAAGGAAGGTAAGTTATGAATCCGTTTCATTGTCAATTACATACTTATACGTTTCATACAGAAATGCATTTATAGTTGACTTTTACTTTGGTCTTAGCTTCAATTTGATATGAAAAATGATTCACAAGGACAACCAGAACAAAAATATACCTACCTATTATTGTACGTACCTGTAGATAATTTTTTGATATGCACGATCATCCAGGGTCAAATGACGGTCCCACATGAATTTCATGTTTACTACATGTGGGATCATCATATTGGAATAAATGGCACATAATGTAATGTAAATAGCACAAGATTATTCATATTTGAATGTGTTCGTTAGGTTCGAGATTGTCTGAATATTATCCTAATTGGCCACTTGTTTGTTGCAGCTCATTGTGCAGATCATTGACCTGGTCGATATGATGCTCAACATTTTTGTGATGATGATCCAGAACACTTTACTGATCATCCAGAATATATCATTGTGAAGGATATAACACCATCCATGATATGGCACCTCCCAAAGCAATAGGGGCAGAACTCAAAAATCCGAACTTCAGGAGGAGCGTTTGAAATTTTGAACGCGTGTAGAAAATTCAAGCTAAGGACTTGGAACTTGAAAGTGCTATAGAAACCTTCTATTCACACTTCGGTCCAAATATGTTCAACTTTCTGCTTCTGTATATGTGGTGAATGTGTTTTGGCGTACATCCACCATGAGTGGTATGAGGGAGGATGTGCCCGGGCTGGTTATGGGCGGACCACCACCATTTCCCGGGATCTTCTCAGATGTGTCCGTTGGTTATGGGCGTACCACCACCATTCACGGAGTCTTTTCGGGATCGTTGCCTGGTAAGGTTATGGGCGGACCACCACCAAGACCAGGATCTTTTTGGAGTGTGCTCGGTAGGTTATGGGCGGACCACCACCATACCCGAGATCTTTTAGGGTGAGTTGGCTGTTGGTTATGGGCGTACCACCACCATTCACAGCATCTTTTGGGATAGGAGAGAGAGACGAGGTAAGGAGGAGAGAGAGTAGTCAGCGACTAGAGGAGAGCGTAGAATGAGGACAAAGAGGCAGGAGGCGAGTGTATTTATGTGCTTGGGAGCTGTCTCCCTCCATCCTCTAGCTAGTAGAGGATGGTGGGGATCCCCAGGCTGGCCCTCGGTTCTCGTGCGTCCTCTGTCCCCACTTCTATGTTTATTTGACGAGATCTTATTTCTACGTACAATTGTTGTGGTTCTGGGAGGATACCACGACAGTATATAAATTACATACACTGAAATAATTCATGTTTTTGTAGTAACGGCATCATTATTGTTAGCTGCATATTGTTGTCTGATTTCACCAGCCTTTATTTTTCATTTTAATTTTGATTCATTTTTAATTAGGTACGTAGGTAGTTAGTCGTGATTTTAAATCAATCAATTTGAACAACAAACAGAATAATACTGTTCAAAACGAATCTATTATTGAACGTAAAAAATTGAAGTAGTTTTTAGGACATCCCTCAGTAGTAAGAGACGTCCTTATGTATTTGATCTGGTCAGAAGAGAACAACACTCAGCCTAAAATGAAAAGAACCACATCCAATCCGTGTCAGTTCACCCTGAATCTAAATCCGCGAAAAACCTGTGTGTCTGTATGTATGCGTTATGTGTGGACAGAATATTGTGTGCACTTCCCAGGCCGCAATTCTCCACAGATTTGGGTGTTTCTTTTTTTGTTCGATATAGAAAACTGCCCAGTTGTGCCCTACAATGTTTTAGGTTTTCGGCTAAACTTTGTATGCACTGCCCAGGCCACAATTCTCAGATGATTTGCGTGGTTCTCTATTTTTGTTCGATGTAGAAAACTGCCCAGTTGTGCCCTACGTTACCGGATTTTCGAAATTTGCTTCTAGAAGCGGGGAAGGGGGTTAATGCTGGAAAAAAGTGGGGTTTTCGAAATTTACTTATAGAAGCGGGGAAGGGGGTTAATGCTGAAAAAAAGTGGGGTTTTCAGCTAAACTTTGTGTCCTCTGCGCAGGCCGCAATTCTCAAATTATTTGCGTGGTTCTCTATTTTTGTTCGATGTAGAAAACTTTCTAGTTATGCCCTACGTTACCAGATTTTCGAAATTTACTTATAGAAGCGTGGAAGGGGGGCTGGAAAAAAAGTGGGGTTTTCGGCTAAACTTTGTGTGCACTGCCCAGGCCACAATTCTCAAATGATTTGCGTGGCTCTCTATTTTTGTTCGATGTAGTAAACTGCCCAGTTGTGCCCTACGTTACCGGATTTTCGAAATTTACTTATAGAAGCGGGGAAGGGGGTTAATGCTGAAAAAAAGTGGGGTTTTCGGCTAAACTTTGTGTCCTCTGCGCAGGCCGCAATTCTCAAATGATTTGCGTGGTTCTCTATTTTTGTTCGATGTAGAAAACTGTCTAGTTATGCCCTACGTTACCGGATTTTCGAAATTTACTTACAGAAGCGGGGAAGGGGGTTAATGCTGAAAAAAGTGGGGTTTTCGGCTAAACTTTGTGTCCTCTGCGCAGGCCGCAATTCTCAAATGATTTGCGTGGTTCTCTATTTTTGATTGATGTAGAAAACTGTCTAGTTACGCCCTACGTTACCGGATTTTCGAAATTTACTTATAGAAGCGGGGAAGGGGGTTAATGCTGAAAAAAGTGGGGTTTTCAGCTAAACTTTGTGTCCTCTGCGCAGGCCGCAATTCTCAAATTATTTGCGTGGTTCTCTATTTTTGTTCGATGTAGAAAACTGTCTAGTTATGCCCTACGTTACCGGATTTTCGAAATTTACTTATAGAAGCGGGGAAGGGGGTTAATGCTGAAAAAAGTGGGGTTTTCGGCTAAACTTTGTGTCCTCTGCGCAGGCCGCAATTCTCAAATGATTTGCGTGGTTCTCTATTTTTGATTGATGTAGAAAACTGTCTAGTTACGCCCTACGTTACCGGATTTTCGAAATTTACTTATAGAAGCGGGGAAGGGGGTTAATGCTGAAAAAAGTGGGGTTTTCAGCTAAACTTTGTGTCCTCTGCGCAGGCCGCAATTCTCAAATTATTTGCGTGGTTCTCTATTTTTGTTCGATGTAGAAAACTTTCTAGTTATGCCCTACGTTACCGGATTTTCGAAATTTACTTATAGAAGCGTGGAAGGGGGTTAATGCTGGAAAAAAAGTGGGGTTTTCGGCTAAACTTTGTGTGCACTGCCCAGGCCGCAATCCTCAAATTTGCGTGGCTCTCTATTTTTGTTCGATGTAGTAAACTGCCCAGTTGTGCCCTACGTTACCGGATTTTCGAAATTTACTTATAGAAGCGGGAAGGGGGGAGAACGTGGGGTTTTCTGCGAATTTGTGTCTGCTACCCGTATTCTCAAATTTTGAAGCGGCCTGCCATACGACATTAGGCATATAAAAAACAGTAGGTAGATCAATCTATACTTAGATCAATCAATCAATTTATTCACATTACTCTTGGGGCATTGTTGTGATGGTAACATCACCTACTAGAATGTTCAACCATGTAAGTAAGCTGGTCATATTGCGTCACTAGCCCACAAATTATGTAATTCAATTGCACAATGCATTGTAGATCAGTTAACTCAAATATGCCTACATACCTACTTCCAGAAGATCTGCAATGAGTGAGAGTGATCTATACACCACCATAAGGGACGTCCACGGTAATGCATGCATTAATCTACGCATCTATGGGATTTTTAATTTGAACAAATGTTACGCTTCATGACAATAAATAAATTTATGATAAGTATTATTGTTGAATCCACCGCACATTTATGAACCTGTAATTCCCCGGCTTGCTACAGTACCTGTTCGATTTAGGAGTTTCCTGGGGGATGTTCACGGGTAGGTATTGATCACAGAAAACCGTTTCAGGAAAACAGATGTTTATATAAGAAAATAATGAACCGTTGTGTAATAATTTGCAGCGTTCTTGTGTTTACCGATATCCTATTTATAATGAATCGTACCTTAGATTATTAGCGAATTTCCAGAATATTGTGCAGAGGTAAAAAAAGTAGAATTTTACAAGAAGTGTTCATCAAAATACATTGAAATTTTAAATTAGGACAAATTTGAGAATTAGAAGTATCGAATTTATAGTGTTGAATTCGAGAAGTCTTGGAAGTTAATCAGACCCTTTTAGACGACAGTACATTCTGCATTTTTTTTATTCTCGGCATTAACAATATGCCTAATGTTACAATCAAATTTTAATAGTAATTTATATTGATTTATTTATTACCACCTGTTTGAAAAATATAACAATGTGGAAACCTGTGAATAGAAGTAAAAACAAGCAGTAAAACTCAAAATGGGAATTATAAACAGCGGTCCGAAGTCTAGATAGAAATGGGTGGGGAAAAATAAGATTGGCCCTTCTTCCTCTCAGGTGTCGATATTTTCCCTCGAATTAGAACTTTTTTTGGCATCAAAAAACACCTGGAGTTTTGTATAGGCGCGAAGAAATGTTTTTGCTTTGACGAGTAGCCAAATCGGTCCCCTCTGTAGAAGGACCACCTACCCTGCTACCCCCACAAAAGCTCTAATTCAAGCACTGTAGCCGGCCGGGGAACTACAGTTTCGTAAATATACGGTGAATTCAAAAGTTCTATAATTAATTATTTGTTGTTATTCATGAAGCATAACATTTGTTCAAGTCACCAAACTATATAGGTATACCTACCTACCTATCAACACGTCGTCAGATGGCAAAGAGTCATTTATGTCAGGTTTTTGATGAAATCGAGTTTCTCGTGGTTTTGGAATCCTCACACAAAGGTCTAGCTACTGTCAAATTATTATAACCCTATGACATTTAGTCCCGGAGATATGAGATGTGGCACTGTCATATTTCAAAAAAATTAAACATAAGATGGAAAAATGTCACGTTGTGGGCAGACAACACTGTGACCTCGCCTTCCGGATCATCATCTCCGAGTCAGTGTTGTCTGCCCACAACATCATGTCAACTAGCTTTTTAACTTTAAACTTTCTTTATTCACACTGCTTTAGGGCAGGGCCCCATAATACAACAGTACAGAGTAGTGAGTAAAAGTAGTGACCTCTAGTGTTGATACCTACCTAAAGCCTTTTTGTTCAAAATTCCTTTCTAAAAAAAAAAATTCTGATTATTTTTTTATTTTGATTATTTTTTTTTCAATTTCAACAGGGGCTCAACACAACACAAAAACGCGGATACTTTTTAGCCAACAACAGCACGGAAACGGAATGATGGCCACAAGAAGAACTTCGCGGTTCGATCGGCTGTCCGAACATCGATATATCGATATTATCACCAGTGCTGATATCGATATCAGAATATCGGATATCGGACGCTAGATATCGATATTTCGATACTATCGGATATCGATATCCCATCCCTAGTCCAAACCAATAAACTGACGTAAAAAGGAAGAACGCCTCATTTCTTAAAAATAAAATTTTTCAGGAGAGCACTTCAAAGTTTTGCTCAGTTAACCTCGTCCTAACTTCTCTACAGTTTGTCATAACACAATTTCGTCACACCATGATAAATCGATGTTGAGTGACTATATCGATACCAAATTATAGCCAAAATAATCGGTACCTATTTCTTCTCGATTCTGCTTATAAGGCGTTATTTAGGTTTTGACTGAGTTATCTTCACTGGAGTTCACGTTTTTCCTTTGAACGATTCATAAAAATAACAAGATAAATTTAGTCAAGAACACCTTCTGAATACCAAAACTGAATGCCATATTATTTACACCTACCCAATAAATCGGTATATTTTTTATTTGTGCGATTATAGGATTTGTAATTAAGAACAGGAAAGGAGAAATATGTATTTGCTTTTATTAACTTTTTGTTAAATAAGTATATCTATTTTCCCTATTTTCATTTTTTCAATTTTATATTTTAAATTTTTTGCCAAAAGTCCGAAATAATACGCTTACCATTGAAATGTGCAACTAACCCTCAATATTCATTTAGCTTTATGCAAAATAAAACATGCGGTTTTGGAACCACCTTTCTGTGAAATGTATATATAAATATCACGGGAACTTTCAAATATATATATTTTTCTTTATATTCCTTTCAAATGTATATTTATATTTTCTTCAAATAGATATTCCTCCAGGAAAAAAAATCACTAAACAAAATAACTGTACAAACAAAATATGAGAAAAAACTCTAACAAAATTTATTAAATACTACTCAATTGATGATGTTTGTATACACTATAATTTGGAAATGTAAGTTATTTAATTTGGTTCACATTTCCCCAAAACTTTTCCTGCTTTCTGGCATGAGACGACAAAGTTGTTCGATTATTTCGGTCGTCTTACTATCAAGTGGAATGCCACGTGAAGAACACCTCATGTGGGCTCAGCTGCTATAATAAAGGAAGAACGCCTCACTCATCTGACGATAAATGACTCGACCCAGTAATTAAGCCAATGATTCCAAGGTGAAACGCCTCATTTCGATTTTCACCGACTTGAGGTGTTTCTCCTCTGAATCTAGATAAATGATTTGAGGCATTTATGGTGCCGTAGTACCTACTTTACCTTTGACTTGAATGAGATGAGGCGTTTTTCCTTTCAACACCACAATTTTCCAGTTTTTCGGGCGAAAATTTCGACGCTTTCCAATTTGAATTTTCAATTTTTGACTTCACCAATGGAAAGAGCATGCCAAAATTAGGGGGTATAGGTGAAAACCCCATTTTCGGACATTTTTGAGATGAGGCGTTCTTCCTGTTGACTGCAGTATAGGCGGGAACAAAAAAAATGACGATTCTAAATAAACAGCGACGCTTATTATTTTCTTCATTCTGCAACGAACCCCGGTTCAATTCCTACCCCGAGTTATTGCTCTTTCCCTTTATTTTTATTACAACATTTCCTTAATATACTGTAATATTGTGGATTTGCGCAAAGTGTGGAGAATAGTTCAAGTTTAGAGCATTACTTTTAATGCACAGCAATGAAAGCTGTCTTATTAGAAGTGAAGTGGTGAATAATAAGGATGTCACAGGTTTTACGAAAACCTGCGTACTGCCGAGGGCGCTCCGGAATAGGAAGAGCTTGACGACCTTGAAGAGGATTCAGTTAGTAATAATGATTAAAAGCAACAAATTTTCGATAATTTTATTTTGTTCAGTTAAATTTCAATATTTTAAAAATTGTACCCAATTAAAAGTTTATTTTTAATGAACAATAAAATTAATATAATTAATAGAAAATTAATTAATTAGTGTTGGTTTGTAAAAAAGTTAACAAACTACTCATTTCCACCTCCACAACAATCATAATGGTAAATAAGACAATACGTTTTTAACTTATTTAGCTCTGTTAAATTGATGAATACCTGGACATTGCCTCTTGCATAATGGAAACAATTTGGGAAGAAGAAGATGCCAATGCATGATTGCCGTGGTACGCCTAAAATTCTACAATAACCACACCTATGTAATGTATAAGATTTAACCAAATAAACAAGGAGAAAGACGCGGTTGAAACCCAGAAGGGGTTCCCCTCCATTGAACTCCCAACGCTCCTCAACGGCTGTTGGTGGATGAGGGACGAGGTGGAGGCACCTTTATATACCACCCGGCTCGCCCAGCTCTTCATTCGACCAATTTCGCTCTTACCTACGACTTCTCTCTCTCACTCGACTTACACCTCCTCTCTCTCTTACCCTTCCTCGCATCTGCTGTGGTAGTAACCACGGGATGCTCCCTCTCCTCTAATACTCACTGTGGTGATAACCGCAGGATATTAGCATCCTTATCCTCCTGCGTGTGCTGTGGGTAACCGCGGGAGGCTCCTTCATCTAATATTCGCTGTGGTGATAACTTCCTTCTCCCTGGCGTCAGCTGTGGTGATAACCGCGGGGCGCCTCTCTCTCTCTCTCTCCTCTAGCACTCGCTGTGGTGATAACCGTGGGGTGCTAGCCTCCTTATTCGGGGCGTCTGCTATGGTGACAACCACGGGTCGCCTATTTCTCCTCTAGCACTCGCTGTGGTGGTAACCGCAGGGTGCTATCCTCCTCTTCCACTAACGCTTGCTGCAGTGACTCCTAAGGAGCTCATCCTTCCTATCTTTCACCCTACCCAACCTACCCTACCCTACCTTAAGACTTACGACAGTCTTCAGGGATTCTGAAAATTTAATACTGGTAGTGGGATGGGGAGTTAAGGTAACCGCCATTTCATTTCCCAGTAAATTACCTAAATAACTGTGAAAAGACATTTCAGTTAAACGTAATAGCCGAGTTATCATGGGGTAGAGCAACTTTAAATTTGCTCCCCTATAAAATTCAAAAAAGTGACATATCTTGCCATCTGACGATAGAATTACAAAACCCCAAATAACCATCATTCTTCAAATGAAATAGTATAGTGTATCACGGAACAACCAACTCAATTTCATATACAGCCATGTGTGATTATAATCAGGTATTCCCTAGCAATGATATCTGGGCTGGATGTATACCGTTTCATTCACGATCATGCTGGCAAAGCATTTCGGTGCAAACTTCAGAGCCTTACCATGAAAGAACGGCTAGATATACAATGCTCCGGGTGGTCCAAAAAAAAACCAAAAAAAAAACCCAAGTTTGACATCAATTTATGAAGGTAAATAAATCGAGATAACGGCGTCCTGGAAATGTCAAACCCTATTTTATTTATCATCCCTGACTGACAGTAACGCCGAGATTCGCGGAGCAACTGGACCCCAAATAGGATCCACAAACCAAATTTCATTCAGGAAAGTGCGAAGTACGGCGAACAGACATACATTTTTTTTTAAATTACTTTTTTGGATTCTTCGTACCTCCTTACCTTGAAACAGAAAGCACCGAATTCTGAGGGGGGTTACATTTTTATTTTTCATGCTCTATTCCAAAGGTTCATTACTGAAAATAATAAATCAACACCTTTTTTGTATGCAATCTGTTTGACATTTTGACAACCAGGAGGGGTGAGCTGAGGGCAGAGCACGTTTATGCTCCAACTTGGTGGTCCAGGCATCAACTCTTCCATCAAAAGGAAGAACCTCTCATCTCAAAAATTTTGGAAAATGGGATTTTTACGTATCCCCCCTAATTTTGACATGCTCTTTCCATTGGTGAAGTCATAAAGTGAAAATTCAAATGGGTGAGGAGCTTCGTAAGCAGTATCTCTAAAGCCCTCCAGTTTGTCCTAAACGGAGTCCGGTTTTTCCAGTTCCCCCTCCGAAGCCCTTAATAAAAAAAGGTGCAAATTATCGCACAAGGCTTTATTATTTTCAGTAACTATAGATCACGAACCCCCCTTACATAGATCACTGTTTTCTGTGGTCAATACCTACCCTCGTGCTTCACCCAGGAAAGCTCTTTATCAATTACTGGAGCCGATAAGGCAATTACCGTGCTGGACCTACCAACAATACTCTGGGTGGTCTCAAAAAATCCAAAAGTTCGAGATCAATTTAAAAACGTAAAACAACATGTATTGGAAGTTCTATTCATTCATGAAGTTCTAGTCATTCTGTTGAAAGTTAACTCCAATTTTCACCCCCAAATGGGACCTACAAACCAAATTTCATTAATTTTGGTTCATGGTAACTAAGGAAAGTGCGAAATACGGCGGACGGACAGACAGTGTTTCATTCTATTTTCGGAATCTATGCACCTAGAAGAGGAAACCATCAAATTTTGAGAGGGGGTTAACTTTTTTCATTTTTTTTTTTTTTTTTCATGCTCGATTCCAAAGGTTAACTATTGAAAATGATAAACCAAAATTTCAGCTCCTCGCTAGGAACACTACTCTGCGCCGAACACATTTGAACGTTTTCAAGAGCTGAGTGGTGGGAACACACCTATAGATAGGAGGCTGAGAGACGAAGGATCATAAATCAAGTTGAAGATAACGATGTTCATTACAAATTTATTTATTCTGATTATCTATACCAGAACTAGTAAAGATTGCACTTATGAAAAACAGATACCTATTTCAAATGGAAGTAGTCCATTAGTAATCACAACAAGAAAAGAAGATCTGGCTCAGGGTTATCACAACCTTCATAGTCTGCAACAAACAAATTATCCTATTAATTCTTCAAAACTTTAAAGTCATCCACCGCCTTTCACAGTCTATCTTATAAATCATAAATTCATATAATAATGAACATTTATTATGCTTCGGACTTTACACTCTAAGACCTACTATTGCATAGACTAACAAATACAAATAAAAATGCAGCCCAAATAGTGTAGGTAGGTGTTTCCAAAAGGGTTTGGTTAGTTTTCCCACATCACCATTTTACATTAACCCTCACGTCGAAACGTCTATTGACGAACATTTTCGGAAACATGGCACCTCCACTGTAGTTTTCAGTCAAAACAGCATCAAAATCACTGAATATGCATTTTTATAACCTGAAAATTGGTATGCACACTCAAGAGTTATCAGTCTGTCAAGAATTTAGGAAGGTACCTACTAAAGAGGTCGGCTTGTTTCTGCGGTAGGTACCTACTCTACTCTTCTCCCCACATACTACCCCCTACTACTGATGAAGACTTGGAGTGTTAACTGTCGCAGAGTTAGGAACAGGCAGCATATGAATCATTATGAGAGTGTCCTTGACGAGGAATAGGTCCTGGGAGCAATGTACTAACACTTAGAACTTTTATCTTCACACCAGGTAGGTAACAAAATACACTTCTGCTACCGGAACGACATCTCTGAGGAATGCATTGGACTTGTTCGTGGTGGGAAACTCAAAACAGTATTTTTGATTTTCCCTTTATTTATCATTTTTCATTTATCATCGTAGGAGAGTGCGGTTGGTATCAAAATTCTTAGAATTGAACCTCCTTTCATTTAAAAATATAAACGGAAGTCACGATTACTCCTCATTAGAAATTGAAAAGAAATTATTCGTGAATAATGATTAATCAATTAGATTATGACTCTCTCACTGTCAATGCATAGGTATTAATTTTACAAGGAAACTGTGAATCACCATCATAATCATCACAATTTTTCCTTCATTTCATAAAACTGTAACTGTGATGATGTTCCAAAAGAACATCATCACAGAACCATGTTCACTGCATCAATAACTACCTAATCCTGTCGAGTGGTCAAGGCTACGCCCTAAGGCCCTTTTCACACTACGAGCAATACGGCTCACGCTCGCTCGCGAGAGCGTTTTTCACTCATGATCGCTTGTGAGCTGTAGTTCCAGTCATGGAACGAACGCGTGCTGTGCCTTCTTCTTCGCCCTCGCCGATAGAATCGTAGGATTTGTACGTTATGGGTTCATCCCAATAACCAGAGACGAGATGAAGCAGGAGTGTTTGCAACACTTTTTCTCGAATTCCGTCAAGACTGACCAAGTTTTTCAGTTATTTCCGAATGTTGATTTCACTGTTTGGCGAACTCCTGCAGAAGGTAAGGAACCAAATTCAGATGAACGACACGAAATGAGAGTATCCAGCCTGAACCAAGGCTGGCAATAACGTAGGGGTAAGTGATGTTGTGCCACTGAATTGTTCAAATTTTAGGTTTATTATAATTTCGGTTTGTATTTTGGGATGTAGCAAACTTATAAGGGAAATGACAAACAGTTGAGGATTACAATTTGCGAATGTTTTTATTTGTGCAAAAAAGTTTAAAAGAAAAAAAAGAATCGCAAATATTAATAGGCACATTTTGTAACCAAACCCGAATTCTGTGCATAAAAATTTGTTATTATTAAATAATGTACGTAAGTAACTACAATTATTCAAAAATATTCAAATCAGTCTGGTGAAAAACAAAAACTGAAGCTCGAGAGGCGGGTGTGATGTGAGCGACAAGTGACTTTTGCTCCTAGTGTGTAAGGTCAACTTCCATCTGGTGCACTTCCAGAGCAGTGATCGCTCGCAGCTCGCGAGCTGAAAAGGCTAGGGTTACTGCTAGCGCTCCCAATCTGAAAGCTCTCTTACTACTTCGTACATTTCCGTCTTAAGCACCTCGCTCTCACTCGCAGTGTGAAAGGGGCTGAAGAGGACGGCAACGCAAACAAATGAGGCCAGTGGCTGACACGGGCATACAATGAATGAGCAAATCCAGTGATTAGTGAGCGTGTTCCACCAAGTATGTTCGATCCTGCCATGTGCATTCGTGCTCGATTTCCAATCCAGTTCGAACGCTGCATCTCAGTACGTTCAAGAAGCAATAATGTAGGTACTTACATTTTTAGTAGGTAGGTGCATGAATTGTTGACAAATTGTTTGATTCTTTTTCGTTTTAGAGCATTCTGAATCAAATCCTAGATTTGTAGGTATACTTAAATGCAACCAATAGTTTTCATATGTAGGTATACCTACTTAAATGCAACCTAGTAAGTATAGAGCCTTGGATACAAGACGAAATATCTGAAATTTCGCCTGTAAGTTTTTGGGTCAAAAATCGCTAACAAAACCACACAGAAATTGTATCTGAAATGGAAATGATGCAATTTCAACAACAAAATTACCCCCCTTTCTCCATTCAACTTTGTGGACTTTCAATGAAATGTCGCATCTCATTTCAATATCTTTGAAATTAGTGATAAAATAATGAAGTGATTAAATAGGATGGTACATAATTTTGTGTGTATTTTTCATTGATAGGACTTCCTCATTCGTGATGGTTATTTCTTCCTTATGCTCGGTGGAATAGGGTTCATGTAACTCTCGTTCCTTATTAACGTTGCCTTCTACACAGGGTGATATAACGCGAAATCCAAAAGAATTCCTTCTTCGTATTCATCATTCGTGTAATAATCCCTTTCTCTGCTTTTTCGGTCCTACTTGTACCTGCTTCAAGTCATCAACTTCCTTTTATTCATTTTGCAGGTAAATCAATATTAGAATTTCGTGCTCGTCAGCAAAAAGTTTCGACCCTTGGTAGTTCCGTTTTGTAGAACGTGAGAAATTACATGATTTTAAGCAAGTAAATACCCATCAATGATGCCACTCAACCCAAACAAGCAAGACAAGGAGAATGAAAAAAACTACGCCTTGTGGGTAGCAGAATAGCTTGTTACGCCATTATATGGATTTATATAGTTCGAGTTATTTATACCCAACACCCCAGACTGATTGATTATATTACATAGGTAGGTACATGCCCTGTCAAACTTGAGCTACGACAAATGAAGTGTATGCACAGAATGGGGAATACTCACGTATTTAAAAAGACAATTGTATATGAAAGTATAGATTATACTTATTTCGCTTTTGTACAAAACATGTGTAGTCAATTAGAAAATCTAAGAAATATTCCTGATATTGTGCAAAAAGATGATATAGCGGGAAGCCATACCAATTTTCGTAAAATCATATAATTTTTTCGCGATTTTAGCCATTTTTACCGATTTTCGACCTTTATAAAGTCAAATCTGACTCACTCTTTTTAGAGAAAAATATTTTTATCATCGAAATAGTCCCTCCGTCGTGATTCACCATCCCAAACAATGTCAGGTGAATTAATATTGACTACGTTAATACCAATTTTTGATCCCCAAAAATCCAAATTTGACCCCTATTCTGTATGAAAACCACTGAAATTGTATTTTTCTATCTTTAACACCCTTCATACAACTTTCAGTGATTTTTATATCAACTGTTCGCGATTTCAGCTGCTTTTACAGATTGCTGACCCCTAAAAACTCAAATCTGACCCCTTTACAATTTTTTTTAAATTGCTCATCTTCGAAAACTGATCTTTTGTGTGGCAATGCGAACGTTTTGGCGAAATCTGGAATTTTTTATCGTGTACCCAAGGACAGACATCGTCTGGATACACACACACACACCCCTCTCCCCAATGTGCAAAAAATAGACATCGACACTGCAACCCTCCTTCCCCACCACCACCTCCTCCACAATGTGAGAAACGATGCAATCCACAACCTGAAAAATGGTAAAAGCTTGCCAATATGAATGCAGAACTGCTAAATTCCGAACCAAAGGCTTTCTCAGACATCCTTCAATCTATCTTTCGGTAAAATGTGGGATGAAGAGAAGAGATTCCCACGGAAGAGCGATTTGACAGTTCGTAGAAACTGGCGAGGTACCACCCTAAATTCTTGCCCAGATAATTCTGACGAGACATGATTGTTGGACAGTATCATACAAAAAATGAATTTCTTGGGCATGGATAATGTACGAAATGTAATTCTCGTAGCTGGGCTGAATAATTACTAGGGCACTGTTGATGAGGCTCTTATTATTCAAGGAATACCGTGGGATACATCAAAGCATTTTTTCCACCGCCACTCACGAGTTAGTAGTTATTATAAATTATGCCTAATTGTTAGCCCAATTGGTTGTATTAGGTACTGCAAACATCCCAATTTTCAATCTCAGATTCTAACCTCAATTGTTAAGGTTTTATTACACAATAGGTGTTTATGGATATATAAAAGGACCTAATGAGGCAGAAAGTTGCCTGAAAGCAGTATCAACGCGTCTTTTGCAACTGTCATCATATCAAGAGCTTTTAGAAATTTTCAGGAGCGGGGCGTGGCAGAACAGTAACACACACAGAAGGGACAGAGTGAGGGGACAACACAACCATGGCAATTAACACAGGCGAGACATGACATGACCAGACCAGGAAAGGACATGAGACATAACAGTCATGCAGCATGACCATATGAGCAAATATTAGACGTAGAAGACTTATGTATCTTTTATTTATAACTATATTTAGCAAACTTTGACCCCCAACACTCGAGCTGACCCACCTTTGTGAAACAAAATATTTTTGACTATTGAAATAGTCTGTTTAGGTACCTATGTTTCTAGTCACCATTCTACATCTCTTTTGGTAAACGGTAATTTTAACTGATGTCAAGTTAATTATTATAAGTGCCCCTTTGTGTTCACTCTAAGTACAACCTGATTGCTTCGTGTAGGACTCCAAAGGGGATGGTGCCTCTGAGTGGTTCCTTCCTGGCCATGTCCCTTCTGTGTGAATTGTACTTGATGTTCCCAACCTGATTTCAGGTCTCTCGGAAGTGTGCGGTCCTACAGAGCAGGGCTTACAGCTAATTTCTGTTCAGATTAACTATCCAATTCACAACATCCCCTCTGCATAATTCACTACTTTTTAATTTTGCTTCAGTCTACCAAGGCAGCGGAAGCTTCGTTTTCAGTTTTGGAAGGAAAAACGTTTCTTGTCTCCAAAACCAAAATTTCCATTCGCGTTTTACGTTTTAAAGCTTTTCGAACAAATCTGGTTTGGTGTATGTAAGTGTGTCCGCAAATCCTTGCCATACGCATTTAACTTCCTCAATTCATACTCGATTTTGCTGATATTTTCAGGGATCATGTGAGTTGGGCCCTGGACGGTAATCTATGAATTTCCGAACCATTAGATCGCTGATATGGCCACTGCCCATGCCCAAACGCAAAATCCGAGGTACTCAATTTCTCACGAACCAATGGCTCAATCTTGTTCAAATACAGTGGGTAGTTGGGGTGTAGCTCTCAGACGATCCCCCATGCATTGCAGAAAGTTCGGATCATTGGCATGGCAACTGAGCTCGTGCAAAAGCAAAATCTGTAGCATTGAATCTAAAGGGTTAGTTCCGCTAGTGTGAGAAGTAATATTACCATACGTTCCGGAGGAGTCCGTCGGTACTAGCTGCCAGCTAGTGACAACGGACTCCTACGGAAGGTATGGTAATATTAAAATCTGTGGTAGTCAATTTTTCATGAATCAATGGTCTGATTTTGCTCAAATTCGGTGGGTAGTTGGGATGCAGCTTTCAGATGGTCCCCATGAATTAAATCGCGATGAGATGACTTCTATAGCCACTGCCTATGCACAAATCTTTAACCCAGTTATCTAAAGAAGTTGCTGTGGATGGGTTTGTGAGTGTAGTGATACGAACACGTTATCGATACGAGGAAGCTACGTGCCATTAAACTTGGCAAAGGTGTTTTAGCATGGAACATGCTTTAGCATTGAACTAACTGGCAAAAAGTGTTACGTTTATCGGGAACGAAATCGGGTGACGAAATTTTCTAATGATTTCCGCTTACAACGGAGCCGTTGCTGGGGGAATGAAACTTCTTTAGTTTTCATCGGACAAAAATCGTTCTCCATTCGTTGGAAAGCTCTCGATTTATGACGCATATCTATCATACTTGTTCTTCTATTTATGTCGTACTTTTATAATTATTTATGTTATAAATGGATATAGTAAACAATGCCGCTTGTTTTGTTGTCACTTGGTTGAGAAGTTAATCTTGGTTATAGTAATTGTAGACGCGCACCATAACAGAAAATTAACTAGGAACGGTATCGAGTCACGAAATTTTGCTTAGTCGATGATACGGAAGGAAGCATGTTCCATGTTTTTTAATTTTAGCCGGTAGGGCTTAAGTAGAACTAACCGGGGGTGCAGGGGGCTGGCCCCCTGCCGAGGCGCGAAGCGCCGATTTTTTTTTTCCTTTTCAAGTTCCTGGTATGGGGTTAACGACAGCCGGCTCTGTTTGCCGGGGAAGTGTTAACATAAAATTGGGGAAGTAAATAGCGACCATAACTTGAACACTGTTTTTCAAACCAAACAAAAAATGCAGAAGAAAATGTAGGACAGGGTTTCAGCAAGAAACAGAGATGAGCGGAAGGTGGATGACAAGGGGGTTCAGTGATAAAGTTACGTTATTGGGACTGAGGGGGAAGAGGGGGAACAGCACACTCAGAGAAGTAGTGGATCAGTACGGATACTATGATATCTTTTAGCACCCATGAACCAGTGATGAAGATAGATTGTCCCGCTTCTCGAATTCCTATTTTTTTAAATTTTGTATTTCCTTCCTCCTAATTCAAAATGATGACTTTTGAGCACACTTGAGGTACCTACTTTTCACACTCCCTTGAACTGAAAATGTCAAAATATCATATTTTCCCATCTACTGGAGTACCCCCCCCCCCCCCCCTTTAGAAAAAATATAGAACACCTTTGAAATCATAGCCCAGCATCAAAGTGTTGGGTCATGGGTATCACATAATGAAAATATTTATGTAAACAGCTCAGGTCTTAGATGTTATCTGTCGTTAAATGGGCGGGTATAGCAGTGTGCGCATGTATGTACCTATAATGTACGGTGGTTGTTACGTCTTAAAAGTGGGGGCCAGGAAATCGGGTTCACCCATGTTAATAAATTCCACAAATACTAACTATATAAGCATCTTTTCCCACTATTTTATGTATTTATAGCTATAAGGTTATTGAAAACAAGGCTACCTACTGTCTTCAAAACACCTAAAATACGTTGGAAAACTTTGAAAATCACACATATACAATCAGGGATTTAAAAAGTTAGGTCTGCAAAAGTACACCCACTGTTTCCGTGCCCTGTGTTAGCCCTGCGTGAATAGACACCCTCTTATTATTAACATACTGAAACTAGAAACAACAATCAGGCCATCATTTAAAAAAAATATATATAAAATAATAAAATAAGTAAACCTTTCCTTTACCACAAATGTATATTTAAGCACGATGCTTTTCATTCAGGTTCTGAGCATCCCCATGTACATAAAACTACGTTATGTAAAACTAGTTTTATGCACCTGAGGATGCTTCAGAACCTGAGTGAAAAGCTTCGCGCTTAAATATAAATTGTGGTAAAGGAAAGGTTTATTTGTTTTATTTTCTACATCGAACAATTAGGCCATTATTTTGTCAACATTAATTTATGTTCTATGCGTGGGAATACTTCCACAGCACGATCGAGAGAAAGCCAGAATCTCGAAGTCATAGAAGAAAATGAACAAGGACTGCAGAACACACAAAACCCCAGGCTGGCTCATTAAACCTCGTTATAAGCAAATACATCAAATCTACAAGGGTTTCAAGTTGACCGCTGAACGCACAGAAAATCTGTTGAACCCCCCTGATTGAAAGGTTACGCACTCACGTTATGTTCAATGACATTCTTCATGTCAAGTGATACCCTGATTGGCCAAAACAAATAGACCAAATGGAGCAAGGTCAGCCCTGAGGAACCAAAGGCACTTTGTCAAAGAGCTCCCGATTGCTGGCAGATCTTCTCAGAAAGAGGCCTTTGCTGGAACGTTTCCTTCAAATGTACTGCTCTCAAATGGAGCACTTAGACACCCTATATTTGATTAATTAAATGTTTGAATAATGTATTTGTTATTCACACAGGTAGGTACATCATGTTTACTAACCATCAATACTAAATGAAATCATTCAAAGCAATCAGGGGTCAGTAATGCAAAACATTATGAAACTTCACATCCTTCACACTGGCCCCTCTTACCACCAGATCTAATCCGGCTCGAAATTCTCAGTAACTTCTTTCTTTTGTGATTTGAAAAAAACAAAAAACACATGTATCCTAACTATTTCATGTCTTGCAATTATCCAGAGCAAGTGTTAATAATAAGATAATTTAGAAAAATCTGTAGGTAATTAAAAATAATAATGACAATACTAACCCAAAGTGATTGCTCGTTTTATCAATGCCCATTAACAATGAATTTGCTTATTTGCAGGTTCAACTCGTACATCAGAGCTATCATGATCTGAATGCTCATCTACTTCAGATTCATCATCAGTGTGGGAGCAGAAGACACCAATTGGCCGGCTTTTTTCTAGCGTTCGAACTTGAAAAAAAAATGAATTAAGTAAGAAGCCTCAAATGTCTAAAGCAGTATATCTCTGTAGCTCGAAATGGGCTCTACAACCAAAAAGTTTGGGAGGACTTAGCAGTTGAAAGATGTCCATACTCGACGGACAAATGGATTCGGACGGCATTCAACCATCAACTGAGATTATGCTTAGTATGATGCCAAAACCTTAGTATGCTTATTGGTACGAGGGGTAGGACCCACAAAGAGTATTCCAGAATTTAGACGAGTGAGATTAATTCACCTGAGATTAATAAGTGAAGTCAATTGAGGTAATTTTATTTATGTATTTATGACTTAATGTACGAGTACATAGGAACTTTTGTTCCCTCATTTTGTACAAAGATATATAGAATAACTGATATATAGAATAACTATACATTTAATATACACACATAAATCATGAAGAAAAAGAAATGTTCGAAAATTCAAATGGACAGAGTGGACTTGGAAAACGATTATGTTTAATACAAATTTGTATAAATGTGAATATATCCCTAGCAATAATAAAACTTAGGAGCCAACTGCCTAATAATGGAAATAGGTAGGTACCTCTATACACATTTAATATCGAAATCGAATAAGTTCAGGAAGTATGAGTTAATGGTTGAAAAGAAGAGGAAAATGAAAAGGAGAGAAAGGATGACTGAGAAAAAACGCTAAAAATCCCTACACAGCGGTTTATTATTTTTTATAGAACACCCTTCTTTAAGAGATCACAGCTCTCTGTATAGATAACCCTTCTGTACAGATCACAGCCTCCGTAGCCTCTTCGTAGTATCCGCCACTACAAATTAATATCATGTGTTGAATGTTCAAGTAGTAGCTAAAATGGCAAAAAGAAACACAAATATAGTTCTGAACAGAAATAGTTGATGTGAAGTGAAAAATATTTGGACCCGGACCCGGGATTCGAACCTCTGATTTTGAAGTGTAAGAGCCCAACGCCTAGAACACTCGGCTACGACAGCCACCTGTCGAGAGACAAATGATGTGCGCTCTCAACCCAGCTTGATGCCTGAATACACGCTGCTCTTTAGGGAAAATTTTATGGCGACATCGTAGAATGCTCCAGATGGTCTCAAAAATTCAGAAAAAAATAGCTATTTAAAAATGAGAGAAAACCCACACCTCAAAATAAAATTTTCCGAGATAGGATACTCTGGATATTTCAACCCCTATTTTTCACCCCTTAGAGTTGAGTGCCAGTAACGCCGAGCTTTGAGCACCAACTGGAGCCCAAACGGGACCCATATACCAAATTTTGTGAATTTTGATTCATGAGAACTAAGGAAAAACGCTGCAAACTTCTTGTCACAAGGGTTTATTATTCTGTTGGTCATACGTACAGAAATGCTGGCTGTTCATTTATTGTTTCTTTCATGTGAAATGATTGAAATAGCTATTTTTGATGGTTTCCACCATTTTTGGCCCCTGAAACACGAATTAGGTACGCTCGTTTTTTTTTTCAATTTATCTTTGATCATTGATAGTGCCATTTAATCGCCTTGATCCACGTGTTGACACTTTTTCCAGTGTTATTATACAAACTGATGGTGATTTCAGACGATTTCCCAGGTTTTTCACTCATAAAAAATCAATTTTGGGAGCTGAACATTTGGTAGAACTCAATTTTCCACTCTTTGGTCAAAATCGACTTCATATTCGGTCTTCTGGTCCCCAAAATCATGGAAAACAATATGCCAGAAGCACATGTTACCAACATGTTGCTAAAACGCAAAAAGTACCTATTTTTATACACATTTTCACTCATAACACCCCTGGGTATATTCCGATCGGGCTGAAAAGTTTCGGGACACAACTAGGGCCCAAATGGAGCATGTGTGCGAAAGATCGAATTTTTTAGACCGAAAATGAAGCCTGTACACGTGATACGGCGTACGGCAGACGGACATTGCATTTTTGGAATCTACGCACCTTGAAACGGAAAAGATAAAAGATTGAGGGGGTGTTATAAAACTTTTTTGCTGAGCGAATACATAGGTGTATTATTCACGGAATAATAAACCAAAAGCCGCGACGGCGTATGGTGGACGGACGGAAATATTTTTATTTGATATTCCTATTCTACAGCCCTTGAAATGTAAGCCATGAAATGCTGAGAGAGGGGGGGGGGGGGGGGGGGGGGTTAAAAAATGTCTTTCATGGTCGATTCCAAAGGTTCATTATTGAAAATAATAAACCAAAATTGGAAGAAGAAAAGATAGGAAAACTTTTGCGCAAGCCATGAAGGATCCCAAGGAGAACAGCGCAAAAATCCCCGATGAAAGGGAGTTCCACAGTTTCCCTACCGCCACTGGTACAGAAAGTTTGAATTTTGCGCATGCTGCTCGTATTAACCTAACAGCACTGGAGAGATACCGTATTCAAAGAAGGTAGAAATGTAGGGTGACAGTGGAAACGACTCCGAGTGAAGCACCTTGAAAATAAGTTTCAGGCACCTCACTTTAAGACAACCTATAAAAACATAGCCTAGAAGCTCGGACGAACGCTAGGAGACATGTCCTCGCGGTTTAAGGTTGAAACAATACCGTACACAGCTGTTAAATATGACAAGAATTTTGCGACTGCAGGTGCTATCCATTGACAAAGCAAATATCATATATCCCCATATGTGAGCAGGGGCAACACCAAGTATCTGACAAGTGATTTTCAAGGAATTGGGCATGAAGAATGAAAGCTTTTTGAGCGAATACAAGGCAGCATACGTTTTCTGACATATAGGCCGTTGATATGGGGCTCCCAGGAGAGATCAAATTTCGGAAGTACCCCGAGATTCTTAACAGTTGGATCATACATTAGGTGGACAGAATCAATAATAATAGCAGGGTGATATTTAATTTGTAG
Source organism: Leptopterna dolabrata (assembly GCA_954871275.1). NCBI lineage: Eukaryota > Metazoa > Arthropoda > Insecta > Hemiptera > Miridae > Leptopterna > Leptopterna dolabrata. The sequence continues at coordinate 18,565,135 of OX940974.1, forward strand.
TTCTGATTTTGAGAAAATAATAGTCTGTTTTACCAGGGTATAGTTTTAATAGGTTATCTCTAGTATACTGTGAGATTTGAACAAGATCTTTATTAATGTGGTTAATGCTTACATATATCAATTTCGTCAGGGGAACACTCAAGGTACAGCTGGATGTCATCAGCGTATTGGTGGCATTGTGATTATGAGATACCACTGGGGAGACCACTGACGTTCAATAAGAATAGCTAAGGCCCCAAAACTGAACCCTGAGGTACTGCGAAGTATAGGGGTAAATCGCTGGACGTTTTCTGTCCAATTCGAACACATCTATTACAGATGTGTTCGATGGTGGTGAAGGATGAAATAGATTTTACTGCTGAGGATGAAAAATTGAATTTAGAATTTGAGCTTTCAAGCAAATTTTGAAAATTGAGGGTTCAAAACGCATTTAAAAAATCCAAGATTACCATGATGGTGACATGTGCCCTTTCGAATCCCTCTCCAATTTCTTTCGTAATTTTTAATAACACAGCGGTACAACTATGGTGGGGGCTAAATCCAGACTGATCTGGATTTAATAAGTAGTTCTCATTTATATGAGTGGAAAGTTGACTATAAATTAATATTCCTAATACTTTGGACAATACTGATAATTTGGGGATAGGGCATAGATCACTGGGGCTTTTAAGTTTATTCGAGTTACTATGGCATGTTTCCATATTGAAGGAAAATTGGACGAAGACAGGCAAGAATTGAATATATATGTTAGATATAGCCAGAAGCAGGGGAGAGTCCAGTTGCAGGGGATTTTATAGGACCAACAGCAGTAGGACTTCCGCATCGTCGCCATTTCTGAATGAGAAACCGTCCTGTGGTATGTTAGGCAGAATAATTGCTGGAGCGGGGCCCACAAGCTGCGGACAAACTGAGCACATTGGGACAAAATTCGCTCAGGCTGATATAATCTTTCTAATGGTGAGACCAAATCTCTTTATAATCGACCACAAGGTTTTTGGATTTAAGTCTAGTCCAAGTTGAGAGAAACAGAACTTTTTCTTTGCTTGCCTGGTCATGGATTTTATCTTATTCCGCTGTATCCTAAAACGTTCCAGATCTTCAGAATCCCTGCTTCTTTTCCATTTTTTATATAAATAATTTCTTTATTTGATTGCACGTTGAATTTCAGGAGAAAACCAAGGTGTTTCTGATCTCTTGACCATTACCTTCCTGAAAGGCGCAAATGTGTCCATCAAAAGAAAAATAAGAAAATGAAGGTAACTAACCATTTCACCAACTCCAGTAAAACTATAAATCAAGCTCCAGTTGAGGGTACGAGCATAATTCAGGAGCAGGAGGATTATTTATCGTTTTATAGTTGCGCAATTCCATGAACTGAGGTGTATACTTATATGAGGGGACCTTGTAAGCAACAATTAAGCAACAGTGGGCTGAGACTCCAGGAACGTCAAAAAGATGCACTCTTGCAATCTTGGAAGGATTTTTCATAAGCACTAAATCGACAGTGCTTGAACTATTATTTGTGATGGGTAGATCCAGTATCCATGACTGCAAGGGAAAGCAGAGACAACATTGAGTGTATGCGATTTTAATTGGATGAGTCATAATTAGGGTTACAATTAAGATCGCCTAGAATTATAACATGCTCATATGAAGGGAGTAATGAACTCGAGGAGGTCTCCAAGTCCAGCACATTGATTTTAGTGTGAGATGGACGATAAATTGTGGCTTGCAAGATTTTGAAGTGGGCAAACTTTATTTGCAAGAAAATAAAATCGATTTCCAAGTGATATGACTCATGGGGTAGGTTCCGTTATATGCCCCCAATTCTTAAACATTTTTCTATTAACTTTAAACCTTATAAAAATGATGTAGTCGAGTAACTGAACTAACATTCCATCAATCAACAAGGATTTACAGGTATTCCGGTCAGTATTGTTATCGCTGTTATCTTATCTTTCTCGGGAATTCCGAATCTATTCAGAAGTCCCAAACAACCTGCTCATTCACGGGATAGTTTCTGGGATTGTTTATCTTGTTTGAGATGCGAGCGCTAGCGAGCATCCAGATCGCTTGACAATGCGAGCGGCGGAATGGGAACTAAACTTCTTGTACACCTGCTGGAGCGCACTACTTAGACGAGGGGGCATTAAGAATTGGGGGCATATAACGGAACCTACCCGACTCATGAACTATAGAATATTGAAATCCTTCGGCAAGATACACAGCTACCCCACTTCACGTTTCTTAGCAGAAGATGTAGGTCTATCCTTTCTAACAAGCTTGTACCCAGGGATCGCGATTTGCTTATTGGGGATACTTTTTCGAAGCGATGTCTCAGAGACAGCTATGGCTGCAAGATCACAACCTGATACCGCTAATCTGATCTCACTGATATTTCAAGGCAAACTTCCAGCACTGAAATGGGCAGCTCGAAAAACAAAGCTTAGAATAAGCATTTACGCAATTCACCATACCGATATTTATAGGGGCACTAACCTCAGATTCAAAATAAGCAGAGCTAGAAGACTCTATAGATATATCTAGTACACTAGGGTGGAGGGAATGGACGCTACTCTCAGTCATCAGGATGGAAGCAAGCCCCCACCCAAGGAACCCAACACGACCCACACAAAAACCGTCAGTATGAGAGGTGAGGAAAGAACAGTCAGGATCGGAAGTAAGAAGAGTAAGAAGAAAGAAGATAAGAAAAAAGTTAGATAAGAATTTTCTGATTATTTTGAGAAAAAAAAATAATCTTCACAGCTGTATGAGAAAGAGGTATCTTACCTAACATTTTTGAGCCAAGAATGAAGGAAAGGAACCCCTCCACCTCTGCCAGATGAGATATAGATGTGTGATACTAAATAGGAAACTAACGAGCGAGTTCCTGTGTGGAAAACAACCTTCTTGTCCTGTGTGGAAGCTACAGGACAGGAGATGGAACGCAGAGGGCCTCCCTCCACTACGTCAATACCGCGGGAAGGCTCCACAGCTAATGGGTTTAAGGAATAATATTTCTGATTGGGGTGTCAAGCCCATTGACAGTTTTATATTGTAGGAAGTCATCATATGATTTACTACCACCAACCTGACAGGGAACATAAACTTTATCCCCCCCCCCCCCCCCCCAAAAAAAACTGCATACGAATGAAACCAAAGTATCAGGAGATATCAACTTACTCTGTGCTTCAAGTAGACTATTTTGTCTTTTCAAATCATCAATATCTTGCTGGTGAGCAGAATTTCTTTTCCGCATGAACTGAATGTAATCAGCAGCCTTCTTTAATATCAATGCTCGACTAGCCTTAAAATAAATGAAGGCATATTAGATAACTGCAGGTACCTACTTAAACTATATAACAACTATTGACCATTAAATTGCTGTACTGGAAGGTTAAGTCGTCAGTGAACCTGAAAATCATCCCCCTCCCTCTTCCCACTTGTCCCGTGCCAGCAGTTAAGAGAAGTAAAGTGAAGTAAACAGCCATTTCAAACAAGAGCTTTACATCTGACTGCTCTGCCAGTATCGCGGACGTGATCAGCTGTCGTCTAATGAGAAGATCAGAATTCGCTCTGATCATTTGGCTCTTGGCTACTCATTGCCTCGTGAGTGGAGAGGGGTTATAAGGGGGAGTTGAGTATATATAACATGAAGTGCTATTAGCACTAGTTCTGGCTAAGAACCATTATGTGCCCCTTCTACAGCCAAGGAATTGAGTGTAGCATGGATAAGTACCCACAGTGTAAAGCCTCGTTCATAGCTGGTAAATCACATCAAGAAGAGATGACGGCTGATGCATAACTTGTTCACGTTTGAAAACTACATTATGAAACAAATTCTGGTCCAAATTGGCTGTGTCCTCTCTCTGTACTTTTGTTTCCATAAAGAAACGAAGTTATTAATTAATCCATTTGGAACTGCGATAAACTTGAAGCAAGTCAAAATAAATAACTGAAACAAGGCTGGTCACCATGGATACAACTCCAGTATCCAGGGCCTAAGCACAGGTCGACCGGTTACTCATGGATATTCTGGGAGGGGCCAGGAGGGTGTTTCTGGGTGCCCCTCCACTTTGCCGCTCCTCGTCGTACCATCTCACTGCTACTCCCCTCACCTGTCGTGCTGTCGTTCCCCCAGTGTTTGAAAGGGAAGGCTTGCCTAGTCCAACCCATTTGGCTCCACACAGAACATCGGTAACTGGTCAACCAACACACCCAGCTACTAGTGGCGACTGAATGTTGGCAGGCTGTAAGTAATCCAGTGAATAGAGGGGGGTTACCTTACGAACGGTCCGGTAGTTCTAAATTTTTGATGTGTTGTCTAGGATGGTTATCAAGTGTTTAAAATGCAAAATGCACAATCCCCCCCCCCCCCCCACCATATTGAAAAAACCAAAAAATCGGCACTTTCTTCAGATGTTCGCTTATACCTTCATTTCGGTGCATGTCAGCTACAAAAGCGTTCTACTCAATGTTGTAGAGAATTAAATTTCCTATAATTTACGTTTTAAATTTTGTTTCTAGGACTGATAGTTACGGAGACATGCACTTCTAAAGAAAATAAATAAATCGCATTTTTCGCAGGCGAATCATAATCACTATCAGAACTAACCACTTTTTCGCCTTGGAGAGCAGGAACTGATTCCCGAAGACTTGTGAAACTATCCTTTATATGATCACGCCGCTTTCTTTCCAAGGCATTGTGATGAGCTCTCTTCTCAGCCTGAAAAGATTAACAACCAATTACATATCTAATGAAAATATTGAAACTATCAAATTAGTTGAAATATTATTAATGGTTACAATTGGAAGTTATGTACAAACACTGTGTGAAGAGTGATTGATGGGGAGAGGAAACAACTTTTGTATTGATAAGAGTGGTCTGTCCATCGATTGTAGGAAAGTGTTCAAAGCCGCAAGTGGAAGGAAACCGTTAAAGAATTATAAACAGCCTACGAAGTGAATTCCACTTCAAACTTCACAAAATAAATTTTAATAAACTGAATTGTGACCCCCATTACTAACTTTTTGTTGCATTATTTAAGGTTTATATTGAACAACACTATAATGGTTCAATTTGCGTTTGCAGGTACTAGGTATGTGTGTTTTAGCGAATTTTCGAAGAAAAGGAAGCTATTGTTCTCGGTCCAAAATTTTTAAAACTCGAATTTCCGAAAGATTTTTATACCAAAATCCGTTTCAGACCATCCTGAATTCCCTGCCGAAAGACACCAAAAATTATATGTATATATATATATATATATATATATATATATATATATATATATATATATATATATATATATATATATATATATATATATTTATATATGTATGTGTCATTCCAGACGATAACTCTCGAAAGAATTGAGATAAAAAGTTCAAATTTGCACGAAAAATCTGTCTTGGCAATCGACAGGCTAAGTTCGAAGATGGGCAGAATCGGGTCACCCTAAGGGGGAGTTTTGGGGAGTTTTAGGGGGGGAAAATTACCCATAAATTCCCAAAATGAAAAAGTCTGACAAGTGACACTTCATTTTAAAGGTTTTTGTACGCTGAACATGATGGTGAAATCAGAATTGCGATATCTCATTCCGTTCTCAAACTGGAGCACTTTGAAGATGAAGGAACGTGGTTATTTCTTGAGATGTTCTTCCTGGTTCGTCTGCTCTAATCTGATAACGGAATGGGATATCGCAATTCTGACTTCACCATCGTGTTCAGCGTTGGAAAATCTACAAACCGAGGTGTTACTCGGCAAAAAATGGAACAAAAAATTTGTTACGTACCCAATACCTACTCTTCTGGTATTCAAAACATTTTTGATTTCCCCCTCCCCCTCCTTCCACCCCAAATTTTACTTTGCGTAAAACTACTCCTGTTTTAATTTTGTTTGGTATCAAGTTGGGAAAACATTGGCCGAAAATTAATTTTCAGAAAATTTTAGGCGGAGGAGGAAGATGCCGAAAACTTCGAAAATTCGCTCTTATAGCCATGCTGCATGACTGTGGTTTTTTTTTTTTTTTAATTTTCATTTTTTTCATTACAATGTAAAATGTTGTTGTGTAGGAACATTTTAAGGAAAATAACTTCGGCGTTTGCAAATTCTTCGTGTTGTAAAAAGAAAATTACTTCTTGAATGCCTATTTCGTTGCCCATCAAACCTTCTGATTAAACGAACGCACCACATGTGATATACGAGATTGCGAGTGTAAACTCACGACTCTCTCTGTTTTAGGTGGTTCACAAAAGGAACATTTTAAATTGCAATGAAAAAACAAAAAACACACATACCTAGTAGGTGCCTGCACTGAACCACTAGTGTTGTTCAATTTAAGCCTTTAAATAATGCAACAACAAGTTAGTAATGTGATTCACAATTCAGTTTATTAAAATTTAATTTTTTGCTGAGGTCGGAGAAGGTTGAATTTGAAACGGAAAAAGCTGAATTTGACTTGGGAAAAGTTGAGTTGACGGTTAAGTTGAGGAAAACGGATGAAAATGTTGAGCTGACTTGGAAATGCTATGTATTGAATTAGCCCAAATAATGTGATGTACATACTTATAAGAAATCCTCTAGTCACAAAATTCCTTAAGGGTTAGTAGGTGTGAAGGTGAATATGTTGCACTAATAATAATGGATGGATAGCCTGGTTTAACGTAGGTATATAGTGTAAGCCCGTTCACGGATATTTCAAGTTGTACTCTATAATACACCTTGTTGTTTTCATACTACTTAAGGAATACTTCCGTGAATCGTGGTACGAATTCTGAATATATTTTCCGCGCACAACATTTGACTAAAATTAAAATTCCTACTAATGATTTCGGTTGAATCTAAATTTCATGTGATCGAACCTGAACATGAATAAATTCATTATTCGTAGAAAATTATTCCCGACTTCCGCGTCGCACTTCAAGGAAACTGTTCAAGCGAAGACTGACAAAGTAGGTACTTACGCTGTCAACATCCATCTCTCTGTCTTCATCACTCATTTTTGCTGAGTTAAATTTAATCTCTTGGAGTCATACTAACAGTTATAGGTAAAGATAAAAACATCAGTCCTTCATGGGAGAGATGGAGAAGGACTAAAATGGGAAATCTGTGACAAACTCGATGATCGCTGAACCCATCTTAGACCGGAAAACTAAGCACAACTCAACGAACTACAAGATTTCCAACAGTCGAGTCAAACTTGAAAAACGTAAATATACACCCCCGCTGTCATCACTATCAATTGAAATGACAGGACTATCTTATAGCATCCATTACAGTATCCACGGTCATAGTTGGATGGGTGGATTCATGGATCCGCTGAGTTTAGAGAATGCTGAGGGGCGAGTGCCGAGTCATAAGTCATATTAGCTACTAACTCTTTGTAGGTACCCAAATTAAGAAAAAACGCTGCAAAGTATTTGTCACATGGGTTTATTATTATTCTACCTACAGAAATTCTGGCTGTTCATTTATTGTTTCTTTCATGCGCAATAATTGAAATAGCTATTTTTGATGATCTCCACCAATTTTGGCCCCCCAAAACACGAATTAGGCTCTTTTTTTAAATTTTTACAAATTATATTTGATAATTGACAGTGCCATTTCACGCCTGGTGGGACGTATAAATATGTTCCATCAAGTTTTTGCACTAATAAACCTGCTGGGACACATTATGTTCCGGGAACTGAGTTAGGTACCTACTTCATCAATTTTCCAATCGTTTTAGGGTCTATGGATCACTACAGCCCTTATGGAAGAATGGGTATGAATAATTCGTCATGCTACTTCAAATTCCAACTCGGTAGGTAATGAAAACTACAAATCAAAATGACTGTGGGGCACTCACAAACCGGCTGGGATTATTACCTATGTCCCGGGAACTGAATTACCTAATGCTCCAATTTTCCAGTCTTTTAGGGCCTATCGAATACTACAATCCTTATTACGGAAGAATGGGTATAAATTCGTCATGCTACTTCCAACACTGTAGGTAGGGAATGACTGTGGGACAGTAGAGTCCCACCCTGAAAAAACGGGTGGGACTTAAATGTCCCACATCTATATTACCCCACCTAACATGCGGGACCTATGAGTCCCAGCAACAAACGTCGATAAAACGTAAATTTACGTTCACCAGTCGCCATGTTGAGAGGCAAATGTTCCAAATGATAGATTTCAATACAATCAAGGCGATTCTTATTTTGATAACCATGTGCAGACGAAAATAATCATTCCTGGTTGTGCAGTGCAGTGAAGCTTGATTCTCAGCCGGGTTGAAAGGGTTAATTGTATTGATTCACCTGTTGCTACTTCTAGTGTTATTCTACAAATTGATGGCGATTTCAGACGATTTCCCAGGTTTTTGACTCATAATGAATTTCGGGAGCTGAACCTCCGTTACAACCTCAACTCTTCACTTTTTGGTCAAAATAAATTTCATATTCGGTCTCCTCGTCCTAAAAAACATGGAAAACGATACCTCACAAGCTCATGCTACTAAAACACCAAAAAACCCTATTTTACACCCATTTTTCACCCATAACACCCCTGGGTACATTCCGATCGGGCTGCAAAGCTTCGGGACAAAACCAGGGCCCAAATGGAGCGAAAATGCGAAAGAATGAATTTTTTAGACCGAAATAAAGTAGATACGGATGATCCGGCATACGGCAGACGGACATTGCATTTTGGTTTATTGTTCTGTGAATAATACACCTACGTATTAGCTCAACAAAACATTTTTATAACACCCCCCTCAAAATTTTTTCTTTTACGGTTCAAGGTGCGTAGATTCCAAAAACGCTGCAAAGTCTTTGTCACACGTATTTATTATTCTATTAGACTTACCTGCAGAAATGTTGCCTGTTCATTTATTGCTTATCAAAAACACGAATTAGGCTCTTTTTTTCTTTTTTTTTACGAATTATCTTTGATCATTGATAGTACCATTTATTAGTCTTGATTCACCTGTTGATACTACTTCTAGTGTTATTGTACAAGTTTATTGTGATTTCAGGAAATTTCCCAGGTTTTTGACCCGTAAAAAATGAATTTTGGGACCCGAACCTTCGTTACAACCTCAATTCTTCACTCTTTGGTCAAAATCAACGTCACATTCGGTCGTCTCGCCCCAAAAAACATGGAAAGCGATTCGTACCTCACAAGCTCTTGTTCACTAAAACCTCGAAACCTCTAAAACCCCTATTTTTACACCCGTTTTTCCCCCATAACACCCCTGGTTGTATTCCAATCCGGCTGCCGACGTTTGTAGCACAACTTGGACCCAAATGTGTTCCAAAATTGGGACCCAAACTGTGCGCGGAAGAACGACGATTTTAGACCAAACTTTTACGCAAGGCCGAAACTTCGTTACAACCTCAGTTCTTCACTGAATGGTCAAAAGCAACTTCATATTCGGTCTCCTCGTCCTAAAAAACATGGAAAACGATACCTCACAAGGTAACGTTACTAAACGCAAAAAGTACCTATTTTTACACCCATTTTTCACCCATAACACCCCTGGGTATATTCCGATCGGGCTGCAAAGATTCGGGACACAACTAGGGCCCAAATGGAGCATGTGTGCGAAAGAACGAAATTTTTAGACCCAAAATGAAGCCGGTATGCGTGAATGATAAGGCGGACGGCGGACGGTGTAGGGCGGACGGACTTTTTGGAATCTACGCACCTAGAAAATTGAGGTGGTGTTATAAAAAATTTTTGCTCAGCGAATACATAGGTGTATTATTCACAGAATAATAAACCAAAATGCAATGTCCGTCCACCGTATCATCCGTATCTGCTGTACTTTCGGTCACTGAATTATTGCTTTCGCACACGTTCGTTTTTGTCGTTTGGAGGTGCTCTGATGTAACTTTTGACAGCTGAATTTGGAAATCTCGAAATCGCGACTTCTTCGTCTAATAATGCCAACTGTAAGTGGTATTGAAAATGATTGCTTTATTGCCAGCCGTTTCTGGGGTGTAGAATTTTGGTTGTCACTCATGATATAAAAAGTAGGTGGTGTTGGGGGAGGATTTGGACCGCTTTGTCCAAAGCGTCCTTGTCATGTGTTATGAAGGAACTAAATAATTCGCGATGAATCGTGGAAAACCACTTCAAAGAATACAAGATAAAAATAAACATGAAAAAAAACGAAAGGTTGTCTATTTCCACTAAATCACGAAGAAACGCAAAAACACACTATTGTCCTACCTGTTTTGGTGGTCCAACCATCGTCAAAACAATAAATGTTGGTTTATTTATTTATTTTTTCTATGTTAGAAAGGGTTTTGTTTATAGAAGTGTTTGTTTTTCATGCCAATTTGTTGCAAAATGTTTCTGTTTCTGTGTTGATTTTGGCTCATTTTCTTTACCTACCTTTATCGTTTAGCATCTGATGCTTATGCATCTAGTCAGCCAGGAACATTCGTCGTTGTGTTCTACCTTCTTTGTGATACAAATGATTCATCCAGAAGTTGATAATAATATGTAATATTGTCCCTAACATTATACACACATTTGGATTGTAGAAATACTGAGGTACATATTTGATAAGATTTTACCACATTAAATTGGAGCTGTGATGGAAAAAAGGCTGTTATCGTTATTTTAATTCACTGAAGAAGTTGAAAACATACTTTTTGTATCTTATCTAAAGCCTCCCCCTGCCTTGTCCAGTGTGTCCCACCGGGTGGAACGTACTGGACAAAGTGAAAGGGCTAGGAAAATTTAAATCGTGAATAAATTTTTATTGGAAAAAATCAGTCTTTGGCACATACAAATAGTCGAAATCCTAAAGTAACGTAACAATTTAAAAAACGCTGCAAAGTCCTTGTCACATGGGTTTATTATTCAAATGGACATACCCACAGAAATGATGGCTGTTCATATTGTTGCTTTCATGTGAAAATAATTGAAATAGCTATTTCTGGTGGTTTCCACCAATTTTGGCCCCCAAAACACGAATTAGGTACGCTCCTTTTTTTTATTTTCTTTGATCATTGATTTAATCGTCTTGATCCACCTGTTGACACTTTTTCTAGTGTTATTCAACAAATTGATGGTGATTTCAGACGATTTCCCCGGTTTTTGACTCATAAAAAATCAATTTCGGGAGCTGAAAATCTGGTAGAACCTCAATTTTCCACTCTTTGGTCAAAATCGACTTCATATTCGGTCTTCTCGTCCCCAAAAACATGGAAAACGATACCTCAAAAGCTCATTTTACTAACAAAACACAAAAAGTACCTATTTTTTTTTACATATTTTCACTCATAACACCCCTGGGTATATTCCGATCGGGCTGAAAAGTTTCGGGACACAACTAGGGCCCAAATGGAGCATTTGTGCGAAAGAACGAAAATGAAGCCGGTACACGGGATACGGCGTACGGCGTACGGATTTTTTATGAGTCAAAAACCTGCGAAATCGTCTGAAATCACCATCAATTTGTATAATACCACTAGAAAAAGTGTCAACACGTGGATCAAGACGATTAAATGGTACTATCAATGATCAAAGGTGATTTGAAAAAAAAAAAGAATAAAAAAGGAGCGTAGTACCTAATTCAAGTTTTGGGGGCCACAATTGGTGGAAACCACCAGAAATAGCTATTTCAATTATTTTACATGAATTAAACAATAAATAAACAGCCAGCATTTCTGTAGACCAATAAAATAATAGAATAATAAACCCATGTGACAAGGACTTTGCAGCGTTTTTGGAATCTAGGCACCTTGACACGGAAAAGAAAAAATTTTGAGGGGGTGTTATAAAAATTTTTTGCTGAGCGAATACATAGGTGTATTATTCACAGAATAATAAACCAAAAGGTGTACAAACCGTCCCCGTCCTACCCTATAACCACCCTGCAATAATCCTATAATCCTATTTTTAGGGACGGACTGATTTCATATACCTAGGAGCAATGCAGAGAATTTAGGCGAGAATTTAGGGCGTCTTTAGGCGCACCCCATAATGCCTGATAGTGTGATCGGTATTGCCAAGTGATTCTGCTAATGATTACTACTACATATCATTAAAAATAATAACTAGTACTAGTAATCATAACTATTTTCTTCAATTTCAGATGTCTAGGAGCACTGTTGGGGTTAGGAGCATCCCAATTTGCCAGAAAGTGTGATATTACCACGCGATTTTGTTTTGGATCATTGTACTGTTTAGCATTCCTCAAGCAAAAGACTGACGGTTCTTGAGATTTCATAAGCCTAATAGAGTACTTAGGTACCAGTTACTATGATGTTGCATTGATTGGTCGTGTTTTCCTTTGTTCCTGTTGAGGGTGTCCAAAGGTACAGTGAAGACAGGTAAGTACATGCGTGTAATTGTAGGTGCCCCTGTCCGATTTAAACACTTCTGTAAATCGGCTCCTGTGAATGGTGTGACTTGTTTTTCGGGGGTCCAGGGGGTACAGGTAATGATAGGTTAATAATGTAATGTGTGTGTGTTAATAATGTTGTTTCTTCAATGTCTACGGATATCTTGATTTGAAATGTTAAACCTCACTTTACAGTGTCATTCATTACCTATACATTATTATAAAGAAATCTGAAATAAGGGCTTTAAATGTTGTTTCTTTTGTTTACAGGTGAGTGCGTTTTTCGGTACACAATAATTGATGGTTAGAGAGATGTTATTTCATAATTTTTCATTAAATCTTTTTTTTACAGAGAAACGTAATATCGTCTTTATTTCATCCTAAACCTCAAGACTTCGAAACACCATTATAAAACAACATTTTTCGCAAAGGTTTCACGAACCATGAAGAAACTAAGATTCGATTTCGCAGTGAAACAAGCAGCTGATGGGAAATCCAACGTCATATGCATAACTTCGATAGCAACAGTCTTTGAAATACCACCCGAGTCTCAACCTGCCAACCTGCACAGCGAAATTACAATCACTCCAAACTATACCAAGGTAAGAAAATCATTAACTAAACGACATCAAACAAGGAAAATATGGATAACATTGACGGAGGCCCTAGCAAAAATATACTTGGATGAAGATGAAAACCTGCAGTTCAATGAGAAGTACCTCGAAGAGATTACGAACAAACCAATTGCTGCCGAACCTATTTCTAGCGGCTCGAGTCAAACGCTGGAGAAACTATTACAGACATTGCTTGAAGAGAAGAAAACTAATTCTAACACAAAAAAACCAGTCATGCAGCATGACTTAATGAGCGAATTTTCAAAGAAATATTCGAATTAATGGCTATGGTTTTGAATAAAGGAAAACTTCGGTCTAAAATTTGGTTTTCTATGTATATTCTCTTCGTATTTATTTTAATTTGTACGTTTTGTCCATCCTGATTCTACCGTTTGTTTATTACGTAATTGTACTAAGTGCTTATTTATTTGATCGCTGTGGGTTCATATTAGGTAGGATAGGGTAGTTAGGACTTTTGACTTACCTACTCAAGAGAGTGCAGTAGGTAAAGGAGTTGTTATAGAAAATCATGAGTGCTTCAAGTGCAGGTTGTTTTTCATGCAGGCTCAATCTTGAAATAAACTATGAAGGAAGGATGTGGTTTCTGGAAGGATCACTTGGAAGAACATGTGGGTTCTCTTGATTGATCTACAAATTTGAACTGCAATGTGAACAATTCAAACACAAAAAAGTATGATGTAATAGAGTTTTTTCGGGCTAGTGAAAGCGTTTGCATAGAACGGGATCAGGCGATCGAGTGAATGAAAGAGAAAAGGAAGCTTGGATGCCGCCGCCATGCAGAAACACAAAGAAGGAATGCCTTTTTAAATTCCCGTCAGCTCAAGAAAACTAGTAGGTAGGCAACGGAAAATATTGTATTAAGTAGGTTCCTTATAATACATAAATTTAGTTAATTTATTGTTAAAAAAAATCACATGATCGGTAGGTAATTACCAATATTGTGATTTTTTCAAAAGAAGGTCAGTACCTATTGGTAGCTTTGGAACATAATTATTAGGTATATTCCTACTAGATGCCCCTGTTACTAATATTTTTTTATTACCTTGATTTCTAATTTATCCATGTGGTTATAATTTGTTATTAACTGCTACGAACTCTTTACACAATCATTTTGTACGTAGGTATTAATTTCATATAATTACCTACGTAATAATTATAAACTGTTATGAGTAGATTCCTTGTTCCTTCTGAATGGCCTTTCCTCTTGACTACGATTTCAGGCCTGGTATCTAAAACCAGTTCAAGATTTGCTCTACTAGGTAGGTAGATCCTTCCTTCTTCATTGATATTATTTTTATCATGTTAAGTACCTACCTACCTTTGAATATCAAATATTCGTATGATACTGATAATAAATTGATAAGATACCTACCTAACCTTCTTCCTCCTACTGTTAGTACCTAAATTGAATAATTTGAAATAGATTTTTTCTTTCGTCTTCCTTCTAGTAATACGTGGGCCGGTACTTGTCTATCTATGAAGGTATCATAACAATTATATGTCAAATGGGAAATTCAAGGAGTTGTACTAATCGTTTGCCTCCCCCTTTTTTGCTTCGAACTCTCGTCTTCAATTAATACTTCTCACATTTTTCAATCTGACCACTCTAAGGGGGTGGGGGGGGGGGGGGGGGGTAAGAGTTTAAAGATTATCCTAGTTTTGGGTAATTTTTGCGCACTTTAAATGCTCTAATTTAAGAACGGATTTAGATATCTAAAATCCGATTTCACCATCGTGTTCAGAGTGCAAAAACCTTTAAAATGAGGGGTCACTTGTTAGAAAATAACATTTTGGGGATTTTTGGGTAATTTTTGCGCACTTTAAATGCTCTAATTTGAGAACGGATCAAGATATCTGAAATCCGATTCCACCATCGTGTTCAGCGTGCAAAAACCTTTAAAATGAGGGGTCACTTGTTGGAAAATAACATTTTGGGGATTTTTGGGTAATTTTTGCGCACTTTAAATGCGCCAAAACCCTCCTTAGAGTAGGCCAATTTCGCCCATCTTCGAACTTAGCCTTTCGATTGCCAAGATAGATTTTTTGTGCAAATTTGAGCTGTTTATCTCAATTCTATCGAGAGTTATCGTCTGGAGTGACACATATATAAATATATATATACATATATAAAAAAATCAGTCATGCAGCATGACTTAATGAGCGAATTTTCAAAGAAATATTCGAATTAATGGCTATGGTTTTGAATAAAGGAAAACTTCGGTCTAAAATTTGGTTTTCTATGTATATTCTCTTCGTATTTATTTTAATTTGTACGTTTTGTCCATCCTGATTCTACCGTTTGTTTATTACGTAATTGTACTAAGTGCTTATTTATTTGATCGCTGTGGGTAAATTCAAGGAGTTGTACTAATCGTTTGCCTCCCCCTTTTTTGCTTCGAACTCTCGTCTTCAATTAATACTTCTCACATTTTTCAATCTGACCACTCTAAGGGGGTGGGGGTAAGAGTTTAAAGATTATCCTAGTTTTGGGTAATTTTTGCGCACTTTAAATGCTCTAATTTAAGAACGGATTTAGATATCTAAAATCCGATTTCACTATCGTGTTCAGCGTGCAAAAACCTTTAAAATGAGGGGTCACTTGTTAGAAAATAACATTTTGGGGATTTTTGGGTAATTTTTGCGCACTTTAAATGCTCTAATTTGAGAACGGATCAAGATATCTAAAATCCGATTCCACCATCGTGTTCAGCGTGCAAAAACCTTTAAAATGAGGGGTCACTTGTTGGAAAATAACATTTTGGGGATTTTTGGGTAATTTTTGCGCACTTTAAATGCTCTAATTTGAGAACGGATCAAGATATCTAAAATCCGATTCCACCATCGTGTTCAGCGTGCAAAAACCTTTAACATGAGGGGTCACTTGTTAGAAAATAACATTTTGGGGATTTTTAGGTAATTTTTGCGCACTTTAAATGCTCTAATTTGAGAACGGATCAAGATATCTAAAATCCGATTCCACCATCGTGTTCAGCGTGCAAAAACCTTTAAAATGAGGGGTCACTTGTTGGAAAATAACATTTTGGGGATTTTTGGGTAATTTTTGCGCACTTTAAATGCGCCAAAACCCTCCTTAGAGTAGGCCAATTTCGCCCATCTTCGAACTTAGCCTTTCGATTGCCAAGATAGATTTTTTGTGCAAATTTGAGCTGTTTATCTCAATTCTATCGAGAGTTATCGTCTGGAGTGACACATATATAAATAAATATATATATATATACATATAAAAAAGTGTTAAATTTCAGGAATCGTTTTAGAATGGTCTGAAACGGATTTCTATGAAGAAAATTTCCAAAAATTTATATTATTTAAATTTCGAAGCCATTGCAATAGCTTCATTTTCTTTGAAAATTCGCTAAAAGTGTTAAATTTCAGGAATCGTTTTAGAATGGTCTGAAACGGATTTCTATGAAGAAAATTTCCAAAAATTTATATTATTTAAATTTCGAAGCCATTGCAATAGCTTCATTTTCTTTGAAAATTCGCTAACATTTTCTTTGAAAATTCGCTAAAAAGTTAGGGGCGATCGCATCGGAGTTCATGTTAGAGAAATTCACTGGCAGAAACTCAAATGCAAATCAGTGGATCCAGTGGAATTCAATTCAGAATGCGGTCGTTTCCAAATCAATGAAGACGAAAAGAAAATTAAAATTTTGAAACATTTTTGGAAACTCAAATGCTAATCAGTGGATCGAGGAATTCAATTCAGAATGCGGTCGTTTCCAAATCAATGAAGACGAAAAGAAAATTAAAATTTTGAAACATTTTTTGGAAACTCAAATGCTAGTCAGTGGATCCGAGGAATTCAATTCAGAATGCGGTCGTTTCCAAATCAATGAAGACGAAAAGAAAATTAAAATTTTGAAACATTTTTTGGAAACTCAAATGCTAATCAGTGGATCGAGGAATTCAATTCAGAATGCGGTCGTTTCCAAATCAATGAAGACGAAAAGAAAATTAAAATTTTGAAACATATTTTGGAAACTCAAATGCTAATCAGTGGATCGAGGAATTCAATTCAGAATGCGGTCGTTTCCAAATCAATGAAGACGAAAAGAAAATTAAAATTTTGAAACATTTTTTGGAAACTCAAATGCTAATCAGTGGATCGAGGAATTCAATTCAGAATGCGGTCGTTTCCAAATCAATGAAGACAAAAAGAAAATTAAAATTTTGAAACATTTTTTGGAAACTCAAATGCTAATCAGTGGATCGAGGAATTCAATTCAGAATGCGGTCGTTTCCAAATCAATGAAGACGAAAAGAAAATTAAAATTTTGACAAATTTTTTGGAAACTCAAATGCTAATCAGTGGATCGAGGAATTCAATTCAGAATGCGGTCGTTTCCAAATCAATGAAGACGAAAAGAAAATTAAAATTTTGAAACATTTTTTGGAAACTCAAATGCTAATCAGTGGATCGAGGAATTCAATTCAAAATGCGGTCGTTTCCAAATCAATGAAGACGAAAAGAAAATTAAAATTTTGAAACATTTTTTGGAAACTCAAATGCTAATCAGTGGATCGAGGAATTCAATTCAGAATGCGGTCGTTTCCAAATCAATGAAGACAAAAAGAAAATTAAAATTTCGAAACATTTTTTGGAAACTCAAATGCTAATCAGTGGATCGAGGAATTCAATTCAGAATGCGGTCGTTTCCAAATCAATGAAGACGAAAAGAAAATTAAAATTTTGACAAATTTTTTGGAAACTCAAATGCTAATCAGTGGATCGAGGAATTCAATTCAGAATGCGGTCGTTTCCAAATCAATGAAGACGAAAAGAAAATTAAAATTTTGAAACATTTTTTGGAAACTCAAATGCTAATCAGTGGATCGAGGAATTCAATTCAGAATGCGGTCGTTTCCAAATCAATGAAGACGAAAAGAAAATTAAAATTTTGAAACATTTTTTGGAAACTCAAATGCTAATCAGTGGATCGAGGAATTCAATTCAGAATGCGGTCGTTTCCAAATCAATGAAGACGAAAAGAAAATTAAAATTTTGAAACATTTTTTGGAAACTCAAATGCTAATCAGTGGATCGAGGAATTCAATTCAGAATGCGGTCGTTTCCAAATCAATGAAGACGAAAAGAAAATTAAAATTTTGACACATTTTTTGGAAACTCAAATGCTAATCAGTGGATCGAGGAATTCAATTCAGAATGCGGTCGTTTCCAAATCAATGAAGACGAAAAGAAAATTAAAATTTTGAAACATTTTTTGGAAACTCAAATGCTAATCAGTGGATCGAGGAATTCAATTCAGAATGCGGTCGTTTCCAAATCAATGAAGACGAAAAGAAAATTAAAATTTTGAAACATTTTTTGGAAACTCAAATGCTAATCAGTGGATCGAGGAATTCAATTCAGAATGCGGTCGTTTCCAAATCAATGAAGACGAAAAGAAAATTAAAATTTTGAAACATTTTTTGGAAACGCAAATGCTAATCAGTGGATCGAGGAATTCAATTCAGAATGCGGTCGTTTCCAAATCAATGAAGACGAAAAGAAAATTAAAATTTTGAAACATTTTTTGGAAACTCAAATGCTAATCAGTGGATCGAGGAATTCAATTCAGAATGCGGTCGTTTCCAAATCAATGAAGACGAAAAGAAAATTAAAATTTTGAAACATTTTTTGGAAACTCAAATGCTAGTCAGTGGATCCGAGGAATTCAATTCAGAATGCGGTCGTTTCCAAATCAATGAAGACGAAAAGAAAATTAAAATTTTGAAACATTTTTTGGAAACTCAAATGCTAATCAGTGGATCGAGGAATTCAATTCAGAATGCGGTCGTTTCCAAATCAATGAAGACGAAAAGAAAATTAAAATTTTGACACATTTTTTGGAAACTCAAATGCTAATCAGTGGATCGAGGAATTCAATTCAGAATGCGGTCGTTTCCAAATCAATGAAGACGAAAAGAAAATTAAAATTTTGAAACATTTTTTGGAAACTCAAATGCTAATCAGTGGATCGAGGAATTCAATTCAGAATGCGGTCGTTTCCAAATCAATGAAGACGAAAAGAAAATTAAAATTTTGAAACATTTTTTGGAAACTCAAATGCTAATCAGTGGATCGAGGAATTCAATTCAGAATGCGGTCGTTTCCAAATCAATGAAGACGAAAAGAAAATTAAAATTTTGAAACATTTTTTGGAAACGCAAATGCTAATCAGTGGATCGAGGAATTCAATTCAGAATGCGGTCGTTTCCAAATCAATGAAGACGAAAAGAAAATTAAAATTTTGAAACATTTTTTGGAAACTCAAATGCTAATCAGTGGATCGAGGAATTCAATTCAGAATGCGGTCGTTTCCAAATCAATGAAGACGAAAAGAAAATTAAAATTTTGAAACATTTTTTGGAAACTCAAATGCTAGTCAGTGGATCCGAGGAATTCAATTCAGAATGCGGTCGTTTCCAAATCAATGAAGACGAAAAGAAAATTAAAATTTTGAAACATTTTTTGGAAACTCAAATGCTAATCAGTGGATCGAGGAATTCAATTCAGAATGCGGTCGTTTCCAAATCAATGAAGACGAAAAGAAAATTAAAATTTTGAAACATTTTTTGGAAACTCAAATGCTAATCAGTGGATCGAGGAATTCAATTCAGAATGCGGTCGTTTCCAAATCAATGAAGACGAAAAGAAAATTAAAATTTTGACAAATTTTTTGGAAACTCAAATGCTAATCAGTGGATCGAGGAATTCAATTCAGAATGCGGTCGTTTCCAAATCAATGAAGACGAAAAGAAAATTAAAATTTTGAAACATTTTTTGGAAACTCAAATGCTAATCAGTGGATCGAGGAATTCAATTCAGAATGCGGTCGTTTCCAAATCAATGAAGACGAAAAGAAAATTAAAATTTTGAAACATTTTTTGGAAACTCAAATGCTAATCAGTGGATCGAGGAATTCAATTCAGAATGCGGTCGTTTCCAAATCAATGAAGACGAAAAGAAAATTAAAATTTTGAAACATTTTTTGGAAACGCAAATGCTAATCAGTGGATCGAGGAATTCAATTCAGAATGCGGTCGTTTCCAAATCAATGAAGACGAAAAGAAAATTAAAATTTTGAAACATTTTTTGGAAACTCAAATGCTAATCAGTGGATCGAGGAATTCAATTCAGAATGCGGTCGTTTCCAAATCAATGAAGACGAAAAGAAAATTAAAATTTTGAAACATTTTTTGGAAACTCAAATGCTAATCAGTGGATCGAGGAATTCAATTCAGAATGCGGTCGTTTCCAAATCAATGAAGACGAAAAGAAAATTAAAATTTTGAAACATTTTTTGGAAACGCAAATGCTAATCAGTGGATCGAGGAATTCAATTCAGAACGCGGTCGTTTCCAAATCAATGAAGACGAAAAGAAAATTAAAATTTTGAAACATTTTTTGGAAACTCAAATGCTAATCAGTGGATCGAGGAATTCAATTCAGAATGCGGTCGTTTCCAAATCAATGAAGACGAAAAGAAAATTAAAATTTTGAAACATTTTTTGGAAACTCAAATGCTAATCAGTGGATCGAGGAATTCAATTCAGAATGCGGTCGTTTCCAAATCAATGAAGACGAAAAGAAAATTAAAATTTTGATACATTTTTTGGAAACTCAAATGCTAATCCGTGGATCGAGGAATTCAATTCAGAATGCGGTCGTTTCCAAATCAATGAAGACGAAAAGAAAATTAAAATTTTAAAACATTTTTTGGAAACTCAAATGCTAATCAGTGGATCGAGGAATTCAATTCAGAATGCGGTCGTTTCCAAATCAATGAAGACGATGATGAATTAAAATTTTAAAACATTTTTTGGAAAACGCCGGTGGTACAACTGCATGCTAATGAAAAATACACTGCAATCGGAATGGAACACATGGGAAGAGAATTTTCGAAATACCTTTGCCAACAAAGGATGGTCACCCGTTCGATATGCACTGGCCTATAAATATCGAGCAGGTTCCTTGATTGAGTATGCTCTCAAAAAAGAGAAATTATTACTGGAAATGAGGAAATCCATCGACACTGGCACTCTTATAGTCCTTATAGCATTTGGTTTGCCAAACTATGTGTCGGACAAAATCGACAGAGGAGTTTTATTAGGAACGGAGAATCTCTACAATGAAATAGGAAAATTGGAACATCTTGTTGGGAAAAACAAATACGAAAGAAGAATATAGGTATATAGGTACATACCGACTCATGTGCGGTGGAACCGTTTTACGAATAGTCATCGCATCAGTTTAGGCCTGAACTTCAATATCATGATCTGGCATTCGTGAAAGCTGCTGATATAGGTACTCTAAAATATACAGCTTCATTAAAGGCCGAGAGAATCTTCGCTTTACCTTCAAGTAGGGACGGCGAAACTTCATGACTGAGGCGTGATGCTCTTGTGAAATCCATAACTCTGGTTCGTTTTAATACAATTTACCGAGTGTTCAGTGGAAAAGTTAGCTTGTTGTATAAATAATGTCCGACAATGGGATAATGCGCCCGTATTTATTTATGTATTTTAAATGAAAGTAGGTTCGAGTCTAAGAAGTTTGATACAACCGCACTCTCCTACGATGAATCTTCTTCTATGATTTTTCAAAGATTCCAGCACTTCCTCCGTCAAAGAAGTCTCGCCCAGCCGAAAGGGGTGCAATGAGTAGGAAGTGCTGGAATCTCTGAAAAATCATAGACAAATAAATATTCTTCTTATAAGAGAACGGTTGGTCTCAAAATTCTGAATGGAACCTAATTTCATTAAAGAATAATATAAACCGCTTTTATAATCCATGCGCTTACCCCATTTTATGAGTAAGAGGTAGAGCTTGCTATATGTCACACCTTGGGAGATTCTTTTGGTTTATTATTCTGTGAATAATACACCTATGTATTCGCTCAGCAAACAATTTTTACAACACCCCCTCAAACTTTTTTGTTTTCCGTTTCAAGGTGCGTAGATTCCAAAAATACAATGTCCGTCCGCCGTATCACGTGTACCGGCTTCACTTTTGGTCTAAAAAATTCGTTCTTTCGCACACATGCTCCATTTGGGCCCTAGTTGTGTCCCAAAACTTTTCAGCCCGATCGGAATATACCCAAGGGTGTTATGAGTGAAAATGTGTGTAAAAATAGGTACTTTTTGCGTTTTAGCAACATGTTGGTAACATGAGCTTCTGAGGTATCGTTTTCCATGTTTTGGGGGACGAGAAGACCGAATATGAAGTCGATTTTGACCAAAGAGTGGAAAATTGAGTTCAACCAAATGTTCAGCTCCCAAAATTGATTTTTTATGAGTGAAAAACCTGGGAAATCGTCTGAAATCACCATCAGTTTGTATAATAACACTGGAAAAAGTGTCAACACGTGGATCAAGACGATTTAATGGCACTACCAATGATCAAAGATAGTTATAAAAAAAAAGGATCGTACCTAATTTGTGTTTTAGGGACCAAAATTGATGAAATTAATGGAAACCATCAGAAATAGCTATTTTGATTATTACGCATGAAAGAAACAATAAATGAACAGCCAAAATTTCTGTAGGTATGTCCAATAGAATAATAAACCCATGTGACAAGGACTTTGCAGCGTTTTTGTTTCTCGCCAGCAGAATTGCAACAGAATTGCAAGCGTCAGATTTAGGTTTGGCAACCCCCGTCCCATCAGTTGCAGCATTGGTTTTCCACGGGTGCAATGCCTGCCACGTAGTGTGCACTTCGTAAGTGAGGCGACACCGCAGGTACCGGATGGAGGCGACACCTATCCGCTTTTAGGGGTTAAGGGCATCTATTAATTAATATAAATTCACGGTTGTGGCGGTCCTCAGCCACCGTCTATCCATGTGTGATCTCATAGGTTTGGTACTGTAGGGGAGGCAGTCCCTCCCCACCCTCGGTTCACCGCGTCTGAGCCAATTCTAAATCCGTCTTAAAACTAAGGCTGGCGGGGATAGTCGCGAAGTAGACGTCCCTTCAGCCGCTGAAAAACTCGTAGGGCTCGAAGTAAAAAAGTACTCTCGGCCAAAGAGTCATTTTGCGCCGTCTTTTCGTTCAACGGAATTTCGATCTCACGACGGACCGCATACTCGTCAGCTATCGCGTGGGGACCATTCATCGGCACTTCGCAACGCCATCGGACCCTTGGACTCAGTCATGATCAAGGTCGACGAATGCGAGCCCATAGGAGGTACGTGGTGACACTTCATCTTGTTGATAGTCCTCGTTGTTCGAATCATGCAGATGATTAGATATGCTCACAGCCTAATCACAGTTAACATCACCACTACATGACATGCTAAACGACCTGTTGTAAAACATCATCGTACATCGACCAAGAACCTAAACTAAAATCAGAGGTGCATACCAGAAAAATCCACACGATTATAATAATGAAAATTAGCAATCCTCGATTAAATCCTAGCTTCCAACGTTCACTATCGACTAACCTTCATGTCAGTGCTTATTTTACCGTGAAAGGTCTCTACCAACGGGTTTTGTTACATATTGAACATAATGTTTTACAGTACTACGTGCATTTTGTGTATTCATTTAGCCATACATTTGTGACATACACATATACATGGTGTTTAGTGTACAGGGTGGAGTGTTTATGGTGCATCAAATAGAAACCCCCGCCCTCGTTTCCTTGAGTACCCAAGGGTACATTTTTAACTGTGCATACTCGCTGATACATGATCGATAGGACCGATAAAACCTCTGAATAAGCGCGTTAAACCCATTAAATAAGATCGTATAAAGGATCGAAAAATGGCTAAATAAGACTGTCATATAGGATCAAAAAATTGATAAATAAGCCCAGTCATGAGCTCAAAAAGCATAGCGCTCGATAGAAAACTTTAAAAAAGGGAAAGAAAGTGAAGGGGTTTAAAAATCATTCTTTTATTTTAAATTTATATATACTAGGTAGGCACCTACTGTACATGTGAATTTTGAGATACTTGCTACGTGCAACAAATGAAAATATGAGTAGGTACATGCGAGCGAAAACGCGCTTTTTGCAACTGGGAATTGTACTGAATCACCAGCAACCTTTCAATGTTTACAGTCTTCAGAGATTTTCTTAAATCAGTTACCATCAACTTCAAGGCGGAAAATGATCTCTCGACGTCAGCTGAAACGAGAGGCAAATACTTTAGTAAAGCTGCTTCTGCTGGGGTGAAATTGAGACCTTTGCACGGTTCTCCTCTGAGCATTTTGGCCAACTTTCCAGCCAGGATTCCGTTCAAGAACGAATTCCGCTTCTCTTTGACAATAAATTTTCCCAGGCTTGCCGGGCCAGTTGCCGGCTTTCTCAACGGCATCTTCCATCAATTTAACAACCTCAGTGAGTTCCTTTCCGCTGGTTTCGAGCCTCAGGATGAGTTCAGGAAGTGAACTTAGGTCTGCTTTAATAAAAATGGGAGATGAAATGCAGCCTCATCCATAAGGGCAGCCTTAGCTTTGGCAATAAATTTGAAACGGTTCGAGGATTCAAAATCCTTCAAGTATTTCTCAATAATATATGCCCTCTTTTAGGATGGTATGAAATATGCGATTTTCATGCGAGAATGAGCAAAATAGTACACTAAACCAAGAAAACCCCACATATAAGATTTTATAGGATTTTATTCAAAAAAAGGCCCCAATAGGATTTTATGAGATTTTATAACTTCTATTCCGTGAACTCTAGAGACCTCATTCTACTGCCAAAATGTTTGTTTCAACGAGTATAATCGCCCATTAAAATATGCAAATATGCCCGGATCCGAGCCCTAATGATTCGGCATCTTGAGTTAGGTACTTTCAAGATGAATTCACTTCGTTGCATACCTCTTTCTTCCAATCATGCACAGTACGTCGACGATTAGATGTAGGTACCCCACAGTCTAACCATCGCCAACCCCACCCCCATGACCTGCTGAATGGAAAGTAATTTGATTTTGTTCTATCACATAAAAAACTTGGACCTAGAGCCAACTAAAAACAGTGGTATGCACCAGTAAAACTACATGATGATAATAATGATGAAACTCTCCAACTTCTAAACGTCCAACTTTCCCATCCTTCCAAATGATCCTCATAATCATTGTTTCGTTCACCTTTGCTCCAACGTGGTTCATTGCAACTGTACAAATTTTTTTGTACCGCTTTTCTTTAATTGTATGATGTAATGGTATTCTACTGGCTAACAAACCTTATTATTAAAGAAACTTTTAGAAAAATGATGGGTTCTCGCACGAAAAGTTGGCAGAGCCACCCACCCATCAACTCTCTATTGGCATAGCTTCCTTTTTCTCCTGGATTTCATAAGCTTACCAAACTGTTGGTAGGACCTTGCGTCAGCGTGAATATTGGATATTTAGCTGAATCCACAAATGGGTATTTGTGAAATACAGTACAGTGTTTATAGTGCAACGGGTACAGTGTCTATACTGCATTGAATACTTTTGAAGCTGCGAGGTTAATTTTCAGCTTTCCGGCTCCTCGTTACGCTAATAATGTAGAGTTTGTTGATAATTAGAAGATATGCCCACTGCCTAATCACCGTTAACACCTCCCCTATGACCAGCTGAATGGATCTTTTGAATATGTTGGTGTCTGTAGAACTTCCCTTATAGTCATATGATGCTTACCTATATATTTGTGGTTCAGAGTGTTAATGTGCTGCTGCCTCCAGCATACCTATCGTTGCATACTTTCAACAACGACTCTTGTTAGCGCATTTTTTGGTATGTTCAGTGCATTTGACATCAAAATAATAACTTCTAACCCTAGTACTGACCCGCATCACAAGACGATAGTTTTGTCGTTGATTCTTTTAAAATGTACTTACATCCTTCAATTAGCAGTTTTATTTGTTTTCTACGTGAAATCCACGTTTCCCTCTGTGTTTTCATACCTTATCTTAGATTCGTGGCTTTAAAAACAAAATTCAGTAATATTATGTATTAGACAGATTTAGGTAACGGGTTTATCCGCGGAATTCATTATTTATTATTTGTTTTGCTGGTTGGAAGTGTAAATTGTTGTGAATGCATCGACGTGAAGCAGGCTTCACTCAGTACCTACGTAATAGGCGCATACAAAAGGGGGGTATTAATAATACACAACGGTTTATATTTACCTGTATTGACCCTTGCGCGTAGATCACTGCTCTCTGTGGTCAGTATCTACCCTCGTACTTCCCCCAGGGAAGCCTTAAATCGAGTACTGGATCCGGCCGAGCAATTATAGTTCCATAAATATGCGGCGGATTCGAGAATTCTGTCATTAATGATTTGTTGTTATTCGTGAAGCATAACTTTTTCAAGTTAAAAAGTTATTACCAACAAAATCCAAAATAACAATCATTCTTCAAATTAAATAATATTACGGAACAACCAACTCGATTTCATACAGCTTGATCATCAGCTGTTCCCTATTAATGGTGACCCGGAGCACTTGTTACAGGCTTGAGATTTTCGCGTGCAATCAGCTGTGAACTGTCGTTAAGGATTTGAGTCACTTTGAACTTCAGTTACTCGCGGCTGGAGTTATTTGTTTTATCGTAAGAATTTCGGTGTGGCCCAGCATAACTCAACAGGTAATAACATTAAAAGATAAATAAATAAAAACTGTCAGTGCAACTTCATTTATGATTTAGCTTTGTGTTAATGTGAAAAAACATGCCAATTCGCAGATCTGTTTAATTTGCCCTGGGAAAATTTCGTTACTCAGCTGGGAGTCGAACCCGGGCCCCCTGAGCACACTATACACCAATCTCGTCAACACCTTTGCTTTGACCGCTCTACAAGAGCAGGATTTGCTGGAGTGCCATTAAAATGTAGGTAGCCGTTGCAACTTGCTTTGTCTGCCTCTTCATTTGGCATAAGGTTTGCACCTGACGGTCTGCCATATACTTCATCTCGATAGAAGTAGTTTAGGTGGTCAGTGCGGTCACCCAGTCTTTGTGGTCATTGTAGGTAGAGCTTTGGTGGTCCGGAAATCATATAGCCAATCTCAAGATTTGAAGGTTAATCGAGATTGATGACGGTGGTTAATAGTATGACGAGATTGATGGCTGTGGTGGTTGCTGAACCAACCCTTGCTCCTGGGGGTGGGATTGCCGGAAACGTCATCGTAGAATGCTGGGAAATCTTGGCATCTCCTAACAATCTGTTGACGGAAATGAAAATGACTCGAAGAGAGAAAGTGTGAATGGCTGCAGAGCTGTTCCTGCTTACACTAAATTCCCTTCTTATAACTGAAGCATCACCTAATATCACAGGACTGTTTTAATTTCGGGCGGAACACCACTCCGCAGTAAAACTCCTCAGGTCCCAATAATTTGTTTCAACACGAAATTTTTTTCGGCAAGCATTGCGCGAATTATTTTTACTGTTACGAGGCGTCCAGAAAATCCTTGGCCCTGTTGAAAACATGCATATAAATAACAGGATTAGAATGCGCAGATTTCAAAGATGATGAGAAACGGTCGCCACACTCCTTTGTGCGTCTCCTCAGACGTCAGATCCGCCCGCACCCTCTCTATCGGCTATTTGTAGTTTGTTAATAGAGACCTCCTCCGCACTCGCTCTTCTTTGTTTTGGTACCTATCCCTCCAGCCGCTAGAGACGAAATACAGGAAATCATTATTTTATCGGCATGGTAGGTATTTTTGGACGAAATTTTGCGCAGGTTCCGAATATAACACAAATTGATATATAGACCAACCAACTTTAATACAGCTCAATCACAAGTTTTTCCTGTAATGAAAGGCTATGTACCTAACTGCACAATGCCACGGTTGTTCGCGCTGAGGGCAAAGGTCTTTTCTTGTAATATAACAAGAACAAATTATACCTACGATTGCAGTTCTAGAGATAGGTATCCGACCTTGGCTATGTTTGTAATTACTAACGTGAATGTAATTTTGATGGTGGGGATTTTTGGAGAACGAGAAGTAGGTCTCATTCGAATTTTTGTGGGCCAGAATCGGAAAATTGATAAAAATTAAGCATCCAGGGACAGAAAACCGAAAAACTCGAAAGCGACCAAGTTCTGTTTACACGACAGAATAAATAGGGCCCCCCCCCCCCTTAACACGGCCCCCAGGGGGTCTCGAGTGTTGATTTTTCGTGCACCCGTCGTTGAAGGCCGCTTGAGGACGTGTTCCAAATTACAACCCTCGGGACCGTCAGGCGCCGGAGTTGTGGCCGTTTGAAAATCGCTATTTTTCAAGTTTTGGTTTATTGCTGTGTGAATAATACACCTATGTATTCGCTCAGAAAAAAAAATTTCTAACTTCCCCTCAAAATTCTTTCTTTTACGTTTCAGGGTGCGTGGATTTCAAAAGTGCAATGGCCGTCCGCCGTATCATCCACATCTACTTTTTTCGGACTAAAAAACTCGTTCTTTCGCACACAGGCTCCATTTGGGTCTTTGTTATTTGCATGAACTTTGTAGCCCGATCGGAATATACCCAGGGGTGTTATGGGGGAAAAGTGTGTAAAAATAGAGTTTTTGGTGTTTTAGTAACATGAGCTTGTGAGGTATCGTTTTCCATGGTTTTTAGGACGAGGAGACCGAATATGAAGTCGGTTTTGACCAAAGAGTGGATAATTGAGGTTCTGACAGTTTCAGCCTTAAATTTACGTTAAAGTTTGGTCTAAAATCGTTGTTCTTCCGCACAGTTTGGATCCCCATTCGGGAAAATATTTGTGTCCTAGTTATGCTCCGAAACACGGCAGCCCGATCGGAATACACCCAGGGGTGTTATGGGGGGGAAAATGGGTGTAAAAATAGGGTTTTTTAGTAACATGAGCTTGTGAGGTATCGTTTTCCATGTTTTTTAGGGCGAGTTGACCGAATATGAATTTGATTTTGACCATGCAGTGAAGAATTGAGGTTGTCACGAAGGTTCAACTACCAAAATTCATTGTTATGAGTCAAAAACCTGGGAAATTGTCTGATATCACCATAAATTTGTGTAATAACACTAGAAGTAGTATCAACAGGTGGATCAATACAATTAAATGGCACTATTAATGATCACAGATAATTTGTAAAAAAAAATAAATAAACAAATAAAAATAGGAAGGAGTTTATTTCGTGTTTTTGGGGGCCAAAAATGGGGGAAACCATGAAAAATAATTATTCCAATAATTGCACATGAAATAAACAATAAATGAACAGCCAGCATTTCCGTAGGTATGTCCAATAGAATAATAAACCCAGCAGCGTTTTTCTAGTTGTCCGTTGTTCTTCTTGTTCTTCTTCAACTGGGGTACAGCCTCACAGACATAACGGATCAAGCTGAAATTTTGCGCACACGTTCGTTATGCTCCAAGAAAGTGCCTTTTGTGAATTTTGTCCCTCCCCTCACCCATTTCTTATAAATATTTAGGTAGGTAGTATACTGAGTAAGTAGTAAGTAGGTACTGAGAAGTTTTTTTAGGTACTGAAAATAAGTGTTTACTTCATCAATGCAAAAATATGTGATCCCCCCCCCCCCCCCCCCCAACAACCCTGTTGTAAAAACTTGCCCGCCAAACCTCAGCCGCAACAAGGACTGATATCCCGACAGGGAAAAAGCTCCCGTCAAGCAGCGTTGAAAGAAATTCCTAGGTTTGGGGTGGGAAGGAACAGGTTTCTGTATATGCACACATCCAAGAGCAAGGTGCAAAGCACCGATCATGCTATTTTGGGGGGCAAAATGGATATCAATCCTTTTTGCGGCTGAGGTTTTTTTTTTTTTTGGCAGTCAGGTTTTTACGTCTGGGTTGTTGGGGTGGGGGTAGGAAAGTAACTGAAGACAGAAAAGTATTCGTACCTACTCAATCTACCTTTTAATTTACTACATCATCAAACATTTTCCCCGTTTCTAACCTCCAAAGAAATCCAGATTTGACACTTGGTTGCACAGTTAGTTGTCGGTCCTTAATATTCATTTCACTTGTTCAAAAAACTCGTGTCCACCTCACGTTTCATTCTACCTCGCAACATCAACCTTTTGCCTGCATCTTGTACCATACAGCCGACGTGTCCTGACCACCGGGTACATTTGAGTTTGACGAACCGTACTATGTACTCGCACTATGTCCTCATGCTGCAGTGTATTTATCATCAGTCTCCATCCGAGACTCACTGACTGCTCCAAATATCATTCTACAATCTTCTTTCCGATAACTTTCAGCTTCTCTTCGTCCTCGGCTCGGACGGTTCGTATTACGAAACAGGTAAACGTACATCCTAGCCCCATTACAGGAGGTTTTCTAGTGGTATCCATACAAACCAAAAATTAATATGTAACATCTTGTGCGACTAACGGGTCATTCTGTCAGTACTGACGGCAATTAACTTGTAGTACGATAAAGGAGCAAACTGAATCACCTGCTGCTGCTGTGCGTTAGTATACCCAAAATTATATTTCCAAAAGCAAAACAGCGTTGGCCGGATTCCAGTTTCAAGTAAGGATTTCTCACACATCGCACTCCCACGCGGTCCTTCACTTTACTAATAAACAAGTTTTTATTTTTTATTTTTTTTCTTGTAACAGTTCATATTTTTAGACGGTGTCTGAGTGTACCTACCTAACTACAGTTTCTTTGAGGCTTTGCCAGGGGTTGAGGTGTAATGCTAATTAGCAGTCTTGCCCATCGCGCCCTCCAAATCAACTCATGAGTCATTTGAAAGTTGAATAAATATTTTCGTGATTTATGCGCATTAAATCTAGTAAACCCAAATCAAATAAAGATGCCTGGAAGAAATGGGCTATACAAATTATTTTCCTAGATTGATGAAAGGGAAAATAACCCGGAAAACACGTAGGTACCTTCCTAGGTTTATACAACAGATAGCAGCATCGTCGTGAGGATCGTTATGTGAGTGTACAAAAAACCCTTGTATTTAGCTTCAGCGTTTGGGAATTTTCATGCGATAAAATCCCCATTGTTATCCTGTTGTGGTCAGTACAATTATGTTTTCCTATTCGTAATCGGGCCACTGAAAGTCTCACTAATGAGCTAAGATTTCAAGCTGCATTACCCCAGACCAGACACATTCCCTGTGTTTCATTAATATCGAAACATCGCTTGAGGGAGTCTCTTATTATCGACAGACAGATTTCCCTCTCACCCCTCTCGAGGATACCCCCCCCCCCCCCCATCCACCATGAACAAGTCTGATTCCGAAATTCCTACGTCGAAAGTTTCAAGTTCAAACCTTCAAAACATCCCTGTATCATTTGATTCAGATTAATCCAGCATCCAGACTTATGGTAAGCGAAAAGGTGCAGCGACGAAAATAATTTTGTTGTACTGAGGTAATTTCGCCTCTTATAAAGAGGTTTTTCCCTACAAATACCCTTGCCCTTGCAAATGCAACCACGATCTAATTACCACTGTATTTTCCCTTCCTCCTTCTCCTATACCTACGTGTCCAAATTTCTTGGATGAGGTGACGCTGTAGCACGGATACCACTCCTATACCTGCGAAAAACGTACACTAATCGCATTTCCTGGTCCTCCAAGCTTTTGATTTACGGTAAAATAATTATTGTCCGTGGAGGCTGGCCAAGAACACGTATAAGCGGCCGAACTCAAGAGCTTATAAATACCTAACTCCTGAATAGGCCCCCCAAATGATTGCAGCTCGTACGATATGACCACTTGGAAGACAGGCACAGCAGGGTTCAACACGTGGGAGCTTTGTGCACGTGCTTCTGGACCGCTTCATCATTTTTGCCTCCCAGAGTGACTAACAATCAGATGTCATATTTGTGTATGTGCTCATGACCTTAGCACACATCTGCCTTTATGTCTCAACTCTGATGTCTTGCCAGTCGTTTTCGGCTCTCCGTTCCGGTTATCCTTCTATCCCCTAGGAAATAGGTATATTATAGATAGGTCCCTATTTTATTGCAGCCATATACCTACCATGAGTGTAGCAAGTACACTACCTATCTTATGAAATCCTTCGCATAATATGCACTTGATTTGAGTATCAGTATATGTCATATGTACCTACCTATCTAACCTACGTGAAGTTCAAGAAAAAATATAGATTGTGGTTTTATCACATTTTCACAGAAAACGAAGCTATTTCAATGGGTCCAAAATTTACAGAACGTGAATTTTTTAATTTTGTAGACAAATCCGTTTCAGAGCAACCTGGTCCTGAATTCATCCCTAGATTTTAACAAAGATTTATACGTACATATACAGGGTGTAACATGAGTGATGCAAAACCTCTCTCCCACGTGTTCTACATCTAATTTCCGACCAAAAGTGCCCTGTAACATTTTTTTTAACTCCGCTTAAAACCCACTTTTTTCACTTTCAAGATTTTTTTCGAGATTCCGACCTCGTCTCACTAAAGCAGCTATAATTTCCTTAATTTAAAGATTAAATTCAAATTTGAAGATACCGTTGAAAAGAGCGTTGAATTTCCTGTCTCTCTGATGCCTAACAACAATTTTTTAGGAGGATTTGAGGAGTGAAAATGGAGTTTGAAAAGAGAATTTTTTCAATATTTTAAAATCGTCTGTTTTTTTCAAACGCTTGGTGATCCTATTAATTCTTGTAGCAGAATGGTGAAGGTAAGCTAAAAAATGCGCCAAAACGTCAGCTTTCCAACGGACTAATCAAACCGTTTTTTGGAATTGATTTCAAGAGAGAAAATGATGTTTGAATACGAAAAAACGTGTTGTTTCCGGCTAAATCGTGGGTTTTTCATGAAAAATGTACCTTTTGTGAAGTAGTGAGTCAACTATGGGGTAATTTTCAAATCGAATGGTGACACCCTCACATCATCTCCCAGTAAGTATTTGGTCGTTATTTTCATTTTAGTCCAAGGGTGTTGGCATTGCAAAGAACTATGGAAGTTAAGCGGGACTCTGTTCAATCCTTTATTTGCTCAAAATGCCCTCCGTTTTGGCGAATACAGGACCGGTTCGTTTGTGAAGGGTCCAAAGGTGGCAGCGAAAAAGATAAGAACTCATACCAATCATTCGTAGAGGTACACAAACAACAGTCGCCTCACGGATCTTTCAATCCTCTTTGCTTAACTTCCATAGTTCCATTCTTTGTAATGCCAACACCCTTGGACTAAAATGAAAATAACGACCAAATACTTACTGAGAGATGATGTGAGGGTGTCACCATTCGATTTGAAAATTACCCACTCACTATTACTCAAATTACTCACTACTTCACAAAAGGTACATTTTTCTTGAAAAACCCACGATTTAGCCGGAAGCAACACGTTTTTTCGTATTCAAACCTCATTTTCTCTCTTCAAATCAATTTCAAAAAACGGTTTGATTAGTCCGTTGGAAAGCTGAAGGTTTGGCGCATTTTTTAGCTTTCCTTCACCATTCTGCTACAAGAATTAATAGGATCACCAAGCGTTTGAAAAACAGACGATTTTAAAATTTTGACAAAATTCACTTTTCAAACTCCATTTTCACTCCTCAAATCCTCCTAAAAATTTTTTGATAGGCATCAGAGAGACAGGAAATTTAACGGTCTTTTCAACGGTATCTTCAAATTTGAATTTACTCTTTAAATTAAGGAAATTATAGCAGCTTTAGTGAGACGAGGTCAGAATCTCGAAAAAAATCTTAAAAGTGAAAAAATGGGGTTTTAAACGGAGTTAAAAAAAATGTTACAGGGCACTTTTGGTCGGAAATTAGATGTAGAACACGTGGGAGAGAGGTTTTGCATCACTCATGTTACACCCTGTACCTATATGTAATATTATGAAACTCTAGGCGATGACCTTGGGTACATGAAAAAATTCCAAAATATTGGTATTGCCAAGGAAAATGATGAGTTGGAAGATGAGCACTCTTCCAATTCATTTAAAAAAATTCTGAGGGGCTCAAATGAGTTTTTAGGGGCAAAAAATCGGTAAAAACGGCTAAAAACAGGAATAATTTATGTAAAACACTAAAAGTGGTATGGAAGGGTGAATAAAGATGGAAAAATAGAATTCCAGTTGTTTTTCATACAAAATAAGGGTCATATTTGTATTTTTGGCGGTAAAAATTGGTATTTAGAGGTAAAGTCAACACGAACTAAGAAATCGTGGAAACTCATTTCATAGAAAAAACGGAGTTATTGAAAAAATAGTCTATTTCCACTAATACACGAAAAAACGCTTTTTTTAGGTTAAGTCAGTGTCAATTCACCTGAAGTTGTGTGGGATGGTGGTTCACGAAGGAAGTAGGCGGGACTATTTTTATGATAAAAATATTTTTCTCTCTAAAAAAAGGGCCAAATTTGACTTTTTATGGGTCAAACAGGTAAAAATTGCTAAAATACGAAAAAATGATATAATTTTACGAAAAGAGGTATGGTTGCTCGCTATATCATATTTTTATACAGTAGCCGGAACATTTCTTTGAAAATTTTCTCTTATAGCTGTGCTGCATGACTGGAAATTCTATTTTTAAAGCGTTTTTTCCCAAAAATTTTATAGGCAATATAAAATTTTCATAAATAAATGAAAACGCGGCAATGTATTCGTCACATGGGTTTATTATTCCATTACACATACCTACAGAAATTTTGGCCGTTCATTTAGGTATCTTTCATGTGCAGTAGGTAATTGAAATAGCTGTTTGATGGTTTCGACCCCCAAAAACACTAATTAGGCTCCTATTTTTTACAAATTATCTTTGATCGATGATGGTGCCAATTAATTGTCTTGATTCACCTGCTGATACTACTTCTAGTGTTATTATACATATTTATGGTGATGTCAGACAATTTCCCAGGTTTTTGACTCACAAAAAACGAATTTTTGGAGCTGACCCTTCGTTAAAACCCCAGTTCTTCACTCACTGGTCAAAATTAACTTCATACTCAGTCTGCTCGCCCTAAAAAACATGGAAAACGATACCCCACAAGCTCATGTTCACTAAAACCTCGAAACCCCTATTTTTACACCCATTTTTACCCCATAACGCCCCTGGGTGTTTTCCGATCGGGCTGCCGAGCTTCGGAGCACAACTAGGACCAAATGTGTTCCAAAACTGGGACCCAAACTGTGTGCGGAAGAACGATGATTTTAGACCAAAATTTAAAGTAAGTTTAAGGCTGAAACTTATTACTGAATATGAAAGCACATAACAATAATATTTTATATCAAATAATTATAATTGAATGAGTGTCTTATTCAAGTACGGTCACAAAATTAACGCTTCTTCTAATGTAATTAAATTTTTCCACATAGATTCAACGATTTTCCAAACCAACGCTTTTCTTCATCAAATTAACGTTTCCTTATCAAATTAACGTCGAATCCTAATCGAATTATTATCGGGTTATCAAATAGACGTACAACCCTATACCTATACCAGAAATGATTCCCTTCCCTCCTCACTTTTCTAGGCGCCTATCAAGTTCAGACAGGAAACTCCCCTTTGTTTTTGAGGCAAATTGGAAATCACAAGTTGTCTCATATAAGAAAAACAATGTATGTTCATTGAGCGCCAACTTCCTCAATTTGACAGCATAAAAAAAATTTTGCTAGCGAAAAAATAAATATAAAATAAATAAATGGATGAAAAATGTGACAGACAGTAATAATGGGTTGCCTCTTTGAAGTTGGCTCAAATCGTCAAAATTTCACCAA
Source organism: Leptopterna dolabrata (assembly GCA_954871275.1). Lineage (NCBI taxonomy): Eukaryota > Metazoa > Arthropoda > Insecta > Hemiptera > Miridae > Leptopterna > Leptopterna dolabrata. The sequence goes on from OX940974.1 coordinate 18,600,753, forward strand.
AACACGGATTAATTGTGGATTGAAGTAAAAATACCTATGCTACGAGTGGGGAAATAGTCACGGAATGCTTTTTAATCTAAACAAGCTTAAAATTTGGTTTCCAAGTCCCACAAAATGGGCAGAAATGGAGGTTTAACTCATTTTTTCAATCCCAGGGTACTACTCAAAACTGTGGTTTTCACCTTTCAAATTCCATTGATTCATTCGGCAACGATAAAAAACGAATGATTCTTCAATCCTCTTCGTCAATTCTCTTTCGAATTTTGACTGGTAAGTGCTATTCTTATCGTCACACTCAGGCCCGCTGTTCGCCATTTTCCGGAAAATGAGAGTTAGAAGATAGTTATAAGTAGGAAGGTACTTCTTTTTGTAAACCTGTTACTTTGATCAGGAAAATCGTTGATTCGATTTCAAAAACCGTTGGGTTTTTCAATTTGGAAATGCTGTTCATGAAAATCTTCAGGATGATTCCAATTCGACTGGCCCGGAGTCGGGGTAATGGGGAGGCGGTCGACGATGGAGTTACCTTGCCATTGAGCGCTTGGCCTCAAATGTCTTATTGTTTGGTCATACCATAACTGCTGCCAAGGGTCACGTGGCCCTGCCAAATACTTTAAGATCGCCGGCACCGCTCGGGTAATGTTAAATGAAAACTCCAACTTATGAACCGCGTCCACTGTCTTGGAGTCGCGTTTAAAAAAATAACGAAATGAGAAAAAAATAGCGTAGGAGTGAATTGGAAATTTCTTCCATGTGTTCTGGTTATTAAACTCCTCGCCTTGGATTTAACGAAACGACTGAAAAATCTTGAAATGGACTCCTTGAATTAAGGCTAAAAGTGAGTTTGATGCGGCAACAGAATTTCGTCCATAATTATGTTAGGTTAAACTCATCGCCTTGGATTTAACGAAACGACTGAAACATCATGAAATGGACTCATTGAATTCAAGCTACAAGTGAGTTTGATGCGACTACAGAATAATAATAGCAGACTGCCTCAACTCATAGCGGAAGGATATTTCAGGGATCAAGCCAAATGTTTTCGTTGAAATTACCGGCAAGTTCTTGCAGAATCTTTTAAAAATCTTTTCCACGTATACACCCTTCCTTATTTCAAATTCGTTTATATACCTAAGCATCCCCAGATAGGCGTGCTCTACCTTTCTGGCTCCAGTACAGGTTTTAAATGACGCTGAGGCCCTTGTCATCAATGTCACGGTCATGTTTCAGCTTTCAGGCCTTCTCATGGTCGATAAAGCGCAAACTTAAAGACGTCCTTCCTCTCATTTCGCTTTCTTTCCACTGGTTTATCGCCCACTTCTGATCATCGGATACCCCTCATATATCACCTTTTCGGAAAGCACTCGTCGAGATCTTCTACGTAAGAAAATAAACGAAAACAGGTGTAATTGCCTATTTTGGATCAAGGTTTTGAGGCAGAAAATTGCCTTTCTATTTCCAAAACCTGATTTAAAACCAAACTGGAACTCACCACTGACGGCTTCCAGCTTATTAAATAGACGGGTGTGAAGAATCCTTAGAAAAATCGTCAACACATGGCCATAAGGCGTATAGTTACGTCACACCAAACAAGTTACGGACTCATTCATGTTGCACGAAGTCGGTGTTTCTTTCGAACATTGATTTTCCCCTGTTGCAGAAGAGTGACGTTTCACGTTGTCAGTTCATTAAATTACTGAATAATTAAATAGAGCTTTAGTGTTACCATACAGTGGGTACCTATTTAACAAACGTCAGCACCATTAACAATTTAAATAAACAATTAACAACTTAAATAAACATTTCTTAACTATGAATCCCCAAGCAAGTGGGTATTTCAAGGAGTCCAGCAAGCACTTGTTGCTTCATCAGCACTGCATGCAGATTGATTAACATTTTTTTAACGCGTTTTGCAAAATTGTGGAGGGGGGTGGGGTCTAATTAATATCTTCACCTTTTATGGCAGATCGTTGAAGAGCTTAGTTCCCATGTGGTCTGGACTCCTGTGCAAGCGCCAGCCGGTGTTTTTGTATCAGGAGGTTGTCTTCAGGTGCCATAGTGATGAAAATCCCCCCAGGCGTGGGATTATTGGTTCAAATAAGCAATTATCAGACTCGAGTGAAGAAATTTCCGTCAGATCACTGGTAAACGGAATTTATCGCCGTTTAAATTCGAATTATTCCCATGGTGCCCTTTTAGGAGACGCTCAGTGATTGAAACGAATCACCTATTTGTTCGTAATTTTGGGACACCGTGAAGGGGTGAAAAGGTTAGTGTGACGTATAAATATGTCACACTCGTCAGTGTCTTGTGCTCGGCATGCCTGTCCGCATCGTTCATGTTTCAATAATTTCGATGTGCTACAAATTACAACGTCGGTACCATACGTTTTGTACGTTTTTTCATTGTCATGTGATAATGAGCGTTCGTAAGATCAAATAGTCTCGCTTTGCCATAATGGGCTCTATGAAATCACTCCGAGTGAGGTAATGATGTCTTCCTCGCCATATATTACCTATGTATACAAGGTGTTCACACTTAAGATTAAGAACTTTCTAGGAATCGATTCTGCAACTGATATCCAACAAATAGTTCCTCGTTGCAACTTTTTTAACCCCTTGTTTTCGTACCTACATTTTTTCACTTTCAAGATTTTTTCTTGTCGTGTTTTCGACCTTATGTCTTATGGCCTCAACTCCCTTAAATGATATTTAAAATTAAAATAAGGACGTCTTTGGAAAGAACGTTAAATTTCGTATCAGAATATGGTCGTAGCAGGAATTTTACATTATATTCAGCTGGCGAAAAATTTCATTGAAAAGAACATTTTCTCGAATATTCAAAATCACTATTTTCTCAAATGGCTCTACGTACCGAAAAAATGGATGATTATATGTACACGTGACGGAAAAAATTTCATCAGAATTTCAGCTTTCCAACGGTGTGGTATTTATTATTTTACTGCACTAATTAGGGGAGAAAACACGGTTCTCTGCAAAAAAAGAAGTGTGTTTTTCGAGGAATTGTAGGGTACACTTGACTGGATCTGATCATAACTAGAGAAGTTAGATATAGTTTTCCAGATAATTTTTGACGCTGAGGCGATTAGGGACACTCCTGGATTCATTCTGACTGGTCGGAGGCGTTAATATGTCCAAAAATGCACAATTTTTCTCGGAAAATCACTTTTTCATCAGTCATAATAAATCAGGAGTGTCACCATTGGATGGCGAATGAAGTGGCGAAAAATCCTAAAAGTGAAAAAACTCACGAAAACACCTGGTTAAAAATAATTGCAATGAGGAACTTTTTGTTGGAAATTAGTTGAAGAATCGATTCCTAGAACGTTCTCAATCCAACAGTCCGCGGGGTGGGATTTCTCTAGGAACACCCTGTATACAGGCGTAGCGAGTGAATCGGTCAGCCGAGCGGACTAGAGAGTCCGATCTTTATATCCTCGTTTGGAATAAAAATTCATGGCGTCTCTCTCTGGTTCTCGTGTCGGGCGGGCACCAATAAAAGCGTTGAAAAGCTTGCATGCGCTTACCAGCTCTTCACCTCTGATTATAATCACGCCTACAGGGACTTAAGTTTGAAATAACGTTCGAGTATGCGAAGTGAGGTCAGATCCAGGGTTATTAAAAAAAATTAATTAATTAAAAAATTTAAAAAACTGAGAAAATGACTTTGACCCACCATTCACGGTGACCAGAAATGAACGAAACCTGAAAAAGAGGTTCGCGTGAATTTGAACCATGGTAACCCCTGTTTTACACAGATAAGTACATAAACGTTAGTTGTTTAGTTTAGTTTGGTCAAACCATATGACAGGTTAACCACAATTCATTAGGTACTTAGGTAGTATCCCATGCCGTAGACATCAGTCAGAAAAAGAATCTCGTCATCTGTAACACAAACACCTCCGTGATATTGGCAGGGCATACCAAAGATACCATTCCATACACTATTTAGGAGCAATCAATAGTGATTTAAATAATAAAGAAACAATCCACAAAAAAGTGTTCTCAAAGGTCTGATTTGGGTCTCCGTAACGTCCAAAAATAAACAATAAATTCACCTTCTTCTTGGTGCACGCTTTTCTGATCTCAATCCATCATAATTTCGACCCCTTTAAGGACTAATTAAACGTCACACCCCTCCCACCGCCCACGCAAACCTGATAGAAATGTTCAAAAAAAATTTCTGGGCATAAACTAAAGGTAGTTGGTCAGAAACTACCAGAATATCTCATAATTTTTGATGAAGAAAATAGTTCGCGTCCTTGGTGGGTTCTTTAAAAAATTCACAACCCTGAAGACCCCATTACCATGTTTTGGACTGATTTCGGAGTACGTAAAACGGCACATGACAGAGGGATCTCTAGACTGTTCTATTAATATCTACTCGTTCTCCAACATTCCTTAACCGCCGCGTTACCCACTTATATTCGGACCAACAATAATTCCTCTGCAAGCGATGACCGCGTGTAGGCCACCGCCACCTCATTATAACTTGCTAAGCGATATGATGGTCCATGACCTCTGAGCCGGGGAGCATAGATTGGTGAAGATATACAAGGTGTCCCCGGAACGTCCCCCCCCCCACCCCTCCACCACGATTTTGGTTGTTTGACATATTGGAAAAAGATTTCAGAAGACAACTCTTACCTAATTTTTAACGCAAACCTCAAATATTGCACTTTAGCGTATCTGAAGCCTGTTTGCTCAAATGTGCGCAGTCCCTTTTTTGGTTTATTATTTTCAATAATGAACCATTGGAATCGACCACGAAAAAAAAATGCTAACCCCCCCCACTCAAAATTTGATGGTTTACGTTTCAAGGTATGTAGAATCCGAAAATGCAATAAAAAAATTTCTGTCTGTCCGCCGTACGCCGTACTGAGCACTTTTCTTAGTTACCATGAAAAAAAATTGATGAAATTCGGGTTATAGGTTCCGTTCGGGGTCTAGTTGGTCCTCAAAGCTCGGAGTTACTGTCATTCATCTCTAAGGGGTTAAAAATAGGGGATGACATTTTCATAACGCCGTAGCTCGAAGACTTTCGATAGAAGGGTATGGTTTTTTAACATGCAACATGTTTTTACGGGAGTAAACCAGGCTGGAAAGCGTCTACGTCCTGTCCAAGTAAACTCGGCTCCCCTCCCCGTCCTGCACAGTTCTCCCTCTACCCCACTCCTGCCACCCAACTCACCTCCTCCCCTACCACACGTGGTGCCTTCACCAAGGAGAGCATGGCCAGACCCCACTCCGACGAAAAACGCCGAAAGCAGCTGAGGACGTGTATTACATTACATTGCGTTAGGTCCGCTGGTCCCCGGCTTGGAAATCCCACGAAGTTTTTTTGCTTTCTCACTACCGAAGGCAGGGAAGCCTTGGATTCGTGATTGAGTAAAAAAAAGTTCATGTCCTCCAAAATGAAAATTTCCACAACCATTTTCCGTTTCAGACATCGAGGAACATTTTTGGTTCCATGTCTGTCTGTGGTAATTCCTTGCAACACCCATAACTACCGGAAATAATGGTCGAAGTGGGCTGAAATTTCGAGGGTAGGTGCGGGTTGAGTCACAGATGGACCCATACCAAAATCATTGATAAATTACCGTAACTTTCGTCTGCGCATGCGCAAACGTGAAATAATTGGAACACCCATAACTACCCTAAATATCGTTGAAATGAGTTCAAACTTGGAGCGTCGGTCAGGAATAATACTTTGATAGACGCAAATTAATTTCATTGGAATCGTGATGTAACTTTGATCTACGCATGCGCAAACATGAAATGTTGACCATTTCCTTGTAACGCATCTAACTACGCGATAAATAGTCGTAGAGAGCTGAAATTCTGAGGGTATACGCGGGTTGGATCGCAGATGGTCCCGTTTCAGAATCATGAAAATCGATTAGTTTGCGCATGCGCAAACGTGAAATACTTGGAGTGCCCATAACTACCTACCTTAATTATCGTTGAAATGAGTTCACATTTGGAGGGTCGATCAGTATAATACTTTGATGGTTCCATATGAACTTCATTGGAATCTTACTGTAATTTCCCTCTGCGCATGCGCAAACATGAAATGTTGAATGTTTCCTTATAACGCTTCTAACTACGCGAAAATTAGTCGTAGAGAGATGAAATTTTGAGGGTACACGCGGGTTGGATCGCAGATGGTCCCGTATCATAACGAACCTACCCAACTAGTCTATACGTTCATGTGATTCAAGTGAGGAAGCTATAGTGCCCACTCGAATTGGATGACGTTTTTCTACATATCTCCATATCCTCTGTTATCATGTACCTATTCGAAAAATATGTTCCATGTTTCCTCGCTTTGATCCTTGATCTAAACTGGAACATTCGAACATGAAACATTCGAAAATAAACGTACCGTCATGAACACAAACCACTGGCGGCTAGCCGCCCCCTACGGTAACGCTTTTTTTACGTTATTAAATTTGTCTTGATCTAAACAATTTTTTGAGACCACCCGGAGCATTGTACGTCCAGCCGTTCGTGTGCACCAAAAAGCTTCGTCAACATGATCGTGAATCAAACGGTATAAATCCTGCCCGGATATCATCGCTAGGGAACACCTGATTATAATCACGGATGGCTGTATATATGAAGTCGAGTTGGTTGTTCTGCGATTTCATTTGATAAGTGATGGACTATTGGATTTTGTTGGTAGGTACTTCTGAAACTTGAACAAACGTTGAAGTATTATTGATGGGCAAGTTATTACACAACGGTTCATTATACTTGACCACGAAGGTAGGTATTGACCACAGAAAACAGTGATCTACGCAGAAGGGGCATCTATTTCACTCCACATCAACAATTTTCCTTTAGAACTTCATTATTTGCGTTTCTTTTTGCCGTTTTAGTTACTGTTTGTCATCGACAGAATTACTTCAACGACATTTAACTCGTGATTTAGGTAGGTACCTAGTAACGAGTACGGGGTTAAGTACTAACCTACGGAGGGTCTGCGATCTACATAATATGTATAGAATAGTACATATTATATTATATAGCCGGGTTATCTATACAGAGAGCTGTGATCTGTAACAGAAGGGTATTCTGTACAAAATAATAAACCTTTGTGCAGGCATTTGCAGCGTTTTTTATTGCATTTTCGGATTCTACCTACCTTGAAACGTAAACCATCAAATTTTGAGGGGGGTTAGAATTTTTTTTTTTCATGCTCGATTCCAAAGGTTCATTTTTGAAAATAATAAACCAAAAAGGAGCGTACCTAATTCGTGTTTTGGGATCCAAAATTGGTGGAAACCATCAGAAATAGCTATTTCAATTATTTTCACATGAAAGAAACAATAATGAACAGCCAACATTTCTGTAGGTACCTATGTCCTATAGAATAATAAACCCATGTGACAAGGACTTTGCAGCGTTTTCATAGCATATTAAAGTTCTAACTCAAATTTCATTTTAAAAAATCCCTTCCCCACTTTTTTTTACGGCGCGCAACACGCCCTGGGAGTGCTCAAAGTTGCGCTGCCTGGGGACTGGGCCAAAATGTGATTGGCTTTAGATACTAAGGTACATGTTTTTTAATTTTTTTCGATTCTAAATCATGCGGTAATATCTTTTTCCCGGTTTGACTCAATTTTACTAGGCTTATTGCCCCAAAAGTAGTTTGTTATGCAATAAATAACAGGCGCGGATCCAAGGGGGGGGGGGGGTCACAGGGGTCATGACCCCCACCAGAATCAGCCTGCATTTCAAAAAGCAGAGCTGAACGAATTGTTCACAAACCCGAAAACAAAAAAAAAACCAAACGAAAACGAACCCAGTTTTTGTGAAATCAAAAAAGAACTATAAAAAATCTAAAAAGATTCGATCAAAAATGTCAAAATTAGTCGAATACAATCGTAAACTTGGTCCTACCAATGTTACTTTATATACAATCACGTCAATAAATTTACCTTGGTGTATCCGTCAAATTACACCTTGTTTATTTCTTCTTATTTTTATCAATTATTATCTTGTTTTTGTTTCGTTCTCATTTTCTTTCCTGCCAAATTCAGTAAAAACGACACTGAACTCACTGAGATCAACAATAGATTGTTGTGGTTTCAATGTTTTGATTTGCAAACTCTGAAGTTAGCTACGCTGCCATAAAATGCGCCAATTTGTTTGAAAACACATTAGGACACTTTTTTAGAAGAAAATTGAAAATAAATACATTTATCAGTTAAATAATTAATAGATATTGAAAAATATTTTTTACATATATAAACAATGAATTTTATAAATAAATACAATTAATTTTTCTAAGTAGACAAATTGGACGAGTTTAGGCATAAGGTTGAAAATTCGGTTTGTATTGTTCGTTTGGTTATTTTTTTATTTTTTGTTATTTTTTATATTGTTCTACCCTGTGACCCCCTCCGGAAAAAAATTCTGGATCCGCCCCTGATAAATCACAGAACCAAATGAACTTGACCTGAATTGTTAGTGTTAAATCTAAAGGGTTATTTCCGCTAGTGTAAGAAGTAGTAGGAGTACTGGAGGCCTGCGCTTTCGATGTAACGACATCATCATCATCAGGCCGTTGAGAGAATGCTAGAGCAAAGAGGGAAATATGTATTGTTTTGTAAACCTTACCCCCGGGAGGACCATTGTGTCTGGCTGTGCCCGAAACGCCTGAAACGAGGATCTCCAGGCCACGGCTGTATCTCAGCATCTCAGGGCGGAATTTATGGCCCGCGATACGACAAGGAAATCGATTGATCCATCCTTCCAGCCACTGTACAATCCGTACGGGCATTTTCTGCATACTGAGAACTTGTCTGGGCGATTGATGAAATCCTCGAAGGATGATACACACATTTCTTCATTGATAGCTTCTTTCGCTCAATTTTTCGAAATAATTTTGATGTATTTATACATACAGGAAGTCATGTTTGGTTTGTTATAGATTTTTTCATTGCCAGGCAAGCAGTTGAAAATAATTGAGCTGGAGAAGCCAAATGCAGATCTGTTTCAGTTAATTCTTCGACCTGCTAATCACCTAGTGAAGACGTACCCACGCGTAAGTGCTGTCATAGCTCTAAGCTGTGACGGTGGGCAGTTCTCGAGTCGTTTGTGATTCCAGTGAAGATGGGGCGGTCAGGCTGACACCTTATCGATATCCCTTCTTAACTGGTGATAATATCGCTTGTCTAGGAGGGGGACTCTCGATGGTCCACCGTCACTCTGCCTCACTCTGTCACATGGTAGAGCGCTGAGTAATTCACCATAATCCATTCACTTTTTGAGGGCTTACGAGAAGGATAAGCCCAAAGGTTCCAGAAGGATTCCTTTTTAAAAATCGTATCCTTTCTATAATGCATTCATGTATTGGCCCCCCCCCCCCCCCTCCATTCCCCCTTTAGAGCTCAGTATAAAGGCATACATATATTGAGATCATTTGAAGGCGATTAATGCCGTGTCACAATTTACAAGTCCCAACAGTTGTTCCATCATAGCGATGGAGGTTGATCACATAAAGGTTGCCCACATGATCAGTTCAGTGGACAACAACCTCTGCCCATGTTTTTCTCCTCCAATACTCGTATGTAGGAGCTTTGTTCTCCACCAGTAAATACGAGTATTATTGAGACGGTACCATTACGATGGAGGTTAGTCACCTTGAAGTTGTTCAGTGTCCTTTGTCCTTTCCTGAACCAAAACTTCATACCTACTACTTTTCAACCCCCCTTTTCCCTCTCATACTTCTGCTACCCAGAAGTGTCATGTGGGGAGGAGCGTGACGGTGGGCAGTTCTCGAGTCATTTGTGGTGCCAGTGAAGATGGGGGCGTTGAGGCTTGTGACAGAGTGTGACACTGGACCCTCGAGAGACCTCGGAAAAGAAAAAAATCTGAGGGGGTGTTATAAAATTTTTTTTGCTGAGCGAATACATAGGTGTATTATTCACAGAATAATAAACCAAAACGGTTATGACAACAAAAGTTGAGGTTATAAAAAAGTGAAGAAATTATGAGTTCTTCGGTTGTTTTATGAAATTCATTATTATAGAACCTCAGCAGGCCAGTCCCACTCCGTCAATATACCTCCCAAAATTAGGGGACGGTATGATATTATCGATGTTGTAAAACATTGATATTTCCTTCCGATTATCGATATTTTAATACCTATGTTTTCATACAATATTTCCCTGGTATCGATAGTTTTCATTCGATATTTTAAATATCGGATGATAGATATTATTTCGATATCGACAGTTTTCATTCACTATTGGAAATGCTGCAGCAAAATAATTTTTTTCGATGGTAAAAATGTAGGCTTGATGTTGAAGAAAGATGGTAGCGAACACAGAAAGCTCGGAACGTTTTCTGCCATTGCCACTAGCTTTGATGTCTTCCTGCTCGTTTTCTCACCTTTCCGTTTTCCATCCATTTTCTCTCATACGTAGTAACGCGATTGTTTCCCCGTATTCACCCGACCCTGGCTTCTCACGGATTTATCGATTTCCTCTGTGATTTGTAATGTGTAGTACGTTGATCTATCTCTCAGTCCGCGACTCAAGACATAACTATTCCCTCTGGACACTATGACACCCCCAAAAAGTGAAGTTTGGCTATTATGTGGAAAAATTAACAAATGAAGCCAAATGCCGCGAGTGTTCGAATAGTCAATTTAGGCGGAAAGACGGGAAGAGCTAAATTCACGGAACCAAAGTATGTTTTTGTGCAATAGAGGACCTTCCGACTTTCACTGAGCTGCCTTCACCACGAGTGGAACCCAAATATTACTTTAAATAGAAAATAGTGAAACAGACACAACAAAGAAACAGACCACCCGAATGAAAACATAGGTAGTTTCTGACAAACATCAATAGTTAGGATCTGTAGGTGTTATATGACAAAACCGAACTTTATTTGTGCAGTGATAAGGGCAACTCAAGTCACTCACTATCGAGAGTCCCACACTGAAATATCATTGAGAGTGGTCGAGATCTCTAAAAATACGCGGGCCAGGCAGAGCATTCCTTCACAACGGGACCAGAAGCCACAGTTACCTACCTACTCCTAGAAACTCCGTTGACAAAATTGTATTACGATTCGAACAAATCGTTTACTTTAGTACCCAGGGTTGGTGGGGGGCAATTGTCCGCACGGGGTAAATGTCCGCACAGCCACTTTTCGATCATAACAAAATATTATTTTGCCGCCTCTGCCAAATTTTTACTAAAAACCCCACACATAGCCTTCATATCATATTATCCCTTGGATTTATAAATTTCAGTTGAAATTTGGCGCAGACTTCAAAAATGTTGTTTTATCGGCTTTGAATAAATTACATTCGTTCAGCATAAAAATTATTATTTACTTTTTACTAGTTTTATAAAAATTTTATACTAGTTCTATACGTTTTGTTTAACTTTTTTCAGTGCGATCAGTATATCCATTAAAAAAAAAAAACAGATTCGAAAAGGTGTTTATGAATTCTATTACACTTTTTAGTGCGTTTTTCGAAAGATTTTTAAAAAATTAGGTTCCTACACTTTTTTTATGCCAACTCAAATAGGGATATATTACCAGCTCGGTAATATATCTCACGCTATGAAGCACTGATACCATCATTACTGGGGCATCCACAGTCTTTTGCAGGCTGTTTTCTGTCGTCAAATTGTACTACGTCTATCCAAGCACTGGATATTGAAGAGTACAACTGCCCTAGTGTAGGCACAGTACTACTTTTTTTACTTTAAAAACTAGTAGAGACCGTGGAGGGATGATTTTGAAAAACGATTAATCGAAATCGGTCCACTAGTTGCGGAATAATCGCAGGACAAACGTAAAAAAAACGCTGCAAAGTCCTTGTCACATGGGTTTATTCTACTGGACATACCTACAGAAATGTTCGCTGTTCATTTATTGTTTCTTCCATGTTTGTGCAATAACTAAGATAGCTATTTTTTATGGTTTCTACAAATTTTGGCCCCAAAAACACGAATTGGGCTCCTGTTTTGACAAATTATCTTTGATAATTGATAGTGCAATTTAATTGTCTTGATTTACCCGTTAATACAACTTCGAGTGTTATTATAGAAATTTATGGTGATTTCAGACGAATTCCCAGGTTTTTGATTCATAAAAAATGAATTTTGGGAGCTGAACCTTCGTTAAAACCCCAATTCTTCACACTTTGGTCAAAATCAACTTCATATTCGGTCTTCTCGCCCTAAAAAAAACACATGGAAAACGACACCTACCTCACAAGCTCATGTGCCCAAAAAACCCTATTTTTATATCCATTTGTCCCCAATAACACTCCCGGGTGCATTCCGATCGGGCTGCCGAGCTTCGGAGCACAACTTGGACCCAAATGTGTTCCCAAATTGTCTACGGAAGAACGACGATTTTGAACCAAAATTTAACGTAAATTAAGGCGGAAACTTCGTTAGAACCCTAATTTTCCACTCTTTGGTCAAAACCGACTCCATATGTGGTCTCGTAGTCCTAAAAAACATGGGAAACGATACCTCACCAGCTCCTAAACTTGCTTGTAACTAAAAAACCAAAAAACCCTGGTTTTACAACCATTTTTCACCCATGAAACCCTTGGGTATATTCCGATCGGGCTGCAAAGTTTCGGGACACAACTAGGGCCCAAGCTTTGCGAAAGAACGAATTTTTTAGACGGAAAATAAAGTAGATAATATGGTTGATATGGCGGAAGGACATGGCATTTTTGGAAACTACGCACCTTGAAACGTAAAAGAAACAAAATTTGAGGGGGTGTTATAAAAATTGTTTGCTGAGCGAATACATAGGTGTATTATTTACAGAATAATAAACCAAAAAGAACATAGTAACAGGCCAAACTGAGCACTCTCTCCTTTTTCTGATTAAAAATGACGGGGTGGGGCTGAAATGGCACGTTGCTGGACATCAGGGCGGTAGAAAAATTCATATTTGTGCAACTGTAATATCGCCAAAGTTAGAGAGCGCGTGCGTGTGTTGTTTTTGTGTGCGCGCGCGCGTGCGTGGGTAGGTAGCTATCCACCGCTAAAAACGACCCTACTAATTCAGGGTCTCACGCTAACAGGAATTCAGTGATCTACACAGAAGGGGTACATCTATACAGGGGGGCGTAACCCGTTTCGGCGAATGTCCCGGGAGTCGAGCCTGAAACGGGGACCCCGTTCGGCAAATGAGTTGGGGAGAAAGAGAGCCTCTTTCGGCGAATGATAACAAGTCAGCGCACAATTCCTGCTGCAGCATTTTGTTTGGTTTCACCTGGTTCCTCGTTCATTGTTCGTATTTAGTATCGTCGTGTGTGGGTCGAGACGGTTCTGTGAGATAATGGAAGTGGCGATTGACGAAAAATATGAAAGATGTTCCTGCAATAACAATAATAAATTAATTCAAATTCACGCGTAGTTACGTGCATCAGGATGGGCTAGTAACTTGCTGGTGTTATTATATTATATTATATTATATATATATATATATATATATATATATATATATATATATATATATATATATATATATATATATATATATATATATATATATATATATATATCAATGGATCATATCAATGGACAATGTTTACAATCACGATCCACTGCCATTTGAAGTTACTGCGAGGGAGAAGTTGAGTATTTTACTAAAAAGAAAAGCCCAGCTCGATCCGTGTAAGAACTCGAAGAAAATGATTAGGCAGGAGTTGGGGACTGCCAGTACATCCAACCTGGAACACTCGGACCTATAATATGCCTCCTTTAGTAGCGTTATGTGTATGTGCATGCGCAAACGTGAAATCCTTCAAATGGCCATGGATTACTCTAGACTGAATGTTTCCCTTTCACAACTATTGCATATTTTCCATTGCCGAAACGGGCTCTGTCCCCGGACTTATCCGTTGCCGAAATGGGCGCTCTTTTCGCCCGAAACGGACTGTCACTTTTGAAGCTATTCGCCGAAACGGGAACCTCCCATACAGGGAAATAATAAACCGTTGCGTTATCAAATAGCTGCCTGCAATGTAGAATATGTATGAAATCGGTGGTTTCTTTTGCGAAACACCTGCCTATGTCTATCCGGAGGCTGAGGGGTCAAGTCTCGTCGACCGAATCACCGCGTCCTTCCCTCCTTTCGGCGGCGTGACGATTATTTTGCACGCCCTTCGGGAAAGTTAAAATTGGCAACTTCCCAACTGGGTCGAGCCTCTTTGAATCTACACATTTGTTGGGAAGAACGCAAACTGAATGGGAGGATCGGATTGTTTACAGCGTCGGTGTTGATCAGCCCAATCCACAGAAATACATCACCATCGTGAGGGCGTATACATCCAACTAATACAACAGGAAACCAGGAGAAACTGTTGGCCGGGATACTTCGAAGCCTTCGAAATACTTGTGATGACGGGCAGTGGCGAAAAATTCCAATATTTTGTGGATTGAGTCGTTTGTTTTGATTTTTTAAATAATTTTCCGATTGATTGTTACGACACATAACAACGTATGCAAAGGTGTGACAGCTTCCTTGTGACCATTATCATCATCACGATCGATTATCATTTGAGCGGTTTGAACGTGGTAGTTGGTGGCGAAGACGAAGATTGTTAATACTGTCCGATTTTCATGATACTCAAAACCAACCTGCGCCTCACCCGCACGAGCGTTTGGACAGAAGAAGGCGAAAAGTTCCTGGTTTGGACAAATAAAAAGAATGCCGTTCGACAAACTTCGAACAGACGAGGAAACGTATGTTCAAGACATAACACTCACCGTTTCTCTTGCAAAATGATCCAGAAGCTCTTCACCGAATAGTTTGCTTTTTGAGTCACATTAGTTTATGGATTGGTGGTGAATTTGATCGAAATATCGGATAAATAACAGAGAACATCCTCGATATGCTGCTGCGCCCGCGATAGTGTAGAAATCCTTATCATAAAAGTAGAAGATTCAGTGTAGTAAGACGCCTTCTACTTTAAAATCAATAAAACATTTATCCACAAATGATTCAATTACAGTCAGGCAATTGCTCATATATGAGATAGGCGTATATTTATCAGTTATGAAATATTATATTATCCCTAATGTCAAAGACCCACCCAAGGACTTGTTGACTTTCATTGTCTGGGTAAAATCTGCTAGGGCGAAGATTTTTTCATATTTTTTATTTATTTTTAGAATTAATAGAGTTCAAGTTTTTGCACAAATAATGCAGTTACAATCAGACAAATAGAACTAGTATTATAATTTATTAAGACCGGTTTCGGCTTACTACGCCAACATCAGTCGTTCTTCTCACTGGTTTGACTTCCGGATGTGTGAATGAATAAATCCGGTCTGAATAAATTATAAAACTAGTAGAAGAAACCCACCGCGGACCGTCAACAAATCGTTTTTTCGAAACCCCTTTTGACCACACGCACCTGCCCTTTGAATTTCAGCTCCATACAACCACTATTTATGGTAGTTTTAAGCGGAGACGCGAAAAATTCATAGTTTAGTTTTTTCAAATCATAAAATGCCAGTTTTTTCTGGAACGTCATAACTTATTTCGGAATAAACATCGTATTTCGAACCTCGTATTTTGGCCCTTTTGGCCAAATAAAACTATTATTTTCCTAGATTTAATTTTTTTAAATTTTAATATCTAACAACAGGCAGGGCAATAGTGCCTTTGTCTTCTCCATATTTTCTTGTCTCCAGAAATTGTCTTTCAGACAGGTAGGTAACCCGTTGGGGTCATTGCGCGAGTTCTAACAGGTGTGAGGAGATTCCCGTCCAGGGGTATCCAACTGAGCGCAGTGGTCTGTAATCCCTTTGTAATGAGAGGTGAATTGAGCACTCTTCTAAACCAAGGGTGAATTGAGCATCCTTATAACCAGAGACGTCAAAATGTCATATTTGATTATGTCATATGATTTTGTCATAAAATAGCCGTTTCGGGGGTAAACATCATAAAATGGGCGTTTTTCGCTATTTTGTCATAATATTGTTTTTATTTTGTCATGAAATCGACGTTTTTGACAGTTAAGAGCCAGTTGAGTCTCAGGCCAAGGTAAGCCGTCCTCCGTACGCTGTACGCCGTATCACGTGTACAGGCTTCATTTTCGGTCTAAAAAATTCCTCCATTTGGGCCCTAGTTGTGTCCCGAAACTTTTCAGCCCGATCGGAATATACCCAGGGGAGTTATGAGTGAAAATGTGTATAAAAATAGGTCTTTTTGTGTTTTAGTAACATAGTAATGAGCTTTTGAGGTATCGTTTTCCATGTTTTGGGGGACGAGAAGACCGAATATGAAGTCGATTTTGACAAAAGAGTGGAATATTGGGTTCTACCAAATGTTCAGCTCCCAAAAGTGATTTTTTATGAGTCAAAAACCTGCGAAATCGTCTGAAATCACCATCAATTTGTATAATAACACTAGAAAAAGTGTCAACACGTGGATCAAGTCGATGGTACAATCAATGATCAAAGGTAATTTGAAAAAAAAAAAAGGAGCGTAGTATACCTACCTACCTAATTCTAGTTTTAGGAGCCAGAATTGGTGGAAAACATCAGAAATAGCTATTTCAATTATTTTACATGAAAGAAACAATAAATAAACAGCCAGCATTTCTGTAGACCAAGAAAATAATAGAAATAATAGAAAATAATAGCGTTTTTCTTTGAAGTCCTGGGTGCAGAGCAGGGTTCCCTGGGCAGGTCTTGCAATAAAATCGTGTAGTTTTCCGCTGATTCGGCAAACAGCAGATCCTGCACGAAGAGTTGTAGTCCCGAATGTGTATTGCGTGGTACAACATAATTATTAACGAATTTCATTTGACAAAGGCTCATTCATTGGTCGCTGTTTGATTCTTCAAATAAACACAGTACCTAACAGCTTAACTTTGAACACCTGAAGCGGGAGTTATTGGCTCTATTGGAGTATGAAAATTGTTCGACCGGATTTATAATTATCTGAAGTAAATTGCCGTGCATTCAAGGAGTCGAAAATAAATCCTTGTCACATGGGTTTATTATTCTACTGGACATACCTACAGAAATGTTGGCTTTTCATTTATTGTTTCTTTCATGCGTAATAATCGAAATAGCTATTTCTGATGGTTTCCATTAATTTTGGCCCCTAAAACACAAATTAGGTACCTACGCTCGTGTTATTTTATTTTTTATTTTTTTTAAAACTATCTTTGATCATTGGTATTGCCATTTAATCCTCTTGATCCACGTGTTGACACTTTTTCCAGTGCTATTATACAAATTGATGGTGATTTCAGACGATTTCGCAGGTTTTTGACTCATAAAAAATCAATTTTGGGAGCTGAACATTTGGTAGAACCCAATATTCCACTCTTTTGTCAAAATCGACTTCATATTCGGTCTTCTCGTCCCGAAAAACATGGAAAAAGATATCTCAGAAGCTCATCTTACCAACATGTTGCTAAAACGCAAAAAGTACCTATTTTTACACACATTTTCACTCATAACACCCGTGGGTATATTCCGATCGGGCTGAAAAGTTTCGGGACACAACTAGGGCCCAAATGGAGCATGTGTGCGAAAGAACGACTTTTTTAGACCAAAAATGAAGCCTGTACACGTGATACGGCGGACGGCGGACGGCGTACGGCGTACGGCGGACGGCGTACGGCGGACGGACATTGCATTTTTGTAATCTACGCACCTTGAAACGAAAAAGAAAAAAGTTTGAGGGGGTGTTATAAAAATTTTTTGCTGAGCGAATACATAGGTGTATTATTCACAGAATAATAAACCAAAATCAGAGTAAAATAAAAACCACAGTCATGCAGCATGGCTATAAGAGCGAATTTTCGAAGTTTTCGGCATCTTCCTCCTCCGCCTAAAATTTTCTGAAAATTAATTTTCGGCCAATGTTTTCCCAACTTGATACCATACAAAATTAAAACAGGAGTAGTTTTACGCAAAGTAAAATTTGGGGTGGAAGGGGGGGGGGGAGCGGGAAATCAAAAATGTTTTGAATACCAGAAGAGTAGGTATTGGATACGTAACAAATTTTTTGTTCCATTTTTTGCCGAGTAACACCTCGGTTTGTAGATTTTCCAACGCTGAACACGATGGTGAAGTCAGAATTGCGATATCCCATTCCGTTATCAGATTAGAGCAGACGAACCAGGAAGAACATCTCAAGAAATAACCACGTTCCTTCATCTTCAAAGTGCTCCAGTTTGAGAATGGAATGAGATATCGCAATTCTGATTTCACCATCGTGTTCAGCGTACAAAAACCTTTAAAATGAGGTGTCACTTGTCAGACTTTTTCATTTTGGGAATTTATGGGTAGGTAATTTCCCCCCCCCTAAAACTCCCCAAATTTGAACTTTTTATAATTTTTCGGAAATTCGAGTTTTAAAAATTTTGGACCGAGAACAATAGCTTCCTTTTCTTCGAAAATTCGCTAAAATGAGAAAAAATGAATCAGCATCACTACGATGCTTTCTTCCATTCGGGGGTTTTCTGTTCAGCATCGGTATGATAGGTACTCTCGTCCTCAGGGGGTTTTTCAAAACTCGACAGGTTCGTCCTGTAGGTTGTTTCACCTGAAGCATCGTACCGATGCTCTCGTCCTCCAACTGTTTTTCAGGCCCACATCTTTCGTCCTCAAAAGGTTAATGTTTGCTTGTACCTCCTCATGTCACTATGCCGAAAACTCAGCCGAGGCTCACTCCTGGACTCGAAACCCACCTCAAGACAACTTCGGTTCACTTCCAAGCATAATCGGTTTTTCCAAAAGCAGTGGACCAAATCAGCAATTCTAATTGGATTGGAAGAGCGTGGGGTAATCCACAAAAAGTAGGGGTTACTTTGCCCGAATCCGGTAAAGTTGGAGAGTGCTTTATTAGTTTATTAAGGTCCTGCTGCTGTAAAAATAACAGGTAACAGAAATTAGGTTTATGAAGCACTAAAACAATGTGAGGGAGTTATACTGCCCAAACAACAACGAACTTCCATAGGATTGTGTCAGAAAAACGGCTGAAACATTTTATCAAGTTCCATTAGAACAACTCAAGAATTGCGCGGTTAAAATGATTGAAAATGTATAAAATTCATCAAAAAGGTATTTAACTTACCAAACCTCTATTAAAAATCCAATACTTACATAAGAAAATTTCATTAGGATATCACACATGCTAGTAAATATACTTGATTAAACGTTGACATGACGTTAAACATTGGTTCTATATATAGGACCTCCGCTTCTTAATTGGTTTTGGATTGTGTTGGGAGATTCCCTCACCATGGTGATGGGTAGGCATCCTTCTTGAATAAATCATGAACAGGTAGTGGCGGAGTTTCAGCAGGTGATACTTATTAACGGTGAGATAGTATTACACAGCTGCTCGTTGGGATGTTTTTGGTATATTATTTTCAATAATGAACCATTGGAATCGAGCATGAAAAAAAAAAATGCTTACCTCCCTCAAAATTTGATGGTTTACGTTTCAAGGTATGTAGAATCCAAAACTGCAATAAAAATATTTCTGTCTGTCCGCCGTACGCCGTACGCCGTACGGGCCACTTTTCTTAGTTACCATGAAAGAAAATTGATGAAATTCGTGTTATAGGTTCCGTTAGCTGTCTAGTTGGTCCTCGAAGCTCGACGTTACTGTGAGTCATCTCTAAGGGGTTCAAAATAGGGGTTGAAATTTTCAAAACGCCTATACCATTTTTTTTACGTGAATATTTTTACGGTTTTAAATAGTTCTTGAACTTGCGAGTTTTTTAAGACCATCCGGAGCGTCGTACTTCCAGCCGTTCGTTCACAGTAAGGCCCCGAAGTTTGCACCGACAGGCATTTTCGACTCCAGTGTGAATGAAATTGTATACAATTCAAACCAAATGTCGTAACCAGAGACGCGCCCACAATAGGAAATTTGGCGGAGATGAAATCATTGCTGGGGATCACCTGATTATATTGGCGGAGTATGAAGTCGAGGTGGTTGTTCTGTGATATTATTTCATTTGAAAAATGATGGCTCTTTTGGAGTTTGTTGGTAGGTAGTGAAACTTGAACAAACGTTGAAGTATTATTGATGGGTAAATTATTACTACGGTAAATCATTACTCAACGGTAAATTATTACACAACGGTTCATTATACCATCTACGTAGAAGGGGCTGGAGTTTGTTGGTAGGTACTTTCGCAACTTTTTTCACTCCTCATCAACAATTTCTTTTCAGAACTTCATTATGTGTGTTTCTTTTTGTTAGGTACTGTTTGTCATCGGCAGAATTATTTTAGCAACATTTAACTCGTGATTTAGGTAGGTACCTAGTAACGAGTACGGGGTTAGGTACTAACCTACGGAGGGTCTGCGATCTACATAATATGTATAGAATAGTACATCATATTATATTATATAGACGGGTTATCTATACATAGAGATGTGATCTGTAACGGAAGGGTATTCTATACAAAATAATAAACCGTTGTGCAGGGATTTGCAGCGTTTTTTTTTCAAGGGATCGAGGAAAGCGTGTATAATTATGTTTGTTTCCAAATACATGTGTTCGATATCCCTCACTAATAAGTATAAACTAGTTCACCCAACTATTAGGCCAGTTAATAGGCTTGCAAGTGGAAATAAGTGTAGGCAAACGTTTCATGATTTTGATCGGTTCATCGGGCGTCTAGTAGTAGTATCCTAGTTTTGCACTGCCTCTCGAAGTCAGCAACATGTCAGAGGAGCAGAAAAATCACGAAATGTTCCGACTTTTCTCAGTCTTTTGCGTGTAACTTCTAAACGGCGCGCGGCGCGGCGCTTCCTAGCGTAATAA
The DNA here is from genome assembly GCA_954871275.1 of Leptopterna dolabrata. Taxonomy (NCBI): domain Eukaryota; kingdom Metazoa; phylum Arthropoda; class Insecta; order Hemiptera; family Miridae; genus Leptopterna; species Leptopterna dolabrata. The sequence continues at coordinate 18,621,578 of OX940974.1, forward strand.
GCGCTCTGTAGACACTTGAAGGCCTTTAAATTCAGCGTCGAATGAGAACCGAAACTATATATTTCGGTCAAGTAGTATAGTCGGAACCGATAGTCGGAAGATGACTATTTTTTGCAACTTGGAGAAAAAGTTGTATATGGTCACTTTCCACCGCCTATAACTTGAAAATGACGTGTCTAATAAAAAAATCTTCGAAATAAACGTTGCAGATCTAATTCTGCGTCTAGAGAGCATAAAGAATTCAAATTTTGATCAAATTTACACTCACAAAATAACAATGAATTGTTGACACAAAAAGTAAGTCATTTGCCGTTTTTCCTTAGAACTCCTTCAAACTTGTAGAATAGTATTCCGTATTCAGAAACCAATAACTTTCAAGTTTTTCATGATCAAGTTGTCCTTGAATTTCAGGAATAGAAATGGGTAGGCAATGTATTCCGAGCTGCAATTTAAATGAAAAATTAATGATTGTATAATGGAATGTCAAAAGATGGTCAGATGGTCAGATATGGTCAGTGTCAAAAAATGCCAAAATCAAAACTTCTCGACACCCCGAAGCTCACCTCGAAGGACCGGGGACTTTTAGTATGTTCATCCCCTGCCCACTCTGAACTCATTCCTCAAGTCAAAAGTTCGGACATCCTCCATGTCGTCTACAGACCCTTTATTGACCGGACTACTACCCTACTCGCCTCAAAAGTTGTTCTACCGAGTGCCCCAAGCGAGCGCTCGGCCAGTCTTAAATTCATAGAAGAATATACAAATATTTTTTGATTTGCGATTAAATTATGATGAACTTTAATAATTAGGTATACTAAATAATTAAATACCCAAAATAATTTTGCTTAGGTGAGCAATAAATTGAACCTGTAGAAGATACTATTACCTGTGCGCCAAAGTCAAACATGGTAGGTAGCTATGGAATTATCTGTAAAATGGAACAAAATGATACTTTACATCTAACACAATCACATACCCCATACTTGTCAAACTAATCAGTACCTAATAACCGATATAAATTTTGGCCAATCCGCAAGGCGCCTGAACACACGTTATTCTTGACGAAATTAAAAATATCGTATATAAAGAGAGGTGTATATATTTATTATAATATACCTAATTCTGACGAACGATTTTTGGAAGGATCTTCAGATTAGAGGTATTTTCAGGCTGGATAAATTAGTCGAGTAATTAGGTATCTATTGATAATTCACGACTTCTAGCGAATTTTCAAAGAAAATGAAGCTATTGCAATGGGTCCAAAATATTCATAACTTGAATTTTTGACACTTTTTTGTAGGCAAATCCGTTTCAGACCATCCTGAATTCATCCCTAGATTTAAAAAAAAAAATTTATATGTATTTATATTTATATTAGCAAACTTACCCGCCCTTCGGGTGAAGAAAGCAAGCGAAATTAAATTAATTGGGGGGAAAACCTTCAGTTTACAAAACTCAACCGCAAAATAAAATTCTGAACGTTGCTAACAATAAACAGCGTGCTAACAACCGGATGTTTCCAGGGATGGCCAATTTGACGAATAAGGAGGAATTCAGGAGGTGAAAAGAATATCAATAAACCTTCCCTGTGCAGTTGCAGTCATAGATGTAGTTGTAGTATAAATGTAGGTGCCTTCCTGATGATCCCTTCCTGCTGTTGCTTCATCACCGCTAATAACAGCAGCAATTTCATCAACATTTGGTGAATGTGTATGGCGTTTATGATCATCTGCTATGGCTACATCCCGAATGACAATTTTTACGTCTTCAATAGGCGATGGCTCGATATGGTATTCGATGGCTCAGTACCTCTTTTCCGCACATTCATTTAGGTTGTTTTACGTGAAAGTGGTTTGCGTGGAGCATCGTCTGAAGTTCTTTCATTAAGCCTACTCCTCCGTTTTGGCGTAATTACGACGAAGTGAAGCTTCAGAACCTTCGTTCCCTACAAAATATATCTGCAAGAATCACAGGGTCAGGTAATAAACTCCCGATGCTATAATTTAGTCGACCCGAAATTTTAAACGTTGGCATAAAGTTGTTTTCTCGTACTTCACTGCACCCTATCGATGTTATTGCCAAAGCGTTATTATACTATCAAACCTTAATGAAAAAACCACAGTCATGCAGCATGGCTATAAGAGCGAATTTTCGAAGAAATGACTCATTTTATGTAAAATGTGATGTTTGGGATATCCCATTCAAATATGGGCAATCTTAAACTTATTGGGTAATTATAGGTATTCAAGTATGACGCTATTCGGTTAATTCGGTATGCATCAAATATGGGCATACGTAACAAATTTTTTGTACCATTTTTTGCCGAGTAACACCTCGGTTTGTAGATTTTCCAACGCTGAACACGATGGTGAAGTCAGAATTCCGATATCCCATTCCGTTATCAGATTAGAGCAGACTAACCAGGAAGAACATCTCAAGAAATAACCACGTTCCTTCATCTTCAAAGTGCTCCAGTTTGAGAATGGAATGAGATATTGCAATTCTGATTTCACCATCGTGTTCAGCGTATAAAAACCTTTAAAATGAGGTGTCACTTGTCAGACTGTTTCATTTTGGGAGTTTATGGGTAATTTTTCCCCCCTAAAACTCCCCGAAACTCCCCCTTAGAGTATAAAGTGTGTCACTCCAGACGATATCTGTCTCTGGGTGTATGATAAAAATTCCCAATTTCGCCAAAACGTTCGTATTGCCAAACAAAAGGATGAGTTTGAAGATAAGCAATTTCCAAAATTCAAAGGGGTTCAAATTTGAGATTTTATGGGTCAAAAATAGGTAAAAGCGGCTAAAATCGCGAATAATTTATACAGAATTATGAAAGTGGTTTAGAAGGGTGAGTAAAAGTAGCGGAAAAAACCATTGCAGTTTTTTCGTACAGAATAAAGGTGAAATTTGGATTTTTGGATGATAACAATTGGTATTAAGGGCTAAAATCAATATTAATTCACCTGAAGTTGTGTGGGATGGTGATTCACGACTAAGAGGCTATTCCGATGTTAAAAATCTTTTTCTCAAAAAACAGTGTGTAAAGTTTGATTTATAGTGGTCAAAAAGACGTCTTTTTACACAATAGCAGGAATATTTCCTTGAAAATTCGCTCTTATAGCCATGCTGCATGACTTGAACTTTTTGTAATTACTCTCCAAACGTTATGAGCTGACCTGAATAGTCGTAATGGATCGTCCGGAACGTGCAATATCTACAAAATGTCAATCTTTGTGCTGGCACGCATAATTCATCCAGCAGTGAGGTTCATCCATAACCAGTATGTTTCCTGTGTTGCCTACCATTTCAGTTTATTAAAGCTATCCTGTGCAACGCACTTGCAGTTGAGCTAGTTCAGTTATATCTTTGAATAAACCGCATCGTTGTTTTCTGCTTACAGAGCTCGAGGCCAAATTCCCCTACAGAGACGTCCAAATAAAAAGGGGAGTAGACGTGAACGAATACTATGATCTCGAAGCAGAGATTGGAAGGTAACTAATTAATTAACTGCCTAACGTTATAATAGCTAACATTAGTTGGTACTCATACCAGTAGGGTTTGCAAATCTAATCTGGCATGCTCTCATGATGAATCATTATTTATTTGTGATGAACGTTGATATAAATGAGATGGCCTTCATATAAATATTGTAATGGTTTCTTTTTATTATTCTTCATTTCATATCAATTTACCTCCAGCGAGCACCACTCTATATAATAGCTCTCAGTACCTACGCATAATTGAGCAGAGATTCCACGTCTGCGTTATAACCAAAAAAAAAAAGTTTTCTTCTCTTGATTCTGAACATATTTGTGGTGAGGCGAAGTAATCTGAGGACGGCGGATTTGGCAAAGTGTCAGTGACACCACGGAACAACGCCCAGAGTCTGAGCCCCTGTCACATCACGAAGTTAATGTGCTCCCAGCAGGAATAAACATTTCCCGCCCACGAGGATTTCTCGAAACATTGGAGACATTTTCGTTATCTCCCAGTTCTCATAATTATTTTGTCCTGGATGATTGTCTAAGTTGAAGCGGAATCAAAATGGGACGTAGCCACGCCGTATTTGTTTACGGGATGATATAATATGACTAGGTACCTACTTGACAAGAAAAAAAAATTTGCCAATTCGAGTAGGCAGTATAGCCTCCTCACCTGAATCACATGAACGTATAGAATAGCTGGGTAGGTTCATTTTAACACGAGACCATCTGCGATCCAACCCGCGTGTACCCTCAATTTCAGCTCTGTACGACTGTTTTTCGCGAAGTAAAAAGCGATACAAGGAAATGGTCAAAATTTCATGTTCGCGCATGCGCAGACGAAATTTAAAGTACGATTCCAATGAAATTCATTAGGAACTATCAAACTATTATTCCTGATCGACCCTCCAAGTTTGAACTCATTTCAACGATATTTCGGAATTTAGGGTAGTTATGAGCTTTTCAAGTATCTTACGTTTGCGCATGCGCAGCTGAAAGTTACCGTACTTTTTCAATGACTTTGGTATGGGACAACTATTTCGACAACTATTTCGAGTAGTTATGGGCGTTCAAGGAATTACCACAGACAGACAGACTCGGAACCAAAAATATTCCTCGATGTCTGAAACGCAAAATGGAAGTAGAAATTTTCATTTTGGAAGACATAATTTTTTTTTTTTTTTACTCAATCACTAATTGATTCCCTACCTTCGGTAGTGAGGAAGCAAAATCTACCAAATATCGTAAGTAAACATATATTTGTGATTTGACCAACCTCCAAGGATAGAGATATATAAATATAATATAATTTGATTAACAACACCATACCGAAAAAGTCTGCCAAGTTGGGTAGGCAGTATAGCAGGTAGTTGGGTAGGCACCTATGTAACATGGTCGTATATAATTAGTTGTGGGTCCATTCGGTAGGCAGATGAAGAATTGACGCGTATGGATTTGAAATTGAGAGTTTCAAGAATGACAAAATAGTAAGTAGGATGGAATAGAATTTGTAGTAATAGGATTAATGATAAGGGTAACAGGATTATTATAGGCATTCATATTCATAGTCTTTTTAATATTGTGGTTTCATACCACTTGAAGAATAAGTATTTCAAATGTTTTGAAGCAAGTTACAATACATTACAAGATTTTATACTGAAACAAATGAGTAAAACTCATTAAAATTGAGAGAAATCCAAATACATGCCGTTTTAAGTTTACGTCCAAATACTTGCATGTCATTTACAAGGGTATTTCAAATCAAAATACATTTTATGGGCTCTACTAGGTTTTCACGTTTGCGCATGCGCAGAAGAAAGTTAATGTAATTTATCAATGACTCTAATATGGGACTATCTGTGGGGGAACCCCCGCCTACCCTCCAAAACTCATCGCTTCACGACGATTTCTTGGGTAGTTTGGGGTCCAGAAGAATTTCACGTTGGCGCATGCGCAGACGAAAGTTCAATTTCAATTTCAATTCAATTTTTTTATTCAGCAAATACTTTATACAACAAATATAATGATTTTTAGAGAGTCTATATACATAATACAAGATCTAAACTTATGTTGGTTTATGAGCCTAAGGTCAATGACCCGTCCAGGCTCGTCTCGTCCACCGCTATTTATTACTGCGTATGTATGTACCAGCAGTTTCCTTGAAAAAACACACCGTAAGTATTTGGAGAATGAGTTACATTGATCAAGAACCAACAGTATTTACAGAGTAGTTAGTAAATACACTTAATGCTACGAAGGCTGATTTGTATTTTTATCCTAATTTAAACTTATTTATAACAACACTTTCGTTATTTTCAAGCTCAAAATATTCTAGAACTAGTTTTTTAAATTTTCCTGTTGATGTTGAAGTCTTGGTTAGGAGCGGTAACTGTTCAAATAGGGCTGTAAAAAATAAGTGACTGTACTTTTTCAATGAATTTGATTTGGGACCATCTGTACTCCAACCCCCGCCTACCCTCCAAATTTCAACTCACTACGACTATTTTTTCGGGTAGTTGAGCGTTAGCAAAGAAAGTCGGGAGCTGAGAGTTCAGCAAAAGCCTGGATGGATAGAAGTACCTAATAGGTATCGGGCGGTTTTCAACTGGGGCAAAAGTGGCCGAAACGCAATCTAGCTGGGGAATTTTTCGGCATGTAACTGGGGCAAGGATCTGGAAGACGCGCAATTGAACTGGGGCAACTGTTATGGCGGTAAAAACGGCATTTATTGAAACAAAATTACGCACCTTAAAATAATTAAGTGTTGTCAACGAGAGTTGATCCGTCGTGTTGGGGGGTTCTGCCTAGTTTTCAGGATCCTTGGTCGAGTTGTAACGGTTAGCTACAGCCCATAGGTATTTCTTGATCCAGATCGCTTGACAATGCATTCCACTAATCTATTCAGAAGTCCCAAACAACCTGCTCATTCGCGGGATAGTTTCTGGGATTGTTTATCTTTTTTGAGATGCGAGCGCCAGCGAGCATCCAGATCGCTTGACAATGCGAGCGGCGGAATGGGAACTAAACTTCTTGTACACCCACCGTCTTGTCAGTGTTCTTGTGTTGTGAGTGTAACGATAATATAATAACAGGCTTTTCTTGAGGTCCATTCCCCAGTACAGTTTCATGCTCTTGCCCCACTTAGATTGCGTTTTCAACTCGGGCCTCTGAGGACATTTCCCCAGATCGAATACGCCCTAGGTATCTATTCTCTGTGCGTTTTAGCAGACGCATGTATGTCATTTGCGAAAGGAAGGTGGCACGGGGGTGAGTGGAGCACAGGCATACCTACCTTCTCTATAGTCTTTATTCTTCCGTTGACGCCAGTGCATCACCACTGTTCCTTCTCCGTACACCTTGGGCATGACATACGTAATGCTGATGACCCATCGCTATTATGCGCGTTTCCTTGCTCTAAAAGAGACTTACGTTCTCTGACATACGTATTTATCGATACGATAGGCAAAGTTATTATTTACAAGAAATCCAAGCAGGGAGACGGGAGTTCCACAGCCTCATGTGCATCGGTGTTTAAAATTAATTATTCGGGTACTATTCATGTTAAAGGTGCCTAATTACTCAATATTTTATTACGTCTGACAAGTGCAGTTATAAAAAAATTAATAAATGGGTGGTACCTAGCTCAAGGATAATTAGAAATTAGGTATAGGAATCATCATGGATGCGTTATATCTATCGCAATTTGAATTTGAGTTCGATGCTACAGTGTCACTAGTTCAACAACTTATAATTTCGCTAAAATTTACACTCATTATATTTTTCGAAATACAATGGAATCCGCTTATTATTTCCACGTTAAGTGAATACAGCTGCGTATTGTTTATAAAATATCTTGGAACGGTTCCGCTGTATAAAATAACGCACGAAGTAATTGTTTATTATGACCACACATATGGCGAATAGTTTGAACACGAAAACTAAAACGCTAAGGGTGTCCTTATAACCATTCTTTGCTCTGCTAGCCGGGGAAAAAATGAAATTGCTTGTCATGGGTGGAGTAAACAAGGACCAAGATGCTTTAAAGGAATCAAGAAATTGCCTGATGATTATGCTACTAGCGGAACGTGTGGATGACAGGTCAGATTTTTTATCATTGGCTACGTGAGTGGGCTAGTTCACTAACGCGCCACATTTTGTTGTTGAAAGACAATAAATTGTCCAGCTCATATCTTCTCTCAGAATTTACATAATATATAGGTGCACAAATAATTATGTATTACAATCTTATAAATATTTTGATATTCTATGTACATATTTAAAAATATACGTATATTTATAATACAGTAAACAATATCATGACGACACACTAAGAGTGTAAAAAAATATTAATGTTTATATTATATGTTTATATTAATGTTATATGTTTATATTAATATATGTTTATATTAATGTTATATGTTTATATTAATGTTTATTATTAATTTTATTATTATACATTATAGTTTATATTAATGTTTATTATTAATTTTATTATTATACATTATAGTTTATATTAATGTTTATTATTATACATATAATGAATATTATATGTTTATATTAATGTTTAATGTTTATATTAACTTAACGTGTATAGCTGTATATACTTTATTATTCGCTTACTGTGAACAGTCGGTTATTGTGAACATTCTCGATTGGTCCCGGTGTTCACAGTAAGCGGATTCTTCTGTATTTAGACATTTTTGGCTCGGGATATCCGGTTGAATAACTCACGACACTTCTAATGAAATTTAATATCGCATGAAAAGCACAAAATACTGTGTTCGTGTATTACTGGTTTGACTAACAACAGCAACATCGGACCAGATATTATGTTCTGAAACGAACAGTTGGACTGCACAGTACGAATATCTTAGTAAATGATGTTACTAATTTTAAACAAGAAAAACGTGAGTGGAGTAAAACTATATTTTCAAAAGCTTTATTCTCAAATGCTGTGGGGGTGGGGAAGGGTGCAATTATGGAAAATGAGGGGGGGTTGACTGAGCAATGATGAATCATTTTTGTGGGTTGTCTATTGCTAGGAAGAGGCTATGAGACTGACCAGCCAGGGCTGAATCAGTATTGTGTGGAATGAGGATTGACCAAAAAAAAAAAAAAAAGTTCTACAAACATAACATGAGCTTGTGAGGTATCGTTTTGTTTTTCATGTTTTTTAGGACGATAAGACCGAATATGAAGTCGATTTTGACCAAAGAGTGAAAAATTGAGGTTCTAACGAAGTTTCAATCTTAAATTTATGTTAAAATTTGGTCTAAAGTCATCGTTTTTCCGCACAGAGTTTGGGTCCCGAACTCATTTGGCTCCTAGCTGTGCTCCGAAGCTCGGCAGCCCGAACAAAATACACCCAGGGGTGTTAGGGGTGAAAAATGGGTGTAAAAATGGGGGTTATCGAGATTTGTTGAGGTTTTAGTGAACGTGAGCTTGCGAGGTATCGTTTTCCATGTTTTTTAGGGCGAGAAGACCGAATAGGAAGGTGATTTTGACCGAAGAGTGAAGAATTGATGTTGTAAAGAAGGTTCAGTTCCCAAAATTCAGTTTGTATGAGCCAGAAACCTGGGAAATAGTCTGAAATCACCGTAACTTGTATAATAACACTATAATCACTTATATCGTGGTTTTGGCTGCCAAAACTTGTGGAAACCATCAACAATAGGTATTTCAATAATTGCCCATGAAAGAAACAATAAAGGAACAGCCAGCATTTATGTAGGTATGTCTAATAGAATAACAAACCCATGTGACAAGGACTTTGCAGCGTTTTTAACTTGACAAACGTTATGCTTCATAAATAATAAGAGGTAATTAATGTTAGAATTCTTGAATCCTCCGCATATTTATGCAAGCGAAGTGGCCCGGCCGGCTCCAGTACTCAATTTAGGGCTTTCCTGGGGGGAACATGAGGGCAGATACTGACCAAAGAAAACAGCGATCTACGCAGAAGGGGCATCAAAACAGGTAAATAATAAACAAATCGTAGTGTAATCGCGTTTTTATCGACCCTCATTCAAGTTAGTATTGGTTTATTATTTTCAATAATGAACCATTGGAATCGAGCATGGGAAAAAAAATTCTAACCCTCTCAAAATTAGATGGTTTACGTTTAAAGGTATGTAGAATCCGAAACTGCAATAAAAAAATTTCTGTCTGTCCGCCGTACTGACCACTTTTCTTAGTTATCATGAAAAAAATTGATGAAATTCGGGTTATAGGTTCCGTTCGGGGTCAAGTTGGTCCTCGAAGCTCGGCGTTACTGTCAGTCATCTCTAAGGGGTGAAAAATAGGGGTTAAATTTTCAGAACGCCGTAGCTCGAAAACTTTCGATTGAAGGTTATGGTTTTTTTTACGTTATTAAATTTGTCTTGAGCTAAACAATTTTTTGAGACCACCCGGAGCATCGTACGACCAGCCGTTTTTGTGCACCAAAAAGCTTCGTCAACACGATCGTGAATCAAACGGCCCGGATTTCATCACTCGGGAGCACCTGATTATAATCAAGGATGGCTGTATAAAGTCGAGTTGGTTGTTCTGCGATATTATTTCATTTGATAAGTGATGGACTATTGGATTTTGTTGGTAGGTACTTGTGAAACTTGAACAAACTTTGAAGTATTATTGATGGGTAAATGATTACACAATGGTAAATTATTACACAACGGCAAATTATTACACAACGGTAAATTTTTACATAACGGTAAATTATTACAGAACGGTAAATTATTACACAACGGTTCATCTACCAAGAAGGGGCTGGATTTTGTTGATCGTTACTTTTGCAACTTGAACAACCGTTGAAGTATTATTGATGGGCAAGTTATTACACAACGGTTCATTATACTTGACCACGAGGGTAGGTACTGGCCACAGAAAACAGTGATCTACGCAGAAGGGGCATCTATTTCACTCCACATCAACAATTTTCCTTCGGAACTTCATTATTTGCGTTTCTTTCTGCCATTTTAGTTACTGTTTGTCATCGACGGAATTATTTTAGCAACAATTTTACTCGTGATTTAGATAGGCACCTAGCAACGAGTAAGGGGTTAGGTACTTACCTACGGAGAGCTGCGATCTGTAACAGAAGGGTATTCTGTACAAAATAATAAACCGTTGTGCTGGGATTTGCAGCGCTTTTTGGTTTATTATTCCGTGAATAATACACCTATAATGTATTCGCTCAGCAACAAATTTTTATAACACCCCCTCAAAATTTTTTCTTTTCCGTTTCAAGGTGCGTATATTCAAAAAATGCAATGTCCGTCCGCCGTATCACGTGTACCGGCTTCATTTTCGGTCTAAAAAAAATCGTTCTTTCGCACACAAGCTCCATTTGGGCCCTAGTTGTGTCCCAACACTTTTCAGCCCGATCGGAATATATACCCTGGGGTGATATGAGTGAAAATGTATATATTAATAGGTACTTTTTGTGTTGTAGTAACATATTAGTAAAATGAGCTTTTGAGTCATCGTTTTTCATGTTTTTGGGGACGAGAAGACCGAATATGAAGTCTATTTTAACCCAGGAGTGGGAAATTGAGGTTATACCAGATTTTCAGCTCCCAAAATTGATTTTTTATGAGTCAAAAATCTGGGAAATCATCTGAAATCACCATCAATTTGTAGAATAACACTTAAAAAAAAGTGTCAACACCTGGACCAAGACAATTAAATGGTACTATCAATGATCAAAGATAATTTGAAGAAAAAAAAAGTATCGTACCTAATTTGTGTTTTGGAGTCCAAAATTGGTGGAAGCCATCACAAATAGCTATTTTAATTATTACACATGAAAGAAACAATAAATGAACAGCAACATTTCTGTAGGTATGTCAAATAGAATAGAAAATCCATGTGACAAGGACTTTGCAGCGTTTTTCCCCCATTGGATGGAAATTCCGCCACATCTTCTGCGGCTAAAAAATCTTTCCAACCAAACCAACAACGTCATTCCCGAAGCTTGAAAGCTTGTAAACAGGAGGTCTCGGGAGGAGTGAATGGTTAGCCGGCAAGCTTTCTTGATCAACTGCCAATGACCATAACCCAGCCGGAAATAGACGCGCGACTGTCACCATTTAACACTAAGTTCAAGGTTCACGTGTGTTTTTGCCGAAGTGGGCTTGTGGACGGCGCCACTTTGAATCGGTGCAGACGTCAACCCTTTGTCGGACCCGACAGCTGGTGACGTCAACCCATTCACGACCCAGGGTGGAGTCAGTGGCCGCCGTCCGCCGTACATCGTTTTGATGTATTATTCTGTGCATAACACACCGAAAAAAATTTGTATATCACCCCCTCAAAATTTTTCTATTAAGGTTCGTAGATTCAAAAACGCTGCAAAGTCCTTGTTACATGGGTTTATTATTCTATTGGACATACCTACCTACAGAAATGCTGGCTGTTCATTTATTGTTTCATTCATGTTTGTGCAATAACTAAGATAGCTATTTTTTATGGTTTCTACTAATTTTGGCCCCTAAGACACGAATTAGGCTCCTGTTTTTGACAAATTATCTTTGATAATTGATAGTGCAATTTAATTGTCTTGATTTACCCTTTTACGACTTCGAGTGTTATTAGGGAAATTTATGGTGATTTCAGACAAATTCCCAGGTTTTTGACTCATAAAAAATGAGTTTTGGGAGCTGAGCCTTCGTCAGAACCTTAATTCTTCAATCCTCGGTCAAAATCAACTTTTTTTTTTAATGCCTGGCCTTACAGCCATCAACACATACATTATTTACAATTTTATGAGCCTTTGCCTTAAATATTACGTTGTATTTGTACAAAAAACTTAAAAATAATTACATATTATACTTCTTCTAACTCCTTAGTTAGTAAAACAGGTAAATTAAATGGATTTTGTACAGTCTTTGAGAGGCTGCTGAGCAAATGTTCTGTCTCACGCACATAGGCCGGGCACACTAGCACCATATGCTCCAAGTCTTCTAGGGTTCCACAGTGTTCACATAGGTCGTCACTCACTTGGCCGATCTTGTGTAAATATGCCCTACATACACCATGGCCACTTCTCAACCTGGACATCTTGGAGTAAAACTTCTTCTCCTTGTCCCCCGTCCGTAGATACCATGGTGACCTTGGGACCAGTGGGAACATGCTTCGATGCGGGTTTGATGACGGATATGAGTCGTGGTATTGTTGCCATCTTTCGAGGAGGTTTGCTTTAAATAATGCGTTCATATCCGTTGGAGGCAACCTCACTTGGCTGCCCAAAAGACAGAGATTGTACTCCTCGAAACCAAGAGAATCGAGAGGAACATCACCATGAACGTTGACGGCCACACCATACTGGCATACTGGTTCCGAGGCCATACGGTACTTAGGGGTGATGCTAGATGGGAAACTTTCCTTTTGGACGCACATCTGCAAGGCAGCGGATAAAGCCGCAAAAGTGGTGGCTAATCTGACCAGACTCATGGCCAACATCAGACGACCATCCCCCGGCAAGAGGAGGCTGCTGATGGGGACTGCAGATGCCATAATGTTGTACGGGGCTGAGATCTGGGCAGGGGCGCTGAGGTTCCAGAAGTACCGTTCTCGGATGGAGGCTGTGCAAAGAAGAGGGGCGCTTAGGATATGCAGTGCATACCGGACAGTTTCGGCTCCAGCGGCACAAGTGATTGCAGGAGTGATCCCAATTGACCTGTTGGCTGATGATCGGAGACGACTGTACATGCGGAAAGGAGAGGAAGGGACGCCATCATCTTTCAGGAAGGAGGAAAGAGATGAAACCATGAGGAGATGGCAAGCTCGATGGGAAAGCGAAAGCAGAGGCCGTTGGACAGCGCGACTCATTCGAGACCTCAGGAGCTGGGCCGAGAGGAAACATGGAGTTACGAACTACTACGTAACGCAGTTCTTGACAGGGCATGGTTATTTCCGATCCTTTCTTGAAAAGATAGGTACCTAAGGTGACTGTACCCATATGCGCTTACTGCAAAAGGGAAGAAGATAGCGCGGAGCACACCTTCTTCAAATGCGAAAGATGGGAGCGCCTCCATGGAGTTTTGGTAGCAGAGGTTGGACCAATCGACCCTGACACTGTAGTCGGGAAAATGATGGAGACTGTAGCCAAATGGGATGCAGTCGTGAACTTTATAGTGACTGTACTCAAGACGAAGGAGCAGAATAGTAGGGTGTGGGAAGAAGACTAAACCTTCCCCCAAATAGAAGAGAAGAAGAGAAGAGAGGCCCATAGAAGGCAATGATGTGACTATCCCGAAGTATTACCGAACAGGAAGTTCCGGGATAGTCACAATAATAGAAGACAGAGGAGGGGTGTTTTAGTCGGTATGCCTAATAAAGGAGAGGCCGACACGAAGGGCGAGCATTGACTCCCTGTCAGTACGCAAAGTATTCCACCTACCTCTTGAAAAAAAAAGAAAGAAAGAAAGAGAGAAAGAGAGAAAGAGAAAAAGAGAGAAAGAGAGAAAGAGAGAAAGAGAGAAAGGAAGAAAGGGAGAAAGGGAGAAAGGGAGAAAGGGAGAAAGGGAGAAAGAAAGAAAGAAAGAAAGAATGAAAGAAAGAAAGAAAGAAAGAAAGAAAGAAAAACCTCACATTGCTAGTAATCCCGCCAGACATAGCGCCGTTTCTTGCCAACCGATCCGCTATTTCATTTCCTTCTATTCCATTGTGGGATTTAACCCAAATGAACTTTCCTCTCATACCACGATCCTCCAGCACTGCTACTTGTTGCACGATACGGGTAGTTAGGTGGAAAATCTTTGAGGTCATACCCCAGGTTTTGATCATTTGGATGACGCTTTGAGAGTCTGATACTATCGCAATACTTCCACAGCGATTTAGTTTTTCTATTGCAAAATCGAGGGCTTCCGCTGTATATATTTAAGCTTTATCGTGTAAGTTGAAGCTTAGTGCTGATCTAGACTGCTGCTCATAAAAGCCGCTGCCAACTCCATCTTGTATCTTAGAACCATCCGTATAAAATATTCCACGAAGAGATATTTCCTTACTTAAAATGCTCCTTACTAACTGCTCCGCTTCAGGGCGCATGGTGTTGGTGTTCACAGATGGGATCAGTACAAGAGGAGCCCGTATTATATCGCCATAGGGTATTAGAAACTGTGGAGGTTTAGCGCCAGTATGAACATATTGTGTCAACGTCGAATTCCGAACAAAACTATCGCATAGTAGCGGTGTCGATTGTAAGATCTCTTGAGTACAAAGACATTATGTGCCTGTCGGACATCATTATTCTTCTTGCAGACAGTGGTGGTTCGCCTACTTCAAAATGAAGCACGTGCAACGGGGTTGATGGAAGTAATCCTAGGACGAGCAAAATCAACTTCATATTCGGTCTACTCGCCCTAAAAAACATGGAAGATGACACCTCTCAAGCTCACGTTCACTAAAACCTCAAAAAAAAGTCGAAAAACCCTATTTTTAGGCGAAAATTTTCACTCATAACACCCCTGCGTATATCCCCATCGAGCTGCCGAGCTTCGGAGAACAACTAGGGCCCAACTGAAGCCTGAGTGCGAAATAACATAAATTTAGACCAAATTTCAAGGTAAGTTTAAGGCTGAAACTTTGTTAGAACCTCAATTCTTCGCTCATTGTTCAAAATCGACTTCATATTCGGTCTTCTCACCCTAAAAACATGGAAAACGATACCTCATAAGCTCGTGTTGCTGAAACACCAAAAACAACCCCATTTTTACACCCATAACACCCTTGGGTATATTCCGATTGGGATGTAAATTTTCGAGACACAACTGGGGCCCAAATGGAGCATGTGTGCGAAAGAACGAATTTTTTAGACCGAAAATAAAGTAGATATGGATGATACGGCGGACGGCAGACAGACATTGCATTTTTGCTTATTGTTCTGTGAATAACACAGCAACGTATTCGCTCAGCAAAAAAGTTTTATAACCCCCCCTCAAAATTTTACTTCTAGGTTTCCAGGTGTTTAGATTCCAAAAATTCGCCATCCGTCCGCCGTATGCCGTACCATGCATATCTACTTTGGAAACCTCGCTTGTTGAATAGAAAATCAGCTGCCCATTGTGGTCTCAATGGTGTTTTGAAAAAACTTCATGACCCAAGATATTTCATTTGATTATAAGCTAAAAGTTTTTAATGCTGCTTCAGGATGTGTGATTGGGTATGCTGCCCAATTGTGGGGTTTTCGAAGGTACGAAGAAGTCTCTAATTCGTTCACCTTTTAAAGTGATCTTAAACTTTGAAATTTTTTGAGACCAAGCGGAAAATTGCACGTCCAGCCGTTTGTTCACAGTAAGGCACTGAAATTTGCAACGAAAAGTTTCATCAACTTGAGTGTGGGTGAAACGGTATACATACAGCCCATAAATCATCGCTAGGGAACACCTGATTATAATCACGCATGGCTGTATGAAATCGAGTCAGGTTTTCCGTGATATATTTCATTTGAAGAATGGTGGTTATTTTGGATTGTTTGATAGGTACTTTTTTAACTTGAGCAAATGTTATGCTTCATGAATAACAACAAATAGTTATTATTGATCTTGAATCCGCCGCATATTTATGCAAGCGAATTGGCCCGGCCGGCTCCAGTACTCGATTTAGGGCTTTCCTGGGGGGAACATGAGGGCAGATACTGACCAAAGAAAATAGTGATCTACGCAGAAGGGGCATCTAGATACAGGTGAATAATAAACCGTTGTTTAATAATTCGCAGCTTTTTTTTTCTTAGTTATCATGAACCAAAATTAATGAAATTTGGATTGTGTGTCCCATTTGGGGTCTAGTTGGTCCGCCAGAATTAATGAAATTTGGTTTTTCGGTCCCATTTGGGGGAATGAAATCACTCGCGAAGTTATTGTTTGTTACTGACGATGGTTTGGTCACCTAAACCGGTATAACAGTGTTTTTTTTTTTGCGTTCTTTCGCGTATTAGTGGAAATAGACTATTTTTTCAATAACTCCGTTTTTCTTTCCCATTTGGGGTCTAGTTGGTCCGAAAAACTCGGCGTTAACTGTCAGTCATCTCTGAGGGGTGAAAAATAGAGGCTGAAATCTCCAGGGCACTTTTATCTCGATTTTTTGCGTTTTTAAATTGATATCGAACTTGGGGATTTTTTTTAGACAACCCGAGGCCAGCCGTTCGTTCACAGTGGTTTTGAAATTAGCTCCGAAAAGCTCCATCAACATGATCGTGAATGAAATAGTATGTACCCAGCCCAGAAATCGTTGCTAGGGGACAGCTGATTATAATCACGTATGGCTGTATGAAATCAAGTTGGTTGTTCCGTGATATTATTTAATTTGAATAATGATGGTTATTACTGATTTTGTTGATGTTACCTGGTTTTGTAAGTTGAACGTTCATGCTTCATGAATATCAAGAAGTAATATCATTGATAGATTTCTTGAATCCGCCGCACATTCATGAAATTGTAATTGGCCGGCCGGTTCCAGTACTCGATTCCTGGGGGTAGGTATCGACCACAGAAACAAGTTATCTACGCAGAAGGCGACTGGAATTGCCTATTATATTAATCGTATCTCTGTTCAAGGTTTGTTGTTGCAAACATTAGAGCCATCCAGTTCTTTTGCAAGATGGGTGTAGTAGTACGGAGCCTCAATGGGCCATTTTTTGTTCGCCTTATCGAAAATTCGTCGTAACTACATTCAATAGTCGAGTTTCTTGTTTCATTTGCGTATGCCATAGCTGACGACTATCCGCCATGT
Source organism: Leptopterna dolabrata (assembly GCA_954871275.1). NCBI lineage: Eukaryota > Metazoa > Arthropoda > Insecta > Hemiptera > Miridae > Leptopterna > Leptopterna dolabrata. Next base: position 18,638,794 of record OX940974.1, read on the forward strand.
TGCGGTCGAGATCGCGGTACAATGTTCAGAGGATCATTTGAAAATGATTTATTTTTTATTAGCTACAAGATGAATAAGTGAATAGGGTATGCGCACGTATGTATTTAATTTTGTTTAAATGAAAGTAGATTCCATCCCGAGAATTTTGACACCAACCGCACTGCCCTATGATAAGTACCTAGGTCTTTTTCTGTGGCTTTTCAATTTCCACAAATTCTTATGTCATTGAACCTCTCTCCCCTGGGCGGGATCCCCCTCCCACTATGGCATCCGAATTGATTGAATCTTTGAAAAAAATCATAGAAAAAGAACTAATTATTGTATGACAGTGCGGTTGGTGTCAAAGCTGTCAGAATTGAATATAGTTTCATTTTAAAAAATGATAATATAAACAGCTTTTCTAACCCATGCGCATACTCCACGTACTATATTACGGCCAAGCACTGCGCAACGCTCGGGTCATCCAGCTAGTACAGGATATTAGTTTGACGTAAAAAAAAAAAAAAAATGGCCGCCATTCCAGTCCCCCATCTCAAAGTTGTTGATTTTCTTGCCTTGATTTCACTACCTAACCTCGGAACGCCGCTCTAAATAAGGACAAATCCAAAAACGAAATGAAAAATAACAGTTTGTGATGTGCAAAATTTCAAATTGTATATTTAAGAAATGCACATACCTTCTATATTTCAGCTCAATACTATGGGGATGATACCAGGGGCGGATCCAGAATTTTTTTCCGGAGGGGGTCACAGGGTAGAACAATATAAAAAATAACAAAAAATAACAAAATAACCAAACGAACAATACAAACCGAATTTTCAACCTTATGCCTAAACTCGTCCAATTTGTCTACTTACAAAATTAATTGTATTTATTTATAAAATTCATTGTTTATGTAAAAAATATTTTTCAATATCTACCTATTAATTATTTAACTGATAAATGTATTTATTTTCAATTTTCTTCTAAAAAAGTGTCCTAATGTGTTTTCAAACAAATTGGCGCATTTTATGGCAGCGTAGCTAACTTCAGAGTTTGCAAATCAAAACATTGAAACCACAACAATCTATTGTTGATCTCAGTGAGTTCAGTATCGTTTTTATTGAATTTGGCAGGAAAGAAAACGAGAACGAAACAAAAACAAGATAATAATTAACAAAAATAAGAAGAAATAAACAAGGTGTAATTTGACGGATACACCAAGGTAAATTTATTGACATAATTGTATATAAAGTAGCATTGGTAGGACCAAGTGTACGATTATATTCGACTAATTTTGACATTTTTGATCGAATCTTTTTAGATTTTTTATAGTTCTTTTTTGATTTCACAAAAACTGGGTTCGTTTTCGTTTGGTTTTTTGTTTTCGGGTTTGTGAACAATTATTCGTTCAGCTCTGCTTTTTGAAATGCAGGCTGATTCTGGGGGGGGTCATGACCCCTGTGACCCCCCCCCCCCCCTTGGATCCGCGCCTGTATGATACAAAGTTAATATCACAGTAGAACGGAGGTTTTGTGCGAAGAAATTTCGATTCTTCTTGCTGTTCGGATCAATGGCATAGAACGAAAACATGTCACAATGTACTACCTACAGTGTTGAAACTTGCATTCATCTCTTAGTAACACTACCTAAATTGTATAAGTAGGTTTGCTCAGGTAATTACTTTAAATCGTGTGGAGCACAGAGCTTGTAGGAATAATGATTACTATACAATAAGTTATTGCTGAATGTTCAATAAAACAAAACAGTCGGGGGAAACGGTAAGTCACAATAGTAATTGAAAGTCCCTGTTAAAGCTTAAAGAATGTCAATGAATACGGTGGCAAAAAAATCGAGCGATAAGATAATTACGTGAAATCTAGATGATAAGACCCATTCTAACTGAAACTAAAGAACTGTTCGGTATTGATGCCAAATGTAATTACGCCACGTTCTATTTTTAAGAGTTTAGTTGTCGCGATTCCTAACAAAAACGTCGGCCAAGGCAGTGAAATAGCTCCACTATCATTCAGCAGTATACCATCCATTCCTTTTCTGTGCCTTGTAACGCCTGCGCTCATCCCGCCCACTAGATCGTTATACCCATTTCTATCTATAGCTACAGTTTCGTTTAGCCACTTTATTCATGAAGGAGTATGAGGAGCTGCTTACGTTGCAGTAGGTATGTCAACAGCGGGATGGCAGTCCCTAGCATATGGTCTATTCTCTATTGTAATATTTCACTGCAATCATCATCTTCACCATGGATTACTCGACTTAGCCGCGGCTCTGTTTGCCACTGAGTCTTTCCCTGACTATACCAACTCTAATTTGACAAAGTTCGAGTGTTTCGACATTTTCCAATGATTTTACACAGACTGCTGAAGGCCGTTGGGCCAGTCGCGCAGGCGCAGACGGTATTTTCTGATGTCGGTTTTGATGAAACTCATAGTCACAAGGTAACATCTCTGGGTGAAAATGACCAGTTCCATCCAGGCCTTAGTACTTGTTCGCTCTATCACTTTTTCATCATGGCTCCAAAGGGTCTAAAGATGACGATTCTGAACATGGATCTGACAATGAAAATCCGAAATTCTAGCTCTTTCTCTAATAAATAAGAACGTATGCAAGTGCATGTAGAGCATTAAATCCAGCGGCATTTCCAAGCTGGAGTTCCCTCTCTAAAATCGTCATAATCAAACGTACAGTTATTTAAATTTCATCACATTCAAATCCTATATTTTATAATTCAATGTGCCATACCATGTAAAGGACATCAAATGATACCCAATATCATTCCGCACGTTTATATTTTTAGGCAATAGGTGAAAGTACCTCCTGATGAGAGGGAACTTGTTATTAATTGTGCTCTTGTATGTCACACCTACTCTTAAGAAAGACGCCTGAGATCATCTGATGTGAAAAATCTGCCGAACCAAACCTGGTCTTTCAATCCCCCAATTCGTCAATCTGCATCTCTTTCTTCTTCAGTTCCGTCTAGGCTGCAATGGATTTTGCTGTATTTCGCTGTACTTGCTGTATTCTGAATTGCGAAACAGCGCTGGAGTCACAGGATTGCTGGATCCTGCAATGCTTGATTGGATGCCCTAATTCCAATATATGTATAGATTCGCAAACCCAAAAAGATTGTAAAGAGCTGAAACTCGGAGGGTGGGCGGGAGCGGCGTGGGTCCCTAAATGGATCCATTCGAATTTCGCAACAAGCAATAACTTAGTTTTGTCAAATAAGGACCCCAACTTTTATTGCAGATTTGAATTTTACGTGAAACTGTATAGATTTTGTCCCATTACTGCATTTTTTTCACGTGCCCACAGATTACGCATTACGAGCGCTATTTGGTCGTTCACATAAAAATTCATCTGTCTCATCTCCACTTCAGATCGCACAGAATTTGCAGTATTTTTCAACGTAGTTGTGTGAAGTTGTCAAGCCAGATTTCATTCTGTAAATTCTAATTTATCCAAATAGTGAGTTTCGTTTTATTTTTCATCTCTACCAACATGGCATCAAGTATTGAATGCTGACTGTTTGATTAAATTATTCAATGCGCTCTGGAACAGCTGTTTAGTTTAGGCATACTAGTGAGTTATACTTTTGGAAACTCCTCTCAGAGAGTTCTGTAAAAGTGTTCAGTTACAGCCCTAGTTATATTCCCAGCTGTTACTGCGTAGTATGCAGTTCCTAGCAGAATCGCAGATAGATATTAAAGGATTCTAGGGGTTCCATCTCGTGGGAGCACTGACCAGCTCAAGGTAGCTACTCTCGCCTCACACGACTCGGCCAAGTGCGACGCGGCAAGGTATTCGCAAGGTTGGTTAAAATAAGGGCGACGATCCCACAGAGTGCAGTGAAACCAAAAGCCCAACAGAAAACCAACCCCTACCAAATCACCTCATATTCAACTTGATGAAACGTGTTGATTCAAATATTAGCGGTACCTACTCACTCATGTATTTGTTATACTGAGAATAGATCGGGAGTCGTGCTCGGGCCACCTATGGTCATTTGTGGGGGCGCTAGCGATATTTTCTGTCTTTCGTCTTTCTTCTCTCTGCTATCCCTCATTAGCCCTCTGCTATCCCCTTTCCTCATTGCCCCTCCTACAGCGTCATCTGCACTGCTTTCTACACTGTCCTTCTCCCCTCCACATATTTACTGCTACTGGTATATGCCCCGCCTCCTCACCTCCAAAGTGTTCAATATTTTCTGATCAGAAAACCATATTGACCAAGGGGGTGGTGGTTTCGGGGGGAAATGGTTTTTTACCTTAACGTTTCTCTGTCTCTAGGTCTGTTTCTATGGTTTTTTCGGCACATCGCGGCTAAACGAATCAGAAGAACTGTTTAATTGTACATAGTATAATACCTACCTAGATGCTCCAGTGTGAACGAAATTTAGCAAATATGCCGAGGAAAAAATCTGTGATCTTCGGAATCGTAATTTGAATGAGAAACAGAAATACATAGAACCAAATTGATTCCTTTATGTCTGTAACGAAAATTGGAGTGGAAATTTTGGTTTCGGAGGACATGAAAGTTAGTTGTTGATTCTAACCCGGATCCAAGGCTCCCCCACCTTCGGTAGTGAAGACGTATGTATTCCGAGTTTATCGTGAAACGGAACTCGGACCTCCTGGAGCAAGACAGGCGAAAATAAACTTGACCGCTTCTAACGTTGTTGGTTCTCAATTAAATCAATAAAACGAGCCTCAGACGTAATTTCAGCAGATGAAACATAGGTATTATTATGGCTTCCAAAATTTTTTCCAACGCCTGATTGTGGCCTTGCAGCTATTTTTCCCCCACGCAACCCAATATAATGCTGCAAGTCGGTGGTGGGTTTGCAGCTGCTGCTCATCTGTCTTCTTTCCTGCTCCAGCTGTGGGCAGGTCTCCAGGTGGGTCACATCCTGCCACTCTCTTTGCAGAAAGGGTATGCTGACATCACTATCTTATTCAGGTGCTTGTTCAGGAAGTCGTGCGCTGTTGCAGCTCGGAAGCTTCTACAGAAACGACCCTTGCCTCCCTCAATGACTCCCATTGCTTGCCCTCAGCCTGTTGTGCACAGGTTCTGTCAGGACATCCTGAAATGGGTACCTGCCAGTTATAAGCTTGGCGGTGTTAAACGTCAGGTCAAGCGATGGCTGCTGCCTCGAGGTCCCCTCACGTGCAAGCGCATCTGCCCTGTCATTTCCAAACAGACCACAGCCGCTGGGCCACTGAAACGTGATCTCTTAGCCCTGAACCTCTGCTTCATAAATCACGGAACTGCTTCTGGAGATATCAGGGTGCAAAACGTGTGTGTTTCTATTGAACGCCATAATTTCTGCTTGGGAATCACTGAAGATGAAGCAAGTTCTGGTCTTACAAGCAGGAGTCCCAATGCAAGGCTGCTGGCTCGCAAACTTCCCATCTTAATTTGCGGGCACACTCTCCCCACTGCCTGAGCGCTAGTTCCAATGCTGGGAAATACCCCTGCGCCAGCGTTTTTATTTGCAGAGGTTGCTGAGCCGTCCGTATAAATTAATGTGCGTCCAAGGTGGTGAGGGGTAGCGGGTAGCGATTGTTTCAAGTGCAACAGACCTAAGTGATTTGCTGAAATCTGCATCACAAGCCCGAGCTTCATATTCATATCCAGATGCACTGGCCTTTGGAAGGAGCATCTGCTTTTCAACTTCCGGCTTCCGAAAATAGGGAGGTCTTGTTTTAAATGCCAGAACCAGAAAAATCTGTGTCCCCCACTAACACCAGAAACATATTTATGTCGTCCACTTTCGTTTTGCTTTTCACACATCAAGGAACAATCTAAAGGGTTATTTCAGCTAGTGTAAGAAGTAATATTACCATACTTTCTGGAGGAATCCGTCGTCACTATCTGGTTGGGTACTGGAGACGAACGCTTTCGATGTAAGGAAATCATCATCAGGCCGTCGCGAGAATACTACCGTGCATCGAAAGCGCTCGCCTCCAGTACTCAACCAGCTAGTGACCGGATTCCTCCGATAGGTATGGCAGTATCAAGGAACAAGTTTGGTGTTGTTACCAACCATATCTTATCGATCGAACAATCCAAAAGAGCTGACGTTTCCAGGATATGTGGGGGTTGAGACTCAGATGGTCTCATAAATGAATTTCATCAAATCTGAGGGCAACGTGCGCTTGTTCAAAGCGTGCAAGAATAATCGACACTCTCGAACTCCGATTCTATTGAACTGATTTGGCTGAACTTTTCAAGGATTATGCAGTTTGGGCCCCTGATTTTCCTATGAATTTCATTGAAATTGAAATGATACTAGCGTCTTTGCATGCGCGAACAAAGAACCATCCATCGCAATTCTACCGCTATAGTCGATGTTTTCAAGGCCCATGCAGGTTGTGGGTTTCTGATGATCCACAATGAACTCAAGTGAGATTAGAGGATTTGTAGTCCCTGCGCATGAGCTAATGTGAATCTTTTAACGCCCACATCTCTGGTTATGTTCGATAGCATTTGATGAAGTATTCAGTGAGTGAAATGTTGTACAATGAATCTCTTTCTGAATTCCTTCATATCCAACATCTTACCGAAAGAATAATCCTAACAAAGTTAATTCAGTCAGTGAACTAATACCCAGAGAACACGTGCGTTATTCTAATTGGTGATCCCTACTATCAAAACCAGTTAACATTAACTGCAAATCATGTCATCGTGCCTATGTCATGTCGGCATGTAAAGTGCCGTTCTCATGTGAATTCACCGCACGTTTGTGACTGTTTTCTCGTTATCTGGGTAGCTGCCCATTATGTAGTTCTAAAGGAACGTATCTCCTACCCAAGTCGTCTACTCCTAAAATGAATTATTAAACGAATATATACTTCGTGGGAAAGTCAACAAAATTATACGGGTAGGTACCTGTATTTTCATAGATATTAAAATCGATCTACCAATCTACGGCAGGAAATAATCTGTATTTTTTTTTAATTTTTCCTCTTTCCTGGCAAGTACTGGGCAACCCATATTTGCTATGCTTTAGCAGAGAATTCGCCACTGATCTCGGTGTAGCCGTATGTGTGTTTCTCCTCCAATTTGACATAATATTCATAACGGAAAAAAGTGATGAGCTAAAACAATAAAAGACGGCAGATCTTCTGGATTCCGTCCAAGGCCTTGAATAGCGTCTGTAAATACGCTTCGGATCTTTTCGAACATATCACCTCCTCCGATTAATAATCCGAGGAAAATCCAACCGCGTATAATCTAGAAAAGGTCGTGTTTATTGGGAGTGTTTCGTCGCGCCACTCTCCAAATCTATGAGCTTGAAGTCTGATGGCGTTTAGTTTTTCAGTATTGCCGTCTGTTCGGAGAGGGGAAGACCGCAGATTTCTAAAATTAATTCCTAATGTATGCTAAGTTTCAGGGTTGACGTGTTGACACAACAATATTTTTCCGTCTTTGTATAGGCTGCCGAGGGCAAGCAAACAGCAGGGGCCAAAACCCTGTACCGAAGTTTTATATGATAAGATGGTTACAAGAAGCAAATAAGAATAGAATAGTATTGAAAATCTCTTTGCTCCACAAACAATGAAAATCAGACGGAGGCCAGTACGGTTGGAGTGGACGAAATTTTGTTTTAAATGGATTAATATAGAAAATGTCACGCTGATAATAGTATTTCCACATGCATATAAGTACCACTGTAAAGGCCATTTCTACTTGAGTAGAAATTCTATATTGGTATATATGACGAGCACAATACACGGTTTGGAGATCAGCCTCTACGCATATCCCAACACAAAACAGAGTTTTTCAAAAGAAGCTTTTACGGTTTAAAACTCATGCAAAATCGTCAACCACTTCGTTTTCTTCATCGCAGCCGTAAAATCTCATTGAACCAACCCCTGGGATCAACCTTTGTTACCATTCTATTTCTAATTACTCTTGCCCTTTGTACAACCTGTGCAAATTCCATTCATATAGTCCTTTTTATTTTAATCTAGTCCACTAATATTCACGTTTGCTCTACCGTTGTAAATTAAGTATTATGGCCAATATAGAGACATTATTATTATTATCAAAGTCAAAACATTTCGAAAGCGTCCCATTTTTCATTTTTATTTATACAAATACAGACATGCCGCGTGAGGATCAAAGACTTCATGAACCTAGACTCACAAACCCAGCCTACTAAGATCCACCCCACGAGTGGCCATAAACTGATGGCACAGAGGCCCACGCCCTCGACCTCAACTATTCCTTGGTGCGGCTAACTTCTTGCACTAATACTTGCGAGTAGGTGAAATAGGCTTCAAGTCGGCCGTGGACATAATTTGCTCATATTATGAGCGCAGAACATTGACTATCCATGTGTTAGGTTATTACTGGTGTGGGTAAGCGTGAGTGCTCTGTATTTGAAACGCCCGGTTCAACCTGTAACGATTTTTTGACATTGTTTTAGACAGACCCAGTTTTGATCTGTTTATGCCTCTGGCCCTTTTGCTATGAAGTGAACAATAAACTAGGACTTGGCTCCAACACTACAACTGGTTAATTCTACTTGCAACTGGTTCATTTGAGTTCTCATGAACATTTCTCTGATTTCCCGCAACCCAACAATTCTGTTACAGTTGATGGAAAGAGTGGCCCTGTGTTTATTGTACAGTCTGTAATATCATTATTCAGCTGCTTTGGCTAACAAACTACAATCTTTCTACAGGGGAAAGTTCGGAACAGTCTACCTGTGCAGGGAGAAGGCTACAAGCCTGTCCCTGGCAGCCAAATTCGTGGGCATCAAGCGGCGGCAGGATCGAAGAAACGTGGAGCGCGAAGTTGAGATCATGAGGACGCTGCAGCACCCTCGTCTCATTCAGCTTTACGACGCCTTCGAGTCAGACAGCACTATGGTCGTTGTCCTTGAACTGTAAGTCCCGACGTCCTGTCCATCAAGGCAGTCAAATTGAGTGACCTGTGGGAAACACTACAGCTTACACTTTTTTTCCCAGTATTGCGAGAACTAGTAACAACAAGATGCGAATCTGACACATACAAGATGGAAGTCGCGTGATCTTGAAGCAGCATTGCTGCTGTTCAATCAAGAATCGTGTGCACCGGGCTGTTCCATTGAATTTCTTTAAGCTCATTTCGAAAGTGATTCCCTTGGTTCAACAGGAAATTAGGTATATTCACAGGAGAAAGCTTCATATGAATTCGAAAGGTGAAGTAGATAATTTGAATTTAAAAAGCGTGGGGAACTGCATACGGTAGCTTGAATGATTTAGCTGCGTGAACAAACTTGCAACTACTGTTTAGTTGATAGTTTTCGATACAACCAAACTCATATGATAGTAGTTGTAGTTGCAGCTACATTCTGCCCAACTGTGTACATACCCAAGTATCTACCACGATTTTCCTAAATCCCTCGTTTGCAGCATTTAACTCTTTAACTCTTTATTGGTTACACAGTGGTAGGGTTAAAAACCCCGTTTACCCCATTTACCCTCAAAGAACGGATCAAAATGATGCATTGCCATTTTTTCAATGAAACTAAGATGATTGTTTAACGAAAGGAATTATTGACGAATTTCAAAGATTCTTTTGTTCCACTATTTTTTAGCGAATTTTCGAAGAAAAGGAAGCAATTGTTCTCGGTCCAAAATTTTTAAAACTCGAATTTCCGAAAGATTTTTATACCAAAATCCGTTTCAGACCATCCTGAATTCCCTGCCGCAAGACACCAAAAATTATATGTATATATATATATATATTTATATATATATTTATATATTTATATATTTATATATTTATATATTTATATATTTATATATTTATATATTTATATATATATTTATATATGTATGTGTCATTCCAGACGATAACTCTCGAAAGAATTGAGATAAAAAGTTCAAATTTGCACGAAAAATCTGTCTTGGCAATCGACAGGCTAAGTTCGAAGATGGGCAGAATCGGGTCACCCTAAGGGGGAGTTTTGGGGAGTTTTAGGGGGGGGAAATTACCCATAAATTCCCAAAATGAAAAAGTCTGACAAGTGACACCTCATTTTAAAGGTTTTTGTACGCTGAACACGATGGTGAAATAAGAATTGCGATATCTTATTCCATTCTCAAACTGGAGCACTTTGAAGATGAAGGAACGTGGTTATTTCTTGAGATGTTCTTCCTGGTTCGTCTGCTCTAATCTGATAACGGAATGGGATATCGCAATTCTGACTTCACCATCGTGTTCAGCGTTGGAAAATCTACAAACCGAGGTGTTACTCGGCAAAAAATGGAACAAAAAATTTGTTACGTACCCAATACCTACTCTTCTGGTATTCAAAACATTTTTGATTTCCCCTCCCCCTCCTGCCACCCCAAATTTTACTTTGCGTAAAACTACTCCTGTTTTAATTTTGTATGGTATCAAGTTGGGAAAACATTGGCCGAAAATTAATTTTCAGAAAATTTTAGGCGGAGGAGGAAGATGCCGAAAACTTCGAAAATTCGCTCTTATAGCCATGCTGCATGACTGTGGTTTTTTTTTTTTTTAACATACAGTAGCTCGGATTAGTCTCGAGACTTGCTTTCCACTCACAACCCCCTTGCGTTCTTCTGAAAAGAAAAGAGGTGCACTACTAGTTAGTTCACTTAAAGATAGTTTACTTAGCTTACAGACACATAAAAAGCCACTTTTCAGCTATTTCCCACAAGGACTGCAGCATTTTCCCCAATTGACTTGGCTATCCTATAATGTTATCGTACTTACTCCTTTCAATGTACGTAAGAATGCAGCTTAATTTTGAAAAAGGTAAGTCATGCAGCATTGCTATAACAGCTAATTTTGAAAGAAATATTCTTTGCTATTGTGTAAAAATATGATATAGCGAGAAACCATAGGTACCACTTTTCCTAAAATTAAATAATTTTTTCGTGATTGTAGCAATTTTACCGATTTTGACCCTTATAAAATCAAATTTGACCCATATTTTTTTAAGAAAAATATTTTGTCATCGAAATAGCCCCTTTTCCTGTCGTGAATCACCATCCCACAAAACGCTATGTGAATTAATATTGATTTTAGCCCACACCAATTTTTTACCCCCAACAATCCACATTCCCCTCTATTCTGTATGAAAAACAACTTAAATGGTAATTTTCTGTATTTACTCAACCGTCCATACCTCTTTCAGTGTTTTGATATTAATAATTCACGATTTTAGCCGTTTTTACCGATTTTTGACCCCCTAAAAACTCATATTTGACCCTCTCAGAATTTTAGAAAATTTCTCATCTTGGAAATCATCCTTTTGTTTGGCAATACAAACACTTTGGCGAAACTTGGAATTTTTATCATGCACCCAAGGTCAGATTGATATCGTCTGGAGTGACACATAAACATATACATATGTAGATATATACACATACAAATAAATTTTTGTTAAAATCTAGGGGTGAACCCAGGATGCTCTGAAACGGATTCTGATGAAAAATTTCAAAAATTTAATTTCTGAAACTTTTGGACCCATTGCAATTATAGCTTCATTGTCTTTGAAACTCGCTAATTAGGTCCGTTCTTGCGTTTCCTTCTTGAAATTATCCAAACTTCTACCAGCAACTATACCTATCCATTTTCTCACAACACCTAAACCATTTAATAGAAATTTTACATCAAAATGGGTAGAAACGTTCCAAAAAATTTTCCCTGCCAAGTAAAGTGTGACTTTTATAAACTGCCTTTGCACAGCTGGGAGGCCCGGCGTGCAGTCTTCTGCACCCGGTTACACTATAAATTAATACATCATATTTCACGATGATTATATACGGGTGAATCGTAATGTTTTCCAGAATTGAGGGAGGAGAACTTTTCGAGAGAGTCATTGGCGACGATTTTATACTCACTGAGAAAGCGTGCACGATATTCATGAGGCAGATCTGCGAAGGAGTCGCTTTTATTCACAAGAACAATATTATTCACCTGGATCTGAAGGTTTGTATTTGGAATCTTTCCACGTATAGGTATGTTTTCATTGTTGTTCTATAGTATCAAAATGCAAATAGTTACCTTATTTATGTTCCGTTCGTTTGATACCGTTGATCCTTATTTCTAGGGTTATCCTTATTTAGGTTGTTGCTTCAGTTCATGAATTCATTATTACTCTCTAATTGTATATGCATCATTTCGATTTCCAGCCTGAAAATATCCTTTGCCTTACAAAAACGGGCAATAGGATAAAAATCATTGACTTCGGACTGGCGCGACACTATGAGCCTGGGAGCAAGTTGCAAGTCCTTTTTGGCACACCGGAGTTCGTAGCTCCAGAAGTTGTCAACTTCGACCAGATCTCCCCAGCCACTGACATGTGGTCTGTGGGCGTCATATGTTACGTTCTGTAAGTAAAAATGGAAATAGTAGTTTGTAATAACGAATAATTGCCGAACGTCTGTGAGGCTCTTACAGCAGCATCCATGGCTACAGAACTGAGCTGTTTGGCTTGACAAGCTCAGGCGTTATGTATGGCAATTGCTACTTCAAAGTGCACCTTTCTGGATGAGGCATGAATGCCAAATGGCGCCCATCATCCCAGCTGCACCAACTGTGTAGTAGACACAGGTAGACTTCAAGACTGTGTCTCTTGACACTCAAATCTTAAGCCCCCTCTACACAGTGGCCTGTGCTGGCCCAGCTTGATGGCCTAGCATGGCCACCGGCTCTGGCCCATTTCGATGGTGACGCTTAATTGTTTATGAGTGATAAAGCTTCTACCGTAGTGGATCTGCAGATGTGGATTATATCCCCTCCTTCATTTATTTATGATTGGACATTCTGATCCTCGCCAAAAAATTCCCCTGTGAGTTTCATCACAACTGGTTGATTAGAACCTGAGTTGTGCGTGTATTAAAAATTTCATGTTTGCTCAATCCTGATTTTGATTGATGATCAGCGAGGGGCAAGCCCACACCTGCCCTCCTCGGCCGTTCTTTCGTATGAGTAGAAGTGAATCAAGGGTTTCACGTTTGCGCATGCGCAGACGAAAGTTAAAGTACAGTACGACTGTGATAAAAGTTATGTAGAGAACGATCATCGGCTACGCTGAAATTTGAGGTGATCTCGATCATTCTTTCCTCCACGTATGCGCGTGGCAAAGAATGCAAACTTGATTGGAGAAAAATTGAAAATATCACAAGGCTTCTTTACAAAATATTAAACAAAAACGCTGCGAAGTCCTTGTCACGTGGGCTTATTATTCTACTGGACATACCTATAGAAATGTTGCTTTTCATTTATTGTTTCATAAATAGCTATTTATGATGGTTTCCACCAATTTTGGCCCCCAAAAACACAAATCACGCTGTTTATTTATTTATTTTTTTCAAATTATCTTAGATCATTGATAGTACCATTTAATTTTCTTGATTCACCTGTTGACACTTTTTCTAGTGTTATTCTACAAAGTGATGGCCATTTCAGATAGTTTTTCGAGGTTTTTGACTAATAAAAAAATGAATTTTGGAAGCTAAACCTTCGTTGAAACCTCAATTTTCCACTCTTTGGTCAAAATCGACTTCATATTCGGTCTTCTCGTCCCAAAAAACATGGAAAACGATACCTCAAAAGCTCGTGTTACTAACATGTTACTAAAACACAAAAAGGACGGACATTGCATTTTCTGAATCTAAACACCTTGAAACGTAAAAGAAAAAAATTTGAGGGGGTATTATAAAAATCTTTAGCTGAGCGAATGCATAGGTGTATTATTCACAGAATAATAAACCAAAATCGCATCGCTTACTCAGGATTTCGTACATAACCCTGTTGGGGGGAAAAAAAACAAGTTACCTAAATTGTACACCTGCCAGCTACTGGTAACCATGACTAAACTAGTCCGATTGGTTGTTCCAGGTTATCAGGACTGTCGCCTTTCATGGGAGATACAGACGTAGAAACCATGACAAATGTCACCTTGAGCCGCTACGATTATGAAGATGAATCATTTGACAGTATCTCGGAGAACGCCAAAGATTTCATAACCAATCTTCTGCTGAACAATAAAGAGTAAGTAACGTTTCAATCAAGCACGATTTTATATTTGTAGTTGTTGTGTTGACAGTAGTATGACTCTTAGTGCGCTAACACCTCACGTATTGTTTCATGATCATGGCAGGTAGTATTTACTAGCATCGCGCAGTAGCAATCACATCTACATAACCTACATGATCATTTGGTGCCTTCGAGGAAACAACTATCTATCTATTCGTGGATATATGTAGCTAGATTTCAATTACACACACACACACATATATATATATGATGAGTCACATGATTAGGGTCCTGTTCCAGGACCGAAACGTCGTGAAATAAACATTCACCAACAAAAAAATATAAAAAAAACCACAGTCATGCAGCATGGCTATAAGAGCGAATTTTCGAAGAAATAACCACGTTCCTTAATCTTCAAAGTGCTCCAGTTTGAGAACGAAATGAGATATCGCAATTCTGATTTCACCATCGTGTTCAGCGTACAAAAACCTTTAAAATGAGGTGTCACTTGTCAGACTGTTTCATTTTGGGAATTTATGGGTAATTTTCCCCCCCTAAAACTCCCCAAAACTCCCCCTTAGAGTGACCCGATTCTGCCCATCTACGAACTTAGCCTGTCGATTGCCAAGACAGATTTTTCGTGCAAATTTGAACTTTTTATCTCAATTCTTTCGAGAGTTATCGTCTGGAATGACACATACATATATAAATATATATATAAATATATATATATATACATATAATTTTAATTTTTGGTGTCTTTCGGCAGTGAATTCAGGATAGTCTGAAACGGATTTTGGTATAAAAATCTTTCGGAAATTCGAGTTTTAAAAATTTTGGACTGAGAACAATAGCTTCCTTTTCTTCGAAAATTCGCTAAAAACGACTAGATTGGTCATTGCTTCACCTCAGTCTTTATCAGAATTACCTAGTCACAGAAAAATAATTTCCACGATATATATACACTTGATATTCATCTATATGCAGTCTTGTTTTATGCACATCAAACGTTTGTTTTGAAAGTCTTCTGCCATTTTTCAAGAGAGGTAGGTACCACAGTTGTGCACTTGGACGTGTAAATGTGGAAAAGAAAGGGAATAATGTTGGTATCGTTGTCCGCAAAACAATCAACTACCGAGGAGAAGACAGTCGATCGCGTCAAAATCGCGGGAGACCGACGTATATATCGACGCGCATTTTGAAATGGCCTCACACTTTTACCAACAATCCAGTGGCCAGAGGGGGGGGGGGGGGGGGGGGCTCAGTGGCGTAGCAAGTACGAACTAAATCACTCACGATGAAATCGTGGAATCCCATTTCAAAGAAAAAGGAAGTTTGTCTCCAACCCTACCTTCTTTCAATTTTTGGCATTCATTTCCAGGGCTAATCAGAATCGACCCCCTTCACTTTATTCCCTTCACCATTCATCTTCACTACCAATCCCAATCGACCACCTTTCACTTTTGGGACTATTTATAAGGTCACCTCTCTCCAGTTCGTCAGTTATTGTTTGTTAGCGACGATGGTTTGATCACCGAAACCGGTATAACAGTGTGTTTTTCGCGTATTAGTGGAAATATACAACCTGTAATAACTCCGTTGTTCTTTGGCGTAGCAAGGCCCATCTACGAGGGGTAGCGCACGTACTGCTTTCCCTGAAATAATCTTGTACATTATTCGTCCAATGATTATACAATCTACTTATAAGATACGCGATCAAAAAGCTTCCGACCAGGGTGAAAAATTATAGGAACTGAATCGGATTAGCAGTTCTTGAGCTCTTGTTTGGCAACTATGTAACGTCAAACTGATTTATCACTGGACGACAAGAAAAGAAGGCAAGGAAAACAAAACAATTTATTCCTGGAAGGACAACCTCATAACTACTGGTATAGCGCAGTTCTCTATAAATCTAAATTATCTATAAATTTCGATTATTCTCACGACCTCGCTCTTTGTTAGCTATCTGAAGACGCGGCAGCGGCGATTTGGATCGTCCTTGTTCAATAGCAGCACACTTTTCACTAAAATTACGCGCTCCGAATGGTTTACAGAGCAAACTGTACAGAACGTGACTGCATTGCTCTATATTTATATACTAAATAAATATAAATTGTACTCAAGAGACTATAAAATACCTGTGATAGGAAGAAATACACTGCCAAGGTGATGGCACAGGAGCTTCCTCGTCACAATCAGAGTGACCCATTATAAAATAGAACAGACTCGGAAGCAAAATAACATAACATTACATTACATTACATAACGTGAAATATACATATTACATAACATTACATTACATAACATAACATTGCATAACATTACATGAAATATACATATTACATAACATGACGTCCATAATACATTACGTCCATTATACATAACTAGCCTGACCGCTCGCTTCGCTCGCTATCCGAGATTCGCTGTACGCAGTATCGTGGAACCAACAAACGACGGAAAAATCCCATAGCCTACCGGGTATTTGTGCCCAATTTTATCAAAATCCGTCAAGCCATTCAGGAGTTGACCATGGTCGACCATATTTCCGCTATGGTCAGGGAATTAAAAATGCGCCTACGTTCAACTTGGGAGGCTACCGGATATTGCTGCCAAATTTGGTCGATATCCGTTGAGCAATTCGGGATTCGACCATGGAGGGGCCCATGGATGCGCTATGGTCGACCACCGGGGTAGTCCAAAGGGTCGATCGTAGATAGAATTTCACGTAGATTACGAATACGCGATAAATAATAGGGGTTACAATTTCAATTAACGAAGTTGACCATGGTCGACCATAGTTCCGCTATGGTCAGGGAATTAAAAATGCGACGTTGCACAACTTGGGAGCCTACTGGATATTCGTGCCAAATTTGGTCGATATCCGTCAAGCCGTTCAGGAGTTGACCATGGTCGACCATAGTTCCGCTATGGTCAGGGAATTAAAAATGCGACGTTGCATAACTTGGGAGCCTACTGGATATTCGTGCCAAATTTGGTCGATATCCGTTGAGCAATTCGGGATTCGACCATGGAGGGGCCCATGGATGCGCTATGGTCGACCGCGGGGGTAGTCCGAAGGGTCGATCGTAGATAGAATTTCACGTAGATTACGAATACGCGATAAAAAATAGGGGTTACCATTTCAATTAACGAAGTTGACCATGGTCGACCATAGTTCCGCTATGGTCAGGGAATTAAAAATGCGACGTTGCACAACTTGGGAGCCTACCGGATATTCGTGCCAAATTTGGTCGATATCCGTCGAGCCGTTTGGCCGTGCATAGAAAGACACACAGACTCACTCACAGACTCACAGAGATCCGTTTTTATAATATAGTAGGGATTGCGAAAGTTATGCGTGTTTGAAGAATTTCACGTTAGCGCATGCGCAGGGCGAACCGCTGGCTCTATCATGTTGAAATTTATATGGGACCTCAATGGGCCCTACCCGCTTAATCCCTGAGAATTACATTGAAATTGGGTGAAATCTTTGGTTACTACGGCTGTAACAAGGAAATTGAATCTATTTCACGCCAGCGCATGCGCAGAGCGCACCAAGGGTCCGATCATGCTGACATTCATACTGGAACTCACTAGGCCTTGTCCAAACAACCCTTGAAAATTTGAGCGAAATTGAATCAAAATTGTGAAAGTTATGCGTGTTTGTTTAATTTAACGTTAGCCCATGCGCAGGGCGTACCGCTGGATCAATCATGTTGAAATTTGTATGGGACCTCAAGGGGCCTTATCCGCACCATCCCTCAAAATTTGAGCTGAATCAATTCAAAATCGTGGAAGTTATGGCTGTAACAAAGAAATGCGGACAGACAGACTCACAGACTCACAGATTCACAGACGTGCGTGTACCCACCATACGGCATTCCTCCCTTTCGACATTCACGATCGGAGTGAAAGCTCTCAAAAAGCCCCAGGTCAAATGCCCCCTAAGCACCAAATTCCTTCAGGCTATGTCAAAACCGTCAACAAAGAGCGGAAATGCCAGACCGCGACAACCATCCCCGGTCAAACTGTGGCTCCTTCCGAAATTGGTTAGATACATATTGCATAAACCAAACCAGTGTTTATGGGCACCAAAAGGAAGGCACCATTCTTTCTTTAAATAATAGTATGCGCGTGGCAAGGTGTTGTAGACAGACGGACAGACCAACAGACAGACACGAAACCAAATTGGTCCAGAAAGCTTTGGAACGTAAAACACGGTACACTCGGAAGGAAAACGAGTGGAAGGCCACAAAGTTTAGGATACTGCCTCCTCTCCCTTTGGTTGACGGGAGTTCGGTGACGTCACAACCAAATCCCAACATCCGTTTCCGTTCACCGCAAACCCTTCATATCGCGCTGCGATCTTTCAGTTGGAAAAATGAAGACATATTCATCGAATATTCGCTAATAATTTCATTCGCAAATCACCTCATTCTCTTCAACTACCTACCATTCAGATAGGCTGCCAATCATTTCTAATACTCAGTCTGTCGGTTGCCAATCTTGAGTAATTAAACTTGAATTGTAGGGATAGATGATTACACTAGGTGTTTTTCGTTGGTTTTATCTATTAATTGTGTCTGCATTAATCTTGCCATTATGTGTGAACGGTAACTTGTGAACGGAATTTGCGCAGATCGGCAAATTCAGAAACTTTCAAGCAAAAAAATGTTAAATTCGACTGATAAGAAGAAATTTTTTGCTTAAAATCTGGATATGCCAGTTTTGCGCGCGTGTGCATGAACAAAAACCTTGCGCCGTTCACACTAGCTTCGTTTTTTTCAAATGAGAACCCCTATTTTTCTATTACAGATTCGAATTCTACGTAGAATTTCATGATGGTGTGTTCTGACGTGTCACTCGAATTTTTGCGTGCGCAAATACGCTCAAAATATTGGCTAAAGGGAGCCATTGTTTAACCATCGATTTTTGCGGCGAAACGCAAAAATTTAGTTTTGTGGGTGCAGTAACCTACCAAGTGTGATACATGATATTAGTGTGTTTTTCACACTTAATAACGTGGTGATGTACATTTTTTGGTTTGCGCAATACCGGTGTCTCCCTCCCCCTCTCTTGTCACTCCTAATTTTGTTGAAATCCTAGTGAACCTAATCCAGCTGAAAAAAAAACACATTAAAATCATTTATCACACTTGGTAGTTTACTACAACTACAAAAGTCGATTTTCTGCGTTTTGTCAATATTTTGAGCATATGTGCGTACGATTTTGCGCACTCAAAAATTCGAGTGACGGGTAATTTTTTGATGAAATTTCACGTAAAATCTGAATCTGTAATGAAAATAAGGGGTTCCCATTTGAAAAAACAAAGTTAGTGTACATTGCGCACGTTTCGCGTATGTGCACCGCGCAAAAATGTCATATTCAGATTCTAAGCAAAACAGTAATGGGGTCACCATTTGAAACTTTTTCAAACCCCTTTTCTTAAGGGAGATATTTCAGTGGGCCTTAGGTCACCCTGCATATGAGAAACATATTCTTATTGCTGATAAATGATCGAACCATTATTTGTGTGATTTTAACTAATGAATCAAGCAACAGCAGCAAAATTTTTTGATACGTGGACCTACACTATTATATAACACTTACTGAAGTTATTAGATAGTAATCTGATAAATCCCGTAATGATCGAATGGAGAGATTAGATGAGTTGAAGGACGCGTGATACTGCAACCCTAGATCAATGAGGTATGATTTCAGGAGCGGTATTAGGACTATACCTCGAATGGAATTAGAGTTGTATAAATAGTTTCCTATCAGTCATCAATATTATACAAATCATCTCTCAGTCGAACGTGTTTATTGGTTTGTTGTTTTGAACAACATGATCTGCTTTGCATATTATGACAGCAATCTTTCTCATCATTTCTCATTATAAAAGTTAACACAGCATGGAGATGAACTTTCACGAAGGATCTTGTCGACAACTCATGGCATGAATAAAAATACCGAATTGCGTACCCAGGGAATGATTTTGATCGTTGTAGCTTGAAGGCCGATTGAAACGACCGGTGTAATAAAATACCTCTACATAGGCTGAAGCTCCTTAGCACTGTGAATAACTTGGGATGCCCGATATTAAACCGATTACAGTACAATACATCAGGTTGTTTCGTATGAATTTACTGTTCCGCAAGTTGAATTTCATATTTTGTTTGAAACGCTGTGAATCATCTCACTGCGGCTTGTTTCATCCATGAAAAAAAGCTGTAAACACTTCAGTGCTTTCAATTCTTTAAACTATGGTAAGTAACACCAAATAATAAACTGATTTTGAAACGTAATATCAAGCGTTGGTTTTGATCGTTGATATTTTTACCCGAGTAACAGTTTTGCTCTGAGATTGATGAATTAGGCTTCATATCTAATGCACATCACAGAAACATACGAACAACAAAACTATAGTTATTAGCTCATGAAAGATTTACCTACATCAGTTCTGCAAATACGAATATTTACATCTTGAATTTATCCTTGAACACATTGACGACTGAGAATCAGCTCGAGTGGCTACTACAGTTGTAACCGCTCATGGAGGTGGAGTGGTATTGTAGAAGAAAGAGCTGGTGTTACATCGTAACAGGTGTGTTTATATACAGAATTTTAGAAGCTTGGTCGGCCATCAGGGCCTACAACAACTAGTACGGCATGATGCACACACTGCTAATTTAATTTTGCGTTCGGATCCAGTAGACAGAAGCATCCACTGGTAATAGCAAGTTTTATATCTGCGTTGATGTTTGTGCAAAACGCTTTGAAACTATTCCAGTTACTTGAAGATAAGGCGGCACAAACATGTGTGGACCTTTGATTGAACTTATTAATCGAACTGCAGTTACAGTGGGCCGTGTAAAATGAATCTTACCAGGTCAAATAAGGCAATAACATAAAGTGTATGGTGCTGAAATCACTTGACTGCTAACAGGAGAAGTTATGGGGGGGGGGGGGGGGAAGGCTGCCATGTAATGTGCCTTGTAGTGTGATTATAGGATCTATCAAGTGCAGTGGGTCCGAGCTTCAGATATCCAAAGAGGAAGTAGGTTTCCAGAACCTATTTTGGGACTACAGCGTTGCTAGAAAGCTGGAGGCCGATGTACAAATGTTGCCAAAATGGCATTCGGGAGTTTGATTCGTTCATCAACTTCGGCTCCCAGGATAATTCCTGGACTACTCCTGCCGCAGAAGTGATCGGAGGTGACAGTGCGTCTGCGTGAGTCTCTGCCAGCTTGGTAGATATTTAATGTGAAGACTGCTGCTTGACAACGGGTGGTATAGGATTTAGGGAGTCATCAGTCTGAGGTACATTAGGCAGTGAAGCAGTACAAGATATGTACTCCTAAAATCACCCGGCTCCTGTTGGAAAAGTTATAGGGATCTATTAATAGGCTCAGAATGATCCTTACTTCAGATATCCAAGTATTAAATGCGTTTTCAGAACCTTGTTCTGGGCTACAGCGTCTCCAGTGTGCTTATAAATGTTTTCGTGCAGCCGTTCTGGAGTTTTTCTCCCAGGATTACATCAAGACAGTGAGCAGAACACAGAAAATCGAACCAGGTGCGTAAATCATGGATGACTGCTCGATGACTGCCGGAGCACAGATGGTGCTCTGTGAATTTGCAGATATTCTGTTCAGTCTGAGGTAGGCTGAGAAGCCATACAAGATAAGTGCTGTTGATATCACTCGACTACTGCCAAAGAGATAATATGGGCTGATCGTGTCTCTAAGTCTCTGGGCTGACCTTCTAAATCTGAAGAGCAGGGGTTCAGTACTTCTCCTGTGTTAATGCGTGACTGAGATGGGGATGAGGTATTTAGATGAGCTATTTCATAGTCCTGCAGGAGATCATCGCCCTTTGTTCGCAGTATTTCACCTGAGATTATAGGTGCACTGAGCGTTATAGCAAAATCTAGCAAGCGGTGCCATTTCGGTATGCGTTCCGGATATCTCCAAGAAAAACAAGGAAAACTTCCTACCAGTTTCCTGTGTTCTTCAAGACAAACTTCTCGGGACATATTGTACCAGTCAGTGACCGCTTCGCTACCTCTTCCTGTGTATATGACGGCGGCCGATATTGGAACTTCCATTAAAAATAAGAAAATAAGTTCAACAATCTGGCAGAGAGATAGCTTGGAATTAACATGACCATTCATACCTGTATTATAATGGAAAACTCTTTGCCACTTTTCACTGATCTGAACGTCTGACGGTTCTGTGTGCGTCGCAAAGTAGGTATCCACCCTCCGCTGCGTGCTTTTCGCCTTTTCTCTTGCATGTGAGTTCCACATAAGTGTCACTCGCTGCTTCTCATGTCCGGCTCTTCTGACAATCCATTGGCACGTAAAAAATCGAGGCATGTCTCCTTAGTTGCAACTACAGTCGTATAAAATTCTTTCAGAAACGTTTCAATAAACTCCCAGTAACGTTTAAACACAGTAACAAAACACAGACTAATTTAACACGTTTAATAAACACGGAGTATCACAGGACGAAAAAACCACAGCACTGCTCACGGCAATGAGACAACTGAGGAAAGCATCGAATCAGGCAGACTTTCTACGATTGCTCTGCAGTGTAATCTTCTAATCTTTATGTCAACAATCCGTCCGCAAACGGGATATGTCACGAACAAAACTTACATCAGCAATCAGGATCCACGGTTCAAGTTAGGACGTCATCAGTAATTGTTTCCTTCCTCTGCTTAGAACACGGTATAACGCGGTAGAACACATAGACGTTGATAGAACAGGTACCGAAATGGTGGATTTTTGAGAACGCAATGTGAGTTGCAACCCCAGTGTCATGATTTGATTCGCACAATGGCTAGTGCACACTTAGCAGTGCTTATTGCCACTACTTCTGTTTGCGTTATGCAAGCTCAGTACAGTTTCACAATGAAAGGATCATTGGCCTTTAGGAGTGGAAACTTCACTGATGTCACCAACACCTTAGGATGAACTGAATAGGCGTAGAGGTCTCACAACATTGAGAAGGGGCAGGGGAAGCAAAAATTCGAATCCACATAATTCACGATAACAAGGAAACGTCTTTTAATTGCATGCATTTATCACCTACTTCACAGCATCCCGTATCTTGTCTACCTTCCACAAATATGCCAGTTAATAACGTTTTCTAAAAACAAAGCTTACTGATGTATTGTATCTGTAAATCTGTAAAGGTACATTCAGCTAGATTACTTTACTACTACGTAAACCGTAGTCTAGAGGTGAACCGATCATATTTACGTGCGATTACATGTTACCTATGTTTGGAGAAGGCGAAAATGAGAGGATAAAGAAAATACTCGAGCCCGAAAATTTGAACTCACGGAAGAATAGGTCATTCGTTGGTACTTGAAAGGACATCAAATAAATTGATATCATTGATTGGGGAGGAGAAGATAGGCCAGTGAGGTTGAGAAATTACGGCATCCACTCGAAACCTTAGTAACCAGTTAATCACTATATCCAGAACAGTTTTTCACAACGTTTTAATAATTTCTGGATTGATAATCCTGGATAATCGATGATTCTGGATTTCCGGATTGCTTCGAATTAACTGCCGAATCTGATAAACCCACCATTTTACTGACCACTTGATATGAGTCTTCACATGGCGATGTCATGTGAAGTGTAGTGTAGTGTCTTAAGGAATGTAGGTATTGTTCTGGTATAACTGCAGTTCGGATTAGAGAGAGTAAGGTTGGGGAAACATCCGAAAACCGGATTCAGGATCCACCGCAGTCATAAGTAGATAATGGTGTGGATAATTGGGTTCATTGCTATTTTCTCTGCATACTCACTCGATAATATTTCACCAGCCTTCAGTCAATGTGCGATTATGTGATGAGAAGAACTGACGATTCCGTCAGTTCTTCAGTCACCCTCTTCTCATGAAATAATCGCACATCGACTGAAGGGTGGTGAAATATTATCGCGTGAGTATTGAGAGAAAATAATAATGAACTGAATTGCGCACACCAGTATATTATATGCCCCAGGTGGAGTTCATCAGGCGCAAGGGGGACTCTCTCCTTCATACAGCAAGGTCATGCGTTAGTTGCCTACCTTGCCCCTGTCGCGGGCTCGCTTCGAGCCCTACCGTTTTCTGCCTAGTTCATAACGGTAATAAACTTGTTTTGCTGACCAGTTAACTCGCACGTGAGTTTAAAAGATCATATTCCGTTAAAATTTAGTTTTATGTCATTTGCTGTGTACCATGGGCCCTCGTGGTACACAAATAAAGCCGTTTTTATTATTATTATTATTATTATTAAAAACTTGAAAATTAAATTTCTGGATAATATGAATTTTCTATTATAGGCACCAGTGAATTTCCAATGCCTATGATTTGTTTGCCTCCATTTTGAAGTCACTGAGCTCATACTATTCGATAGTAGTTGCTCATAGCTACTTGTGACAGACAACGGCTCAAAGTTTAATACGAACTTTATGTTCAACATTCGAAGAAAAGTTCCCGTCATGCAACATGACGCAATGCGCGAATTATTCGTTTTGTCACACGACCTATACGTAATTCCTTGAATCAGTCAAGTCAAAGAAAACATTCCACTCGAGCTGTAACATTCGTATGCGCATGCGCTAAGATGACAATCGTGAGTTTCGATTCGACTGATTTTGATGGAACTTCCAGGTCCTCTAAAAGTTTCAATGCAATCGGAATGACAGGAGGACCAGAGTCTGCGCATGCTCAAACGACAGAAATCCGGTACCGCTTATATTATCTTCGGTTGTATTCAAGCGATGTAATTTCGGAGGATCATGTAAAGCGAGTTCTAAAAGATGCATCTCCTATGCATTTCAATGCGATCAATTCTGGTTCTGTTAGACCGATTTCAATTAAATTTGTAGTTGTCGTATGCAGATGCGCTGTGTAATAATTGTTCCTATGAATTGCACAGTGATTAGACACATACCCTCTCCGCATACTCAAGCGTGAAATTCGATTCAAACAAAACATTTAGAGGATAGCTGATGAGTGATGCAGATTTTTGTGGTATAGCGTAAGTAGGCACCCTAACCTTACCTGCTGTTCATAAGTATCTTTTGCTGCACCCAGAAACTTCTGCCAACTGTTGATATAATCTCCATGTAAAGCAACATCCCACGTCAGTTTCCAACTGATTTATTATGGACTGATATTACTCGTACATGCAAGCCAACCAACCATCTCCTCCATTATCATAGCAGTCAAACACGACATATCAAGCAATCCACAGGTACCTCTCCAGATACCACTCACCCCAAGAGGAAGGAAGCCTACGCCTGATTTATTTCCTTGCGGTGGATAAAATAAATGCAATTCTTTGGGAAGTGTTTTCCAAACTTGGAAACTGATCCTGCAAACAATGACCTGATGAACTTTTAGCCTGCCCTGTCATACCGACACGACGTCCTCTGAATCTGGCATGTTCACCCATCGTTGTCCTTACCAGAATTTCTTCATCGTCTTCCTAATGGATTGCAACTTGCTGCAAATTGTTGATGGAAATTGTTTTAAAATGGCCCCGTTGTAAACTCAATAACATGTTAATTGTTGGTGATACCATCAAGTTTGGTTAACATTAACTTACTCTAACATCGAATGCGATGGGAGAGCCATCTGTCGTGCGGAAACGGCATCGAACAGCTGATTAGTCACAACTGACAGCTATTTCTATGCAGGCAAGGGTTGACTGATTGATTTGGAGATTCAAAATAAGATCTGTGGTGATTAGACGCCATGTTACGCCAGTAAATGACCATGTCTATTTGCACGATTCGTGCCATGATAACCTCTCATTTTCGCCTTGCTAAGGAATAACGTCCTTTTTGTACTTAAGTGCATGGGGTTTTGTACAGCTGCTGATCCTGCAACGTGAAAACATAATTAGTATCTTCACAATTCCGGTTGAATCAGAACCCAGCCACTGTTCGTCCCATTTTGCCATGGCACTACAACAAGTAGGTATGGGAGCGTAAACTCAGATAAAATCGAGGCATTTGGCTTAATAATTTGAATGCCGATCATAGTATCACATATCAAAAGCGTAGGCACAGGCCCGATATGGCTGTAACATAATCTGTCCTCCAAGAAGACCCACTTCAAAATAACAGCATTAAATTTGCTCTTTTACTAAGGCAGAACTTGCAAGGCTACACGTAGCGATGTGAACTTTCGTTGATAGGTACTACATCTTGTGGGATGTTGATAAGGAGTTATTTCATTGAATTTGGAAAGAAATTTGAAATCAAAACTGTTTTAATTGTATTCACTTGCCTTAGGCTTGGAATATTTCACAGGGCTTCTCATGATTGTGTTCGATTTTCTAAGCTCATCACATAGGTAAAGGGGAAAAGGTAAACTTGGAAAATTATGAACTAGATTTATTACTTCTTAGTTGTATTATTGTTACTTTTTACTTGTAATTTATTGAATTTATTGATATACAGATTTATTTGCATACTTGTATTACATTTATGAATTGCGAATACGGTAATGATATCCCATTTGCAACAAATGGCCAAGCCTCAAAGCTGGCTATATATAGACAGCCCATAATTGGTCTAAATCTCATATTCGACAGAATACGTAGGTAACAAAGAAGACGGATATAAGGTAAAAAGAAAATACGCCAAAAACTCTGACCATCCATGTATTTTGCTGCTTTCAACGGAAACGAATATTTTTTCTTTCAGAGGAAATTTAATTTCTACGTGACATCAAAAACTCCACATTCAGTGAGATTAAGTGAGATTGAAAGGTTTTTACACATTTTTCGATGAGCATCATGAAAATGTGCCTATGATCAGAGGTGCTGACATTCACCACAGTCTGTATATTTACAAGTGGTTCCAGGCATCGCACATAAGTTGCTAAGCATAGCTTGAAATAGGTCATTAGTTGAAAACTGTTGTTCGATTATTTCGTCTTCCTGGTTCGGCCTCGTAAAAAATGGGATGAATCCATCGAAGCTATTATTTTCCAGTTCTCAAACTCATAGTGTTGACTTATATTTAAACTCATAAATATACAAAATAATCAGAAAAATTTGTCCCAAGAAAATTCTTGATAACACAAGTTGCAACAACTCAATTTTTCAAGTCGGAGCATGAATGTGACGTGTCTGCTTCGAGTGGATATATGTAGAAGCATGATGATCAATGCTAAAATATTTCATACTCTTGAGCATGGATTTAACTCGATTAAAATTCTTACCTTCATCATTGATCACAATAAAACTTCTAGATTACAATTCAGTTATTTTATTTTACACGTACTTTAGATATTATGGTTATGGCAATTTAATAAATATTTTTATTTACAGATCGAGACTGACAGCGGACCAATGTTTGGAGCACCCATGGCTCAGAAAAAGGATTCCTCCGCCACCTCCTGAACTTATTACAACGAAAGAAAACTTGAAGTCGTTCGTCGACAATTACCATAACATTAACGTTTTAGCCGAGAACAACGTGGACGATATCATCAACAGAAAACCATCAGCCCTGAGTGCAGTGGAGCTTATTGCAGCCAGCGATAAGGAGTTCTTGAACCGAGACGGCGTGAAAAGTTTCAGTAATATGAGCAACGAGAATATATTACCACCCGTGCGAATCCCTGTTGTCGTGACTAACAACAATGTCGTACCCGCCACGATTGATAATAATCTATCTGTCATCAGTGCCCCAAATACTAACGATGAAGTTTTGAACATGGTCAATGCTAATATTTCAAGCATGCCTTCTCCTCCAGTGTTGGATAATGCGTCTGCTATGGTACCCAATATTCCAGTTGTGTCGAACAATGTTCCAAACCTTAACCAAATTGTCCAAATGGAGAATGAAATAGAAAATAACAATATCCTCGTGGCTGACACTTTTGAATCCGATGTTGAGAGAGAAGTAGAGAATCTGTCGACTTCTCTGCCACTCGCGGACGTACCCCCAAGAGTGATTGCCGCTCCGGATGTTCCTGTAGCTCATCTTCCATTCATCAGCAAGTCACTTCCGGCAGCCGCCGCCATGCTGGGTGAGAGTATGGTCGACCAATTGAAGCCCCTCCATATCCCATTGATACCTTCTTTGTCAGTACCAGAAGACATCGATGAGCCTATTATCGTCCATCCACCAGTTATTGGAACTACATTACCTCCCAAACGTGGATCTGTTGACGTCGATTCCATTAAGCTTGATATTGAAAATATCGAGAGTTTGGCAGCCGGGCGTGGATCCATTGATGTAATATCCTTGATACCAAAACGTGGATCCATTGACGTGGATAAAATGGTTTCCAAACGCGATTTAATAGGCGTCTTATCTCAGTCACCCAAACGTGATTCTATTCAGGGTCTACCACCAAAACATGGCTCATTCGAGCAAAACACTGTGATACCATCAGTCGAGTCCATGGAGACAGAAACTCCTTCGCTAGTGACTCAACCGACACCACTCCAGTCCCCCACGCCGATGTACCAAACTCAGCGAACCGAGTTGCCCATTTTCGAACCACCACTTATCGTTGCGTCACCAAGTATCGAGATATTGGAGAAGAACATATGCGTTCCTAAAGAAGAAGTACGCATCGCTTCAACGGCGCCACAGTCACTGCCGATCGCGCTCTCAGCAGAAGTTGTTCCTACTCCACCAGAGCAGCCTAAACCCTATGTTTCTGCACAGCAAGCCATAAGTCCTGAATCTATAGAAGAAGTTTTCGTCCCTCAACCACCGCCAGTTGTCAAAATCCTTTCTACCTCTCCAGTCAGCCCTCCAATCACACCGCCATCTACTCACGAGATTATCACACAGATTCAGCCATTAAAACCGCAACCATCGACATCATTCCAAACCCCGTATGAACCTGCGGTATTACCTAATAGGCCAATTCCTTACACGCCTTCCCCACCGCCAAAAGCGCCTACATCCCCAGTAACAGCAAATGTCATCAGTACCCCAAGAAGAGAATCGCCATTGCAAAAGACACTCGATGAAATCCCCAAAATATCATCAGAAATACTTTCTTCGTTCACGAACATGCCATCGCTCTCTAAGACAACAACCCATGAATCAAGCAAACGTAAAACATCTCTTGGGGCAACTAAAAGGTCGACGACTGAATCTAGTACATATAGCAGCTACGAGAGAGTCAGCACTCCCAGGGTGGTTAGCTTCACTGAACATAAGACTTCGTCTTATACAGCGTCGGTCCCACCAAAGACACTTCCTAAGATTCAAGGCATAAGCCTCGGAAGAACTCAGTCGGAAGATATATCTGCTTATGCCAAGATGAGTGGTAAAGGATATAGCAGTACAGTTAAGAGATCTGAAGTGAAGGAAATCGAAACGTCGAGACAGTCCAAGAATGAGACGTTGACTAGAACGGAAATGAAGAATGCAGCAGAAACGGAGGCTCCAGGATTCAAAACGAGATTGAGAAGCACAGCTCCTTGGTTCAGTGAGCGTAAAGCTGAAAGTGAGAAAAATCTTGAAAAAAGATCTACTGATATGTCAGCTTTGTTGAAGGAAACTTTGGGCCCTCTGGAATTGAGAAGCCCTTGGGCGCGAGAAATTAGGCAAATATCTGCAAAGTTGGTTGAATTGTCGAATGATACGACTGCTAGGAAACAGCAGGAAGAAGAGCATATGATGGAAATGAACAAACAACAGGCGCGACGCCAGAAGTTCAAAGTTTCCGTCCTGAATAGAGATGTAGTATTCGGTGCTGCGAGAGAATTTTACATAGGCGGTGAAGTTCCTGTAGGGTCACCTCCTCTGAGAGAACAGCTTTTAGGGAAACCCGGCTCTCCACAGACGGGGCAGTCAAGATCCACAACTCGCAGCCCTCGTTTGTCTCCCGATGAGCGCAAATCCAAACCAAGTTTTAGAACCACGGCGAAATAAGTAGATGGCACTTATTATTATGCGCCATACGATTTTGCACGTTGTGGTAACTCATCAAGCCACCCCGTTCCAAGTTCCTTCAAAGGGAATGAATGCAGTGAGGAACTGATGGCGTCAAGTTGGCTCTCCTGCATGTATCAGATCGAAATTCAGGTACATCGAAGTAACTTCCTTCGAGAAGAGCGTTTCACTTTTTAATCTCACGTGATTCAACACTGGCTGAATTCATTTTGATGGTTGATTAAGGAAGAAAAATAGTTACCATAGATCAACTACCCTAGAAGAAGAGGACATCTTGAAGATCTTCGAGAGAAAAACAGACAGACTGCCTTGATGATTTTGGTTAATTTTAACCGTATTTTTAAAGATGGATTGAATTATTAATTTATTGTAATGTTTTCAATCATACGTATCATAGCCGTTCATAGCCTTTAAAACGTACGTAAACTAAACAAGTTTCCACATTCCTTCGTTTGTAATAACGATAATAAATGTAACTTTTGTTTTTCTTGTTTTTGTGAGTGTACTCCAGCTTTATTTGCACAACCCAGAGTCTCCTTGGCACTCCTGAGTAACAATGTTGCAAATGAATAGGGGCTGCGCATGGTTCGGAATTTTTTACTATTTCAATAAGGTTCAGCACCCTCAAGAACCCTTGTGTGCCTTTCAGCACCAAATTCCCCCCCACCCCCCCAATCACTTTAGCAGGTGCCGTCATCATTCATGGATTTCATAGATCATTTAGACTCATCGTAGACAATTTATGTAGCAACTTTACGGAAAGCTCTAGCTGAGATGTTTCATTTGGTAGTATGAAACATTTCATAGCGTGATCCCGTTTGGGACCAGAGCACCCAATAACGATGCACCCATTCGAACAGATTATTCATTATGGAAGTCGAAGTCAGTTGGTTCCAACGCTTTATTATTACTAGACATTAGGAAAGTACATCGTCAAGAACGAAGGCTGTCTAAAAACCGCCGAAAATAACAAGACACGCACAATTTGATTATGAATCCTTCCATTGGGGCAACATATGGACGAATAGGTGCCTCCCTGGCCAGTTTGCTGCTGTACCGGAGAAGTGTAACCTATTAATATCAACTCTGTGAGATTAATCTCAGAACTAGAAGGAGCACATATGAAACTGATGATAATTATGTGGTTTCACGAACTATGCAAAGCTAAGGCAATCAAAGCTAGGACTGCATTGCCAAGTTTACAACTCTTCAGGAGGAAAGAAGACTGCTGCAGGAATCTAATGTCTGTCAGCTAGTTGGGTGAAAGAGTGGATGCTTCTAATTATAATTAAGTAGGTTTGTTAGGAATAGGTACACCTCGGTCAGAATTTACTTATTTAAATGAACAACAAAGATACTGCAACAAGTTTGCTCAAGAAGCCGCTTCCTATACAGTGGATAACGAAAAATTGATAAACGTCTACCGATAATAATTGAGAAACGTCTACTGGCGATTCGGAAACTAATCGCTTCGTCGGCCTTCAGAGAAGGGTGACAGGTTGGCGATTGATTGAGGGCAATACTACCCGTAATCAGGAAACCGAACTCTCTGAATGGAAAAATGTCCAGAGGGAGGTTCCACAGTTGTTTATATTACGCTTGAAAAAACTCTTCGAACGGAATAGATTGAGCTCTATACTCAAAAATACATAATTGATTTTAACGCCTTGCGGCCGTAAAATATAGGCGTTATGACTGTTTTACCCACATGAAGTTAAAGTTCTCCTAACGTAAGTTAAATGCAGGCTCGTATAGGTATAACAGTCAAGGTAGGTACAACAATAAACAAGCATAGACTGCATGAACCCGCTCCTGCATTTAGAATAATAATTAGAGTTCGGATCGATAAGCAAAAAAAATAGCTGAAATATGCAACAAATTTAGCAAAATATGCAAAAAATTCAAAATAATATGCAAGTTGAAATTTTGGTCCAATTTTTTCGGTTTTCAAGTTTTTATTGATAAGTCCAATACGGGAATGACCAATGTAACCCCAAACTCTTAATCATTCATCTATATTTTATAAAATCACAGCAAATAAAACTGTACAATATTAAATAAAATTTACAATGATTAAAATTTCAATGTGTAGGTGTAGGTACAGATTAATTTCCCTGGACTATCAACACTTTTTCGAGGTTTTCGACTGTGAAATTCCTCCTACTTAGTTGGGGCCAGAATGGACCTGAAGTAATCCCACTTGGATTTAATACCTACAACGGAATGAATAAGCCAACTCTCAAGATAGTGCTTTTCTTAGGCTAGTTTCACACGGACGGAAATCTCCAGTCAGGGAAAACCCGGTAACTACCCGAAGAGATCGAAAGGGCAGTCATACAAAGGCACGTTAGACCTTTCACATGACCGGAGATAGGAAATTTCAGTGTAGGTACGCAGATATTTCTTAGAAATATGCCATTTATATGCAAAACTCTGTAACATATGCAGATGCATATAATATGCAAAAAACAGCAAAATATGCACGAATATGCCATTTTAAATTCAATTTTAAATGTCCAAAACATCTCTAAATACCTTAATTCGGATAAGTATGACACTTTCTATTGAAAAAACCTGATATGCAAAATATGCAAAATCCGAACTCTAATAATAATGAATGATGATTCTGCGTGGGAGTATATGCCGTGGGCATATATATGACTTACGGGCTTGAGTAGGACACGTGCAGCTGTTATCAAGAGCACGATGAATGTTGCATTATAATCAAGGAGTTGCAATAAATTGTACATACCTACCGTGTATAGCTATTATTCTCAGTAGATAGAAAATACTTCACTAGGGACGTATTTGTGTTAAACAGAATCCCGAAGAAAACTAAGCCAGCCGAAGGCTCGGAAACCACCTGTCGACCGATCTTCAGGGGTTGGGGGCAAAGTGGCAGCGAGAGATATTGGAAACGATGTGACGGTTTCTCCTCATCTGCCATTTGATGAACGTAAGAAGAGTTTGTGTTCTTGTCCGTTCACGGTGTCTCGTCAAGTAGATTAGAAGGAACGAACTTTGTACCTATTTTGTACAGGCCCATTCTATCTGAAATAAGTGGTACCTACTTGATTGGTTTGAGGTACAAGAATTATCGATTCAGGTTCTCGTTCATTACAGTAGGTAGGTACATGCTTTATTAATTTCAAGCTACAATTGCCATTCAACTCCGTGAAACGTTGGTTCGTTCGAAAATATTTCGGTATGGTGAATAGATTTCAATAATTTTATACTGGAATAGTTTATGATAGGCACCTATCTGATGAACTTTGAGTTGGTCATAATTTTGCTATACTGACAATTGGTTATATTTATGGAGGGAAATCTCACCACAAACACGTCAATAGGCGAGGTGTTAAGCATCGTTGCCATGAGTTAATAGGAAGGTAACCTAATTTTAAATTTTCAGGAAATTTATCTTAGCCGGCAAGGGCAGTTATTCTTTAAACTCTACTTAGAAAAATAAACAAGGTGAATCAATTAAGCAAGGTGTTCATGGAATGTTCTCAGTGGATAAGCACAAATTAAATAACCCGATCAAACAACCCATGGCTTGATACTTTACATAAGCTTTTCTTGAAACACGTCCATTGCCACGCTGATGAGTTTCCCACTTTATATTTAACTACTAATGTACGGACTACTTGGGGTCACATTATTACGTAACGCGTTGCACTAAGCAAATTCAACTGGTCAATGAAAAACTAGGTTGTAGTGAATGCGTAGGTGACGCCCATTCACTAGGTAGGTTGGTTTGGTTTGGTGCCTGGTTTGGTTTAAGTGCAGAGCTACCACCATGCCCAGGATCTTTTAGGTTTAGGGAGAGAGATGAGGAGTGAGGAGAGAGAGAGTAGTCTTTGACTAGAGGAGAGCGTAGAATGGTTGGAAAGGCGAAGGAGGCGAGTATTTATAGCCCTTAGGGCTATCTCCCTCCATCCTCCAGCTAGTGGAGGATGGTGGGGATCCCCACTGGGTTCCTCGGTTCTCCTGCGTCTTCCGTCCCCAGTTCTATGTTTATTGGCGAGATCTCAATTTCACAGTGGTTCTGGGAGGATACCACGACATAGGTATTTTTAGAACGCACTTGCTTCACGTTTTACTTTACTTACAATCCTAAAAAAGCTACATGTGCACCACCATAATATTATAACATTACGTAGGAACGAAGGTACATATTACATACCTAGGTCAATCAATCGAGTGATTAGATATAATTGAGGCGTGAATACATATTTTCTTACTCAATCTGTCAATCAATCCATCAACCACAGACAGATAGCAAGCATGTACTAGTTGAGGAGCAAGCTCTGGAAAGCAAGACCGTCTTGACCATGATAAGTACTTAGCATAGGTATACACATCTAAGTATGTCTGGTTCTATGTGTGTAGATGTACAGTCGTATGTATAGGCCAGATGTTAAGTATCCAGTATAGGAATAATACAGATCTTTGGCCTCGGCTAACTCACACTGACGAGAGGCTCCGGCTCTGGCTTTCATTCGTCTGTCATCACATGTAGATTTAACTCGCCAGCCTCCAACCTTTCGGGCGTTTTTGATTATGATGATTCACCAGATTTCAGTCCAGTTCCTATTAACAGGATACATAACCCATTGGGGACTATCGGAATGAATTATACCACGGTGTTTAGTGGTTATAATGTGTCGTGAGCCGGTGGATTGGCTTACGACATGGCGGGTGAGTTGGATGAGGTTTGGATGGAGGATGTGCTTCGTAGGAGTCTTTTGCTAACGCCCCGCGGTTTTCACCACAGCAGGAGTTAGTTGGAGAGTAGGCTAGTACCCCGCAGTTTTCACCACAGCAGCCCCTTTCCACCCATCCACAATCGGCCGTTATGACCGTTATGGGGCGATGTCGGATGATGGAAGGGACCCTTCTCCTACTTTCCCCTTGGCGTCACCCAGCTCGTCGTTTCCTTCGTTTATTAGGTTAAATCTTTCCGTATTACATAGGAGTGTTAAATGTAGAGATTTGAGGGGAACCACGACATAATGTATATTGATGATCCATTTCAAACTGAGCCACTTACGAAAATGGCTACCTAGGTACCTCTTGCAGAGACTGAAGGTTGTCATTTTAGGGAGGCGGTAAACGGTTTCATCGAAAAATAAGGTCAACCGCTCTGTATCCCTCAGCAAAATAATATTCAGCTTCGCGCGAACGAGGAGCAGAAATAAAGGGTTGATCGAGCAGGATTGTGACGTTTTTCATAGCGTCTAATTATATTTATTACCTAATTACTAGATACAAATAATTAAATAAATTAATAATATCATCACCTATGAAAGTTGCTCTCTGCCAAATCTCACTGATAATGAATGCGGCATGGCAAGAAAAAAGCATCAAGAGGGTATTGGAAAACGAATGAATATTTTGTTTTAATTAGGCTCATAAAGTGATCTAGTGAATTAAAATTACTTATACGAAAAGGAGGCAGTGGATGTGCTACATCACGAGCACCACTTCCGCTGATCACTCTCCTGTCAGTTCTTCTGGTTCGTATTGAATTCCTGTGAGATCATTTCAACGCCGTCCAATATGACCTCACAGAAGACTTGTACACGTATTTCCCATCACTCGTGATAATATGCTCTTGCAATGGGATATTCCTCTAGCAGATAGCCAGCGAAGTGTACAAAAGGACAGAGGCATTGAGTATGAAAACAGCATACAACTCCACCATGAATGGTTCATGAATGTAGGTATGGTAGAAGAGAGGTGGACTTGATTATAAGGTTCAGTGGTATAGATCAAAGTGTCAAGTCCTCATCATGCAATTATACCAGCAATAAAGTATTTGACTTAGCTGATCATCTGAAAGAAACTTATGGAGAGGTGTTTCCATATCTTGTCCATGACCATCAAGTGAATTTTTTGTCAGACCAAGCCCTAGATATCCATTATCATTCGAACTTTTTAGCCATAGTAGTGTGATTCATCATACCTACCACATGTCGACCTCTTACTTAGATTATACAACTGGTGCACAGTTATAATTTCTGAGCGTAATTTTCAGCTAAACTAGGTCCTCTCACCAGTTTTCGCATCATATGTACCTAAAATCGTACAGATATCTTTTGTAACGTTGATAATTAAGTGAAGATTAATCAAGTTAACAATTCGCCCATTTTTCTGTAGCTTTCTATGAAATGGAGTCGTCATGTAATTGAGATACTCGTAGTTTACTGTCCCTCAGTCAAAGGTAGTCGATTTATTCACTAGTTGCTTGTGGGGATTCGAATTACCTAAAGCATCTTCCCTACACGATTACTTACGGTGTTTCGTCCAGGGAATTCAGAGTAAGAAGCCACACACGAAGGTGGATAGGGAGACACCTACCTACCCAATACACATGACGGCTCATGATTATTAAATTGTGGATTAATAATCCAAAAATAACGAGATCCCAGAGAGTTCATATCTATTACAAAATTATATACTAACTATTTATAGTCCAGGCGCAAAGGGAAAATACTTTTTGCTTCCTCATTACATAAGTTATTCGTGCAGGAACCAAAAGAATGTTGAGTCCTCCAAAACGAAAATTTCCATTTACATTTGGCGATCCAGGAATCAAGAAACAAAAATTTCACTTGTGACGGTATACGAAAATCCCGTCCATAATGGACCAGGGATCATTATGGGTATTTCCAGAAGGAAATTATACCCGGAGATTTCCTAATGGAAATATCCTTTGCGGGTGAACATGACCAAGTCAAGCTAGTATCCCGCAATAAATGACTAGGTATCATAAGGAAGGACTATCCATTTATTATGTGATGACTCATTGCTTGTTGAGTTGCATGCACAGATACCTAACTATTCATGCCATTCATACCTTTTAAATTTCTTTCAATGTCATAGTTCTTGATTTTCATCCCAAAAATGTACTAGTAATGTACTTTTATTAAAACAAAAAACAAAGCAAACATGTTGTGCAGCTGAACATCGGCTGTACGATGGGAAGCCTCTGCCGTCGGAAGCGTCAACGCGATAGCAACCACTGATTTACCTCTGGAATAATTTCTTGCCACAAGCGATCACTTATAATGAAATCCAGCTGAAGGTTTACAATATATGATTTTAGGCTCACTTTTTGTGTGAAAAATGACTCACGCTCTATCAGATGTGTAAACATGTGGAGCAGAACCTCTCAAGAGTCTCGATCAAATGCCTCAGCCGAAATCTGAAGCCAAATTAAGCCAACGATGTGAATCTCATCTCAACATTTTTCATAAGTAAACATTGGTATGAGTCGTTTTGATACAAAGGGTGGGGCGCTTTACCTCAACATTGCGTAGATGAGGCGTTTCTCCTCCAAAATGACCGATTTTATGATTTTGGTGGTCAGAATTACCCTCACTTTCGAATCGAATTTTGAAATGTTGACTTTGCCATCGAAAAAATGGGGGGGGGGGGGTACGTTAAAATTCCAACTTCGTCAAAATCGAACTTGAGACGTTCTCTTCCTTAACAGAGCAGTATACTCCGACTGTATCACTACATCGAATTGAAACTTCTGTTCTAGATTATAATGTTCAACAGTTTTCAAGTTTATTAGGTTACCTTTCGAATGTAATTATAGCCCTGTTATGTATTGAATGTGATATACAAGTGAAATACCTGTAATCATATATTACATGGACACAGGTTACAAATAAAGAACTTTTAAAAGAACTACGCAGACAGTAGGTCCCCACTCACAAGGAAACCGCACCCTGAACTACCTCTTTCTATTACACTCAAATGAAATCAGACGAGGTAGTGATTATATCAAAGAAGGGTTGAATGTTTAAATAAGATACCAGGTTTGCAGGGACCAACATTTCTGTAGGTATGTCCGATAGAATAATAAACCCATGTGACAAGGGTTTTGCAGCGTTTTTGGAATCTACGCACCTTGAAACGTAAAAGAAAAAAAATTGCGAGGGTCTTATACAATTTTTTTGCTTAGCGAATAAATAGGTGTATTATTCACAGAATTATAAACCGAAAGGACAGAGGGGAAGTTTTGATGCGAGCGAAGCGATCACCCAGACCGCTCATCTGTGCAAAAGGGCGAGCTATACTCCCCACGAAATTGTACTTTTCAGAAAAGGATTCTGGGATTTTTTTCTCTTCCCAGAAAGTGCGAGCGAAGCGCGGCATCCACGCCAGTCTTCGATGCAAAAGGGTGAAAGGACTCAAAATTACTCTGGTATTTGTAATGGATGAGGGGTTTAACTACGCCGCCCATACAGCGTAGTTTCCCCCTCTCCATCCTCAAGAAAGGTAGGGAGGCAGTGTGACAGCTGCCCCCGGAGACAATGGTTTGATTATAACGCGATGCCTCCAGGAGTTGACGATTCGTTTCTGCGGATCGACCATCCTTTCAGCCGCGTGTCAAAAAGATCCTCCCCTTAAAAACATACTTCTGTGAAGAAGAAGTATGTGAAGTTAGACACGGGACTGAAAGTAGTATGGAGTTCTGATTCAGGAAGGTTCATCTGAAAAACTCCAAAGCTGATAGCTTCCATCGTAATGGTACTACTGAGAATTGTTACTGGTGGAGAACTTAGCTCCTTATCAATATCACTTGGCCGACTTGGACAAAAAAGAAAAGTAGTCGTTGTCAGAGGTTCTGGTTCAGGAAAGTTCATCTGAACAACCTCTGGGTGACTAACCCCCATCATAAGATGGAACAACTGAATATAAATCATACAAATGAAAGTAGTTGTCAGAGGTTCTGGTTCAGGAAGGTTCATCTGAACAACCTCTGGGTGGCTAACCCCCATCATAAGATGGAACAACTGGGAAAACAAGGGGAAAAATTGGCATTGAACGACAGGCATAATAGCCTTAAGAATAATAATAAGTTTGATAATAATAATAGTAATAATAATAATGAGTTTGATTTGATGAAAAAAGAAAATCCAATGGCCGAAGTTGTATATTAATTAACAAAGGGGTTATTAAAAAGAGAAGATATTAAAAAGAGGATTCCTTCTGGAAAAGCTCTCAAAAAGTGGAGGGGGTACCGAGGATAAAATCCAGCACATACCCACCAACCACGCTCTGCTACCATGTAATGGATGAGGGGTTTAACTACGCCGCCCATACAGCGTAGTTTCACCCTCACCATCCTCAAGAAAGGTAGGGAGGCAGTGTGACAGCTGCCCCCGGAGACAAATGGTTAGATTATAACGCGATGCCTCCAGGAGTTGACGATTCGTTTCTGCGGATCGACCATCCTTTCAGCCGCGTGTCAAAAAGATCCTCCCCTTAAAAACATACTTCTGTGAAGAAGAAGTATGTGAAGTTAGACACGGGACTGAAAGTAGTATGGAGTTCTGATTCAGGAAGGTTCATCTGAAAAACTCCAAAGCTGATAGCTTCCATCGTAATGGTACTACTGAGAATTGTTACTGGTGGAGAACTTAGCTCCTTATCAATATCACTTGGCCGACTTGGACAAAAAAGAAAAGTAGTCGTTGTCAGAGGTTCTGGTTCAGGAAAGTTCATCTGAACAACCTCTGGGTGACTAACCCCCATCATAAGATGGAACAACTGAATATAAATCATACAAATGAAAGTAGTTGTCAGAGGTTCTGGTTCAGGAAGGTTCATCTGAACAACCTCTGGGTGGCTAACCCCCATCATAAGATGGAACAACTGGGAAAACAAGGGGAAAAATTGGCATTGAACGACAGGCATAATAGCCTTAAGAATAATAATAAGTTTGATAATAATAATAGTAATAATAATAATGAGTTTGATTTGATGAAAAAAGAAAATCCAATGGCCGAAGTGTATATTGATTAACAAAGGGGTTATTAAAAAGAGAAGATATTAAAAAGAGGATTCCTTCTGGAAAAGCTCTCAAAAAGTGGAGGGGGTACCGAGGATAAAATCCAGCACATACCCACCAACCACGCTCTGCTACCATGTAATGGATGAGGGGTTTAACTACGCCGCCCATACAGCGTAGTTTCCCCCTCTCCATCCTCTAGAAAGGTAGGGAGGCAGTGTGACAGCTGCCCCCGGAGACAATGGTTTGATTATAACGCAATGCCTCCAGGAGTTGACGATTCGTTTCCGCGAATCGACCGCCCCTTCAGTCGCGTGTCAAAAAGATCGGGAAGAGCCCGCATCCAAGATGGACGGGATTCCCATTTATATACCGTCACACTCCTCCCCTTAAAAACATACTTCTTTGAAGAAGAAGTATGTGAAGTTAGACACGGGACTGAAAGTAGTATGGAGTTCTAATTCAGGAAGGTTCATCTGAAAAACTCCAAAGCTGATAGCTTCCATCGTAATGGTACTACTGAGAATTGTTACTGGTGAAGAACTTAGCTCCTTATCAATATCACTTGGCCGACTTGGACAAAATCATAAGATGGAACAACTGAATATAAATCATACAAATGAAAGTAGTTGTCAGAGGTTCTGGTTCAGGAAGGTTCATCTGAACAACCTCTGGGTGACTAACCCCCATCATAAGATGGAACAACTGGGAAAACAAGGGGAAAATTGGCATTGAACGCCAGGCATAATAACCTTAAGAATAATAATAAGTTTGATAATAATAATAGTAATAATAATAATGAGTTTGATTTGATGAAAAAAGAAAATCCAATGGCCGAAGTGTATATTGATTAACAAAGGGGTTATTAAAAAGAGAAGATATTAAAAAGAGGATTCCTTCTGGAAAAGCTCTCAAAAAGTGGAGGGGGTACCGAGGATAAAATCCAGCACATACCCACCAACCACGCTCTGCTACCATGTAATGGATGAGGGGTTTAACTGCGCCACCCATACAGCGTAGTTTCCCCCTCTCCATCCTCTAGAAAGGTAGGGAGGCAGTGTGACAGCTGCCCCCGGAGACAATGGTTTGATTATAACGCAATGCCTCCAGGAGTTGACGATTCGTTTCCGCGAATCGACCGCCCCTTCAGCCGCGTGTCAAAAAGATCGGGAAGAGCCCGCATCCAAGATGGACGGGATTCCCATATACCGTCACATATTTTACAAGAAAGGAAAATAATTATTGGGCTGATCTAACTACTTCATCATTCACTGTCAAAGATACGTTCAATAGAAAACAAGTCAGGAATGTTAATGACGCAGGAGAGGGAAATCTTACCGGTTGATAACGTAATTGTACCATTGTACTTTCCAGAATAGGCGTTTGGAGCGGTAGCGTTGACCTTGCAAGAGCCATAGCAAGTTACCGTTGGAATTCGATGAATTTCGTATAGAACAATGTGGGAACCAACCCGCACATATCCTTCAAGTTCCAGCTCGTTTGGATTGTAATATAAATAACTGAATAATAATACGGTGATCACAAGGAATTGCGTACCTACCAAATTCGTTGCTTGATGTCTGAATCGCAAAATGAAACTTGAAATTGTTTTTGGTGGGCATTTCACGGATCCTGTGTGAATGCAAGGCTTCCCTACCTTCGGACGCGGGGAAGGGAAAAAAATGCAGAGCAACCATCTCCGAGAGTGTTGATTTAGTTCCACTCTTTCACCGTCAAGGTCCCCAGTGGCCTAGATTTAAAAAAATCGGCGACCTGGACGAGGTTCGCGTCTCACCTGAAGCTCACTGATCCGGCATTTTTCTTATTCGTGTTTTACTGCATTATCCGTTACAGGGCTTCGACATGGTTTCCGTACTTGATCTGTTTCTGAATCAGTTCCAGACTGACGGCGGAGACTGCGCTGATGCATAAATGGCTGTGCGAGGAGGCGAGAGAGATCTCACTCAACAAATCCAAACTGAAACGCTACGTGATCAAGAGAAGGTGGATCAAGGCAGTCAACACGATCCTGGCACTGCAAAGGATGGGTGCTAAATTAGACTTCGACGAGCAGGACACGAGGTCCAACTGATTTGCCTGATTATTGTCGACCCAATTACAATACTTCCACCGCCTGTTCTTTATACGCCAATCAACTGATTTATGTGACATTCTAATACCACTAACGTAATTATAAGTAATTCTAACACTTTTTATCTCCCGCTAAACTGACAAATTATCACTCAATGCCTACTATAACGTGCTAGTTAGTTCACGATTTTTTTAAATTTATTCAGCCGTTATCGTCTCGATTGTTCCATAAATGCTATCGGGCCATTGAATGTATTTTTCTTTTAAATTGTAATACTTAATTAAATGTATTTACATTACTGATTTTGAAGACATGTAAATAACTAGTCTGTTAATAACTAATTAATCGCTCCAAAATAAATGAAATTTGAAAGTAAAATAAACCAAAAAAAAAGCTATGATCTGCTAGTGGAAGTAGGAGGTAGGTGCTCACCCACAAAACGCTT
This sequence comes from Leptopterna dolabrata, assembly GCA_954871275.1. Taxonomy (NCBI): domain Eukaryota; kingdom Metazoa; phylum Arthropoda; class Insecta; order Hemiptera; family Miridae; genus Leptopterna; species Leptopterna dolabrata. The sequence goes on from OX940974.1 coordinate 18,681,092, forward strand.
TACCATGTCTTCAGCAGAGGGTAGGTTCCATAAGGTTATAGACATGATACCCTGAAAGGTTCTCCTTTCTTCTACGTTTTGAGGTGATTTTGTTGCGTCATATTAATGACATTTTAACGACAGATGATAAATATAGGGTATTTTTATTATCCAAGGTAGAGTTCTAAGTCCGATGATGACGTAGGAAACCCGCGACACCAGTCTTCAGTCGCCAGAAACCGGTTTATCGCTAACTATATTTTTGATCTTGATTTGAGAAACGTTATTATCATACAGCTACAAGAAAGCATTCAACCACAAGAAAGTACATAAATTGACTGTAATTCTAATTTTTCATGATCATAACCCAGCAGTGTAGTTATGGCCAGTAGGTAATCGCTAAGGGCAAATGTCAAGTTCATTATTTAAGTAACAAAGACGTACAGGTAAATAGGTAAATTTTAAAATGCAGCTGTAGATAGACAAAAAAAAATTAACTTATAGCCAAGTGACGGGAAGAGACACAGACTGTGCTAAAAACATATCGTACTGTACTAGAGATAAATCGGTATGGTTCATAATTATAGCTTAATACTGTCAGACAAAGCACCAGTGTGACTCTAACTGAATGAGCCATATTGGTCGAGTTTACCCAGGAAAGGGCTTAGCGATTAGCCCTATTATTGTCAATGACACCGGTATCCCCCTTTTCGCGCTCAGTAGCAAAATACCACTTCTGTACTCTGTTAATACTAGAAGTCGTTTTCTGATTCCGAATGGAAGACCGAAAAAGGAAAAATCGTTATTGAAAACAACCCATATTTTGTCACTGACATTTTTCCACTGGTTAATTAACTGCACGGTAGCAACGATCCAAGACCAATTATTGATGTCAACTACCTTCTAATTAAATCAACACTGCTTTGGACATTAGGGGGAAAAAAACCTGCGGGGCTGGCTCGACCAACAGGTTTTTGATTATACATGCCAAGTTCAAGTCCAGGACGACAAATCAAGTTGGTCTCCTACACTAAAGTATCAATTTTTCTCAGTACTGTTGTAGGATGCTCTTTTCTGCGCGTGGTAATTCTAATTTATTCGGTTTTTGTTCCAAATGAAAGATCTAAGTGAGAATAGTATTCGCTTTGTGAAATTGAAATTCACTGACCGGAAATTCGCCAATATCGGTAATAGGTACTGAGTATTGCTACTCTAATGGATGGAAAATGGATGATGGTGCATTTATTAAACAGGTTATATGAAGGAAAGGCTTGCCAAACTTCAGGGACAGATCCTACAACCCCTCTCCAACCAAATCCTCTCAATGCAGTTTTGTCGAAATCCCTTTTAATGTTCCATGTTTTTGACAATTTAAGATTCGCGTTTCTAGCTTTCGGCCTCTTGCCACTAAAACTGTCGTAACCCCCTTTACTTACACTGTAAGCTCAAAATGAACGATCGGAACGATTACAGTCATTTCGATGCGTGAAATCGGAGTTCGAATGTGGAACGTTTTTCACAATATTCTTGCTCAAAAATACGCCACATGACATAAGGGAATTAACTGAGTGTCGACTTCTACGTGATTTGTCACGTTGGTTCGAATGGTGACACTCCCAGGCCTCCTAGCTCGGAGGAAAATTGTTTATTTTCCCCTTTGTCTTTTTTTGTATTTTTTGCAGTCGAATTTGTGGATTGCCAGATATTTATGGTTTATTAGGATGATTCATTGTGGAGTTTAAAAAAAATCAGTTGGTTGAATTTATCGACAGTTTTGTAGGGAACTTCGTTTGTTATGTGTATCAGAATCCAACAGCACTGGACTACACTTGGGTCACTGTGCAATGATCAAGAGGGACCATTTTTAGCAACTAATGCTCCTAAAGAGGTATTTCTATTATGGATTTTCCCTTCATTTCTCCTTATGTCATGCATCCTTATAACTGTGTGCAATACAGGAAAAGTATAGACCAGTGGTGTGTAGATGAGATATCTGAAGTTTTACCGAACATTGCCCAGCCAAAATGTACGATTTGTAAGCAGGAGAACCGATTTAAGAAAAATCAAATTTTTGAAAAAAAATCAAAAAATCTTCCCTTAAAAATCTTCTCTTTGGGCTAAATTTTCATCCATGAGCACGGAATTAGTAAGGAAGGTGGTGAGTTCATCTTGTAGGAAATCCAATGGTCTATCCAATGGTATCCGTAATTTGAAGTTCACTTTGTTAATGAAGGGATTACGACCGCTTTAGAGGCGAGAGGTTTGCCAAAAATTGGGCACATTTGGGGGATTTTGAAAAAATTGAAAAACAGTGAGAGGGTTTTTGTTTGAAATCGATCCTCGAATTTGATAAGCCATATGTTTTGGCACTCCGAATGACAATCCCTTGAGGGAGAGAAGTAAATTTTTGGGACAAAACAAAGTGAACTGCCCGTTTGCAATGAACACATGGATTAATCGTTTTCTGATGAACTATGCCGTCAACCACCTCCTCTTTTTCATGGGCAAAAAATCATCAATTCTGTACAAGGCGTTCAAGTTCTTTTCAGTAAACGTTGAAGTAGGCCAGCACCTCCTTGACCTTGATGAATTAATTGAGTCATATTCACTGGAATGTGTGTTGATGTTTCGTGTGATTTGAATTGATCTAACAGTCACAAGTCTAGAAAATAAATAATTATATTAAATGCACACACAGAGGAGTGTCATATAATGGGTAAGTAATTCAAGTATTAATTGGGAGCAAGCTTTCCACATTGAGGTTTTTGCACTAACTTTGTGATGAATACTGTTTTTTTTATACATATGTATCCAATTAATTTATAAGTGTAGATTGACGTATTTTTAGCCAGTATAACCAGCTTACAAATGATTCACTATACCTTTGTATCACTTTTGTATCACCTTTGTATCACCTTTATATCACCTTTGTAAGTGTAGATTGACGTATTTTTAGCCAATATAACCAACTTACAAATGATTCACTACACCTTTTTATCACCTTTGTATCGAGTAGTACACATAGGTACAGTTCTTATTCCAAATATTTGTCACCGATAAAATTCAATTTCAGTCGATATAATCTTAACAATGTAATTATATATTATCACTGATTGAATGAACGATTAAATCAATACACCGTACATGTATGCTTTCTTATTTCCTTCCGCCATACTTGCTCCAAACTAGGTACCATACTTACCATAGGTTTCGAGTTTACCATAGGTACATATTGCTGCAGCAACAAATAACAAAGCTCTTGATAAATACCAGACTTTTGACATTACTGTCGTACGAAAATTGGAGTTATGACATTGAAGTTGGGTAGGTATGCGTTTCCAGGCGATTTACCTTTACTTGCTTGCTAACAAAAAATGGTTTCATTTACAAGGAAATGGGGAAAAAATTGATTTATTAAAAATCTATTGAACATCCAACTATATAAAACATAGGAAGAGATGGCATAAAATGTAAACTTTGACATATTTCTTTTTTTTTTTCCCCAATAGAAAATTTCGCTCTCTAGAGTCTCGATTAGTCGTCTTGTAACTCAATTCAATTTTTTATTCAGCCAATACTTTATACAACAAATATAATGATTTTTAGAGAGTCTATATACATAATACTAGAGCTAAACTTATGTTGGTTTATGAGCCTAAGTTCAATTACCCGTCCAGGCTCAACTGTTGGATAAAATAATTAAATTTGGTATAGTTGATGAATTTTCAACTACTTGTTACAATATTTGACCCACTAAAATTTTTTTGTAAACCCATTTTTTGTAAACAAATATTTTTACTATTAAAAGACGACTGCTAGACGCCTTCTCTATCGATTCAACATTTTATTCCACTTTTTGGTGATTATTTAACATAAATTTTGGATTGTCTTTTGCCACTTTTACAAATCTTTACCAATTTTCGACCCGCAATAGTAATAATAATTCATCCCACTTTTTGTTTTCAAAAATTGCTAATATTCTAATTTATCCTTCCATTTGTCGTTACAGATATTTTAGCGAAATTTGGGAATTTGTATTTCGTATCCATGTCAGAGTCTGTAGTGACATATTAATACATGAATCAATGTGTAAATACTTATAATTCGCAGTTCAAAATCTGGGGATGCATTAATAATGTTCTGCAAAAAAAGCTCCAAAAATTCATGAACTAAAAATTTTTAACCCTGTTTTTAACTGCTTGTATGAAGCCTGTGATATCAATGTGTGTTCGTCTAAGAGGGTGTAGAACAAACAGCGCTCCTGAAGCGCCCATTGCAGAATATTCTCTGTCATCGCCTGAATTCCATTACTTGAAGAGCCTTGACGATAGTTCCAACAGTAAGAAGCGGACGAGATAAGAACATCTGACTTTCTCACTAGGTGAAGAGCTGAATGTCCAGGTGGTCGTCCGCTGTACCGTGACCCGGGAACGTTCGCCGAAGAAGCCCTTGCACTTCCGAGCTACACGCGTCGTCGCGGTCAGTAGCTTCATTTCCCCTTTGTAGTATTTTCATCCTCCACAAGACAAAGCGCAACCGAGTTAGAACGCTCGATCACACAGAATACTTCCTCATTGGCACGTCGGACCGTCACATGCCCATCATATCACTTAAATGGCTGTGTCCATCAGTGGCGCAGCAGTGCAGTACAACTATTTTTGGTAGCTATTCAAACTTCTTTGGTTTGTTGCATTAACTCAAAAATTAAAATAAAAATTGTAAATTTAAATTTTAGCTTATGTTTTTGAAGCACATGCTAAACACGGTGAAGTTAAATCGAAAGGGTTAGGTTTTGCTGAAAACCTGCCTTGCAGTGAGATTAACTTATTCTGAAATGAAATATTGCTAGATGAAAATGTATAAAATATATTCAGTTGCAATACATTAATCACCAAAAGAAAAGATGTATACGGTTTCATTCGCGATCATGTTGACGAAGCTATTCTGTCCAAACGAACGGTTGGGCGTACAATACTCCGGGTGGTCTCAGAAAATTCCCAAGTTCGAGATCAATTTAAAAACGTAAAAAAACATAGACTTTTATCGAAATTTTTGGAGCTACGGCGTTCTGAAAATGTCAACCCCTATTTAGCATCCCTAAGAGGTGACTGACAGTAACGCCAAGCTTCGCGGACCACGAGATATTTTCCATCGGAAATAACTGGAGATATATTCCTGGCTTCTGCCAGACCCCCTTCCCTTTCCCTTTTGAGGATAAACCTCGCGCTAGGGAAAGGGTTGCTTTTCATGGTCTCCAAACAGTAGAATATTTTTCCGGTAGATTTTGCCGATTTCGCAGCGATAACGGCCGGCATATTAGATACGCCGGGCGCCCACCGCTCGGCACTCTGTAATTTAGTACTAACTCCTCGAATACCCACAGTCCCACAGTAACAAACACAGCTCAGAACGGCCACCATAAAATGTGGACAATCACTAAATTCAACAAATCTCTATCTCTATCTCTATCTCTACTATATTATAAAAACGAATCTCTGTCTGTCTGTCTGTCTGTCCTTCTATGCACGGCCAAACGGCTCGACGGATATCGACCAAATTTGGCACGAATATCCAGTAGGCTCCCAAGTTGTGCAACGTCGCATTTTTAATTCCCTGACCATAGCGGAACTATGGTCGACCATGGTCAACTTCGTTAATTGAAATGGTAACCCCTATTTTTTATCGCGTATTCGTAATCTACGTGAAATTCTATCTACGATCGACCCTTCGGACTACCCCCGCGGTCGACCATAGCGCATCCATGGGCCCCTCCATGGTCGAATCCCGAATTGCTCAACGGATATCGACCAAATTTGGCACCAATATCCGGTAGCCTCCCAAGTTGAACGTAGGCGCATTTTTAATTCCCTGACCATAGCGGAAATATGGTCGACCATGGTCAACTCCTGAATGGCTTGACGAATTTTGATAAAATTGGGGACAAATACCCGGTAGGGTATGGGATTTTTCCGTCGTTTGTTGGTTCCACGATACTGCGTACAGCAAATTTCGGATAGCGAGCGAAGCGAGCGGTCAGGCTAGTCAATAATATGTACGTAACAATCACACCAAAAATAACAATAATAATACCCAACGCATCGATCCTACTGTAACCTATAACCCAAAAAGATGAAAGTGTGGTTCGTAAACACTCGAAATATCACAAGCCTATGTATAACGGAGGTAGGATAAATATTTACAGCTCTAGCCTTAGTTCGCATAAAAATACATCTTGAGTAGATTCTTAAAATTAGATAAATTATTGCACATTCTTATTTCTTGAGGTAACGCATTAAACAGTTTCAAAGCATGATATTTGTATGAGTTATGAGCAGTGCGTCGAAAAGGGAGTTTTACAAGATATTTATCGAACGATCTAGTTGGATGTGCAACTAGTTCCGAGACACCCCTATTGAACTCCCTGAACACATAATATTAAGGAAACCTTGTCACAGATCTTCCTCAGACTAAGCACCCTGAAGTCGCGGAATAGATCGATCGTGGGGTAATATCTTTCTTTCCTCATAAGTATTTTTATAATGCTCTTTTGGGAAATGTGAAGGGGGTCATGTATGGTATTATTGGCATATCCCCATGAGACAATGCCGTACGAAATAATTCACTGGACTATTATACTATTATACTTTGTTGATGCGACCTGCTCACTACGAGGGCAAGAACTTAATTCATGCTGACTACAGTCTCCCACGTGGCAAGGGATGTCACCAATGATCGGCACAGTCCACGAACGCAGCGAAAAAGCCAAAAAATTTGTTTTACTATGGTTTAGCTTTAGGCTGCGCTCCCTCAACCATCTACCTATACATACCATACTGTTTTTTTGTTTTCTGGACAGATTCATCCCATGTTGGACCACTTGTAATGAGTATTGTACCATCCGCAAATGAAACTAATTTCCCATCAACACCCTCCAGATTCAACAATCCGTTGATATAAGCAATAAAGCAGGTTGGGCCAACCACAGTTCCCTGAGGAATCGAGCCTTTTGTAAGATACCTTTTCTGTTTCTGTATTTTTTTGCGGGTAACTTTATATTTTTTGCCAGGGCGAATTCGGCTGACATTGTCTTGTTCCAAAAACACTTGACCAGATCCTGTCGCACTCGCTCACCAACCTTTCTCGTATGATATGAGGTGTTATTATTGTTCATTCGTGTACCCTCTTGCGTCTATGGAAAAGGGTGTGATTTATCGGCCCGGCAAAATAGAGGTTACTCCCTACATAAAAGGCGGGCATAACAGCTTTTAATTCAAACACACGTCCAAAAAATACTTCGCACATCAAAAAAGGGAATCGCACGGCTAATTTGGGAGTCGCCCGTCTAATAAGGTGATTCAACGTTCAAATTTGTTATTGCCCTTCCAGAAATTGATTATAACGGCAGAAGAAGGATTCTCACAGTAGAAATGTCCAACTCCACATCAAATAGCTGTGCAAAACCCCTTTTTTGCTGTGCAAACCCCTTTTTTGCTGTGCCAACCCCTTTTCTGATGTGTGATTGAATAATACGCTGGTATTGATCACCTATTTAGCCGTGATTGGAGTCAATATTGACGTTTACTTTATGCTGGGAGTTTTACTTTTTCTGAAGTGAAGATAATCTTTTTAGATGGAGATTCGCAGAAGGGAAAATACCTTTTTTTGCCGTGCAGTTAAATATATCCCTATGGGAAAATAGCATCATTCAGCTGACGGAACTCGTTGATGAGTCGGTATTTTCAAATGCACTTGTTGTGACCTAATATCAGTCCTCTGAAATCCGCCTTAGCCTTTATTTTGTTTAGTTTTTTGTAGTGCTCCGTGATTTGCGAGGTAAAGACTTCATGCATCAGGAGCTGCCTTCGAACAGCACTTTCACCACGCTTCATAAGTTGTGAAACTTTGGAGTTGGGAGAATTATTGTTAGTACTCTTTGCTTTCCCAGTTCTGACCATCCTCTGCCTCAGTCCGTTATTTTCCCTTTTCAGTTATACATTTTCTTCTTCCAACTTTTTATTCATCCGCACAACTCGGGCTCGTGCTCTTCTCACCCAGACTTTCTGTTGGATGATGATGCAGCATCACTACAAACACTCAAGGGACTCACATTTATATTTCACATTAACTTTATCCTCAGAATTACCAGCCTACCCGGGGTGACAACCAGGAGAACGAAAAAAATTCTTTTGATGAACAAAATAACTTGGGTTCCCTCTACAATTTAGTTTAATTTTGGTTGATTATTCTGTGAATAATACACCTATGTATTCGCTCAGCAAAAATTTGTTATAACGCCCCCTCAAAATTTTTTCTTTCAGGTTTCAAGGTGCGCAGATTCCAAAAATGCGATGTCCGTCTGCCGTATCATCCATATTCACTTCTTTTCCGGCCTAAAAAAAAGTCATTCTTTCGAACACAGGCCATTAGGCCATTCGGGCCCTACTTGAGTCTCGAAACTTTGCAGCCCGAACGGAATATACCCAGGGGTGTTATGAGTGAAAAACGCTGCAAAGTCCTTGTCACATGGGTTTATTATTCTATTGGACATACCTACAGAGATGTTGGATGTTTATTTATTGTTTCTTTCATATAAAATGATTGAAATAGCTATTTCTGGTGGTTTCCACCAATTTTGGCCCCCAAAACACGAATAAGGTACGCTCCTTCTTTTTTTTTAAAATAAATTATCTCTGATCATTGATAGTACCATTTAATCGTCTTGATCCACCTGTTGACACTTTTTCCAGTGTTATTCTACAAATTGATGGTGATTTCAGACGATTTCGCAGGTTTTTGACTCATAAAAATTCAATTTCGGGAGCTGAACATCTGGTAGAACCTCAATTTTCTACTCTTTAGTCAAAACCGACTTCATATTCGGTCTTCTCGTCCCCAAAAACATGAAAAACGATACCTTAAAAGCTCATGTTACCAACATGTTGCTAAAACGCAAAAAGTACCTACTTTTATACACATTTTCACTCATAACTCCCCTGGATATATTCCGATCGGGCTGAAAAGTTTCCGGACACAACTAGGGCCCAAATGGAGCATGTGTGCGAAAGAACGATTTTTTTAGACCGAAAATGAAGCCTGTACACGTGATACGGCGGACGGCGTACGGCGTACGGCGTACGGCGGACGGACATTGCACTTTTGGAATCTACGCACCTTGAAACGGAAAAGAAAAAATTTTGAGGGGGTGTTATAAAAATTTTTTGCTGAGCGAATACATAGGTGTATTATTCACAGAATAATAAACCAAAATGGGTGTAAAAATAGGGTTTTTTGGTGTTTTAGTAACATGAGCTTGTGAGGCATCATTTCACGTGTTCTTTAGGACGAGGAAACCGAATATGAAGTCGATTTGACCAAAGAGTGAAGAATTGAGGTTTTAACGAAGGTTCAGCTCCCAATACTCATTTTCAAACCTGGGGAATTGTCTGAAATCACCATAAATTTGTATATTAACACTAAAAGTAGTATCGACAGGTGAATCAAGACAATTAAATGGCATTATCAATGATCAAAGATAATTTGGGGGGAAAAAGGAGTCTAATTCGTGTTTTTGAGAAGCAATAAATGAACAGCCAACATTTCTGTAGGTAAGTACTTGTCAGAAAGTTATCAAAAAGTGGAGAAACGTGCTTGTGACAGAAAAGCGGTGGGCTTTTGGTTTATTATTCTGTGAATAATACACCTATGTATTCGGTCAGCAAAAAATTTTTATAGCACCCCCTCAAAATTTTTTCTTTTCCGTTTCAAGGTGCGTAGATTCCAAAAATGCAATGTCCGTTCGCGGTCCGCCGTATCACGTGTACCGGCTTCATTTTCGGTCTAAAAAAGTCGTTCTTTCGCACACATGCTCCATTTGGGCCCTAGTTGTGTCCCGAAACTTTGCAGCCCGATCGGAATATACCCAGGGGTGTTATGAGTGAAAATGTGGATAAAAATAGGTACTTTTTGCGTTTTAGTAACATGTTAGTAACATGAGCTTTTGAGGTATCGTTTTCCATGTTTTTGGGGACGAGAAGACCGAATATGAAGTCGATTTTGACCAAAGTGTGGAAAATTGAGGTTCTACCAAAGGTTCAGCTGCCAAAATTGATTTTTTATGAGTCAAAAACCTGGGAAATCGTCTGAAATCCCCATCAATTTGTATATTAACACTAGAAAAACGCTGCAAAGTCCTTGTCACATGGGTTTATTATTCTATTGGAGTTCTAGAGATTTTTGTTGGCTGTTAAATGTATTGTTTCTTTCATGTGGAATGATTGAAATAGCTATTTCTGATGATTTTCACCAATTTTGGCCCCCAAAACATGAAATAGGTAGGTACGCTTTTGGTTTATTATTCTGTGAATAATACACCTATGTATTCGCTCAGCAAAAAATTTTTATAACACCCCCTCAAACTTTTTTCTTTTCCGTTTGAAGGTGCGTAGATTCCAAAAATGCAATGTCCGTCCGCCGTCCGCCGTACGCCGTATCACGTGTACAGGCTTCATTTTCGGTCTAAAAAAATCGTTCTTTCGCACACATGCTCCATTTGGGCCCTAGTTGTGTCCCGAAACTTTTCAGCCCGATCGGAATATACCCAGGGGTGTTATGAGTGAAAATGTGTGTAAAAATAGGTACTTTTTGCGTTTTAGCAACATGTCAGTAAAATGAGCTTTTGAGGTATCGTTTTCCATGTTTTTGGGGACGAGAATACCGAATATGAAGTCGATTTTGGCCAAAGACGCGGAAATTGAGGTTTTACCATTGGTTCAGCTCCCAAAATTGGTTTTTTTTTTTAGTCAAAAACCTGGAAAACTGTCTGAAATCACCATCAATGTGTATACTAACATTAGAAAAAGTGTAAACAGCTGAATCAAGACCATTAAATCGCACTACCAATGATCAAAGATGATCTGGGGGAAAAAAAAGTGTACCTATTCCATGTTTTGGGGGCCAAAATTGGTGGAAATCATCAGAAATAGCTATTTCAATCATTCCACATGAAAGAAACTATAAATTTAACTGCCAACAAGAATCTCTAGAACTCCAATAGAATAATAAACCCATGTGACAAGGACTTTGCAGCGTTTTTTTTCCCCAGATCATCTTTGATCATTGGTAGTGCCACTTAATGGTCTTGATTCATCTGTTTACACTTTTTCCAATGTTATTATACACATTGATTGTGATTTCAGACAGTTTTCCAGGTTTTTGACTCATGTAAACTAATTTTGGGAGCTGAAACTTTGGTAAAACCTCAATTTCCCCGTCTTTGGTCAAAATCGACTTCATATTCGGTCTTCTCGTCCCCAAAAACATGAAAAACGATACCTTAAATCAACATGAGCTGCTAAAACGCAAAAAGTAGGTACCTATTTTTACACACTTTTTCACTCATAACACCCCTGGGTATATTCCGATCGGGCTGAAAAGTTTCGGGACACAACTAGGGCCCAAATGGAGCATGTGTGCGAAAGAACGACTTTTTTAGACCTAAAATGAAGCCGGTACACGTGATACGGCGTACGGCGGACGGACATTGCATTTTGGTTTATTATTCTGTGAATAATACACCTATGTATTTGGAATCTACGCACCTTGAAACGGAAAAGAAAAAAGTTTGAGGGGGTGTTATAAAAATTTTTTGCTGAGCGAATACATAGGTGTATTATTCACAGAATAATAAACCAAAAGTGTCAACGCGTGGATCAAGACGATTAAATGGCACTACCAATAATCAAAGATAATTTGGAAAAAAAGGAGCGTACCTAATTCGTGTTTTGGGGGCCAAAATTGGTGGAAACCATCAGAAATAGCCATTCGAATTATTTCACATGAAAGATACAATAAATGAACAGCCAGCATTTCTTTAGGTATGTCCAGTAGAATAATAAACCCATTTGACAAGGACTTTGCAGCGTTTTTCGGAATGATCCGTAATTTGTTTACCCGATCCATCCTCCATCAGTTGACAAGGTCGACCGGGGAGGGTGCTCAGCTGAGCCGGCTCGCGATGACACACCTGGAGCGGAGTCGGCTTTATCGTTACCGGCGGACCTCCTCATCAACAGAAGCTCTGATTCATTGAGTCTCCAGCACCTGGCCCCTTCCTCAACACAACGACCCGCCGCCCTCCGTAACGACCCATCGTTGTAATTCCTAGCGATATCTCACCCGGTATTACAGATATACCGTTGGGTGAGCCCTCCCCTCCCCACACCCCTCCACACGTCGTCAAACAGCCGCTGCTACCCCGCGAGGAAGGGGCGGCAGGGCAGTACAGGATCGCGATCGCTCGTGAATCCACCAGTACCTGCTCCTCTTGTCACAAGTGAAGTTCGCGCCTTTGAAACTCGCAGACTCCTTCAGCTATCACAGTGAGTGCGATAAAAACTACATAAATTTCACCAAATTATGCTAACAATTGAAAACGCTGCAAAGTCCTTGTCACATGGGTTTATTATTCTACTGGACATACCTACAGAAATTTTGGCTGTTCATTTATTGTTTATTTCACGTGAAATAATTCGAATAGCTATTTCTGATGGTTTGCACCAATTTTGGCCCCCAAAACACAAATTAGGTACGCTCCTTTTTTTTTTTTTTCAAATCATCTTTGATTATTGTTAGTGCCATTTAATCGTCTTGATCCACATGTTGACACTTTTTCTAGTGTAATTGTACAAATTGATGGTGATTTCAGAGGATTTTCCAGATTTTGGACTCATAAAAAATAAATTTTGGGAGAAGAGCATTTGGTAGAACCTCAATTTTCCACTCTTTGGTCAAAATCGACTTCATATTCCATCTTCTCGTCCCAAAAAACATGGAAAACGATACCTCAAAAGCTCATGTTAGCTTATAAAAATAGGTTTTTATACACATTTTCACTCATAACTACCCTGGGTATATTCCGATCGGGCTGCAAAGTTTCGGGACACAACTAGGGCCCAAATGGAGCATGTTCGAAAGAACGAATTTTTTAAACCGAAAATGAAGCCGGTATTCGTGATACGAAAAAAGTCGTTCTTTCGCACACATGCTCCATTTGGGCCCTAGTTGTGTCCCGAAACTTTTCAGCCCGATCGGAATATACCCAGGGGTGTTATGAGTGAAAATGTGTATAAAAATAGGTACTTTTTGCGTTTTAGCAACTGTTGGTAACATGTGCTTCTGACATATTGTTTTCCATAATTTTGGGGACCAGAAGGCCGAATATGAAGTCGATTTTGACCAAAGAGTGGAAAATTGAGGTTCTAAGGAACTTTCAGCCTTAAATTTACGTTAAATTTTGGTCTAAAATCGTCGTTTTTCCGCACACAGTTTGGGTCCCCATTTGGGAACACATTTGGGTCCTAGTTGTGCTCCGAAACACAGCAGCCCGATCGGCAGACACCCAGGGGTGATATGGGAGAAAAATTAGTGTAAAAACAGGGGTTTTCGAGGGATTTTTGAGGTTTTAGAAACATGAGCTTGTGTGGTTTCGTTTTTCATATATCTTGCGGCGAGAAGACCGAATATTTGGTTTATTTTGACCGAAGAGTGAAGAATTGAGGTTTTAACGAAGGTTAAGCTCCCGAAATTCATTTTTTATGAGTCAAAAACATGGGAAATTGTCTGAAATCAGCATACATCTGTATAATAACACTAGAAGTAGTATCAACAGGTGAATCAAGACAATTAAATGGTACTATCAATTATCAAAAATAATCTGTTGAAAGGAAAAGCCGAGCCTAATTCTTGTTTTTGGGGGCCAAAACTGGTGGAAACCATTAAAAATAGCTATTTCAATAATTGCACATGAAAGAAACAATAAATGAACAGCCAAAATTTTTGTAGGTATGTCCAGTAGAATAATAAACCCATGTGACCATGACTTTGCAGCGTTTTGGAAATTACGCACCTTGAAACGGAAAAGAAAAAATTATGAGGGGGTGTTATAAAAATTTTTTCCTGAGCAAATACATAGGTGTATTATTCACATATAGCAAACCAAAACTGGACAAGCTGAACAGTTTCTGTTACAGGTGAGCTAGGTAAAATCGAATTACATCTATTATTAGACCTGTTTAGTTGCAATTACTAGCCCAATTAAATCGTGTGTGCTAATTGTTCTTGCTAAATTTTCAAACCACACACCTATTGTAGTTGACTGTGGACAACAAGTAGGTACCTGGGTGGTAGTAGTTATGTGCCTAGGCAGTAGGTAGGTACATACCAATTTTGGTTTATTACTCAGTGAATAATACACCTATGTAATCCCTCAGCAAACATTTTTATCACCCCCTCAAAATTTTTTCTTTTACGTTTCAAGGTGCGTAGATTCAGAAAATGCAATTTCCGTACGCCGTATCATGGCATAGCGGCTTCATTTTCGGTCTAAAAAAAAAACATTCTTTCGCACACAGGCTCGATTTGGGCCCTAGTTGTGTCCCGAAACTTTGCAGCCCGATCGGAACATACCCAGGGGTTATGAGTGAAAATGTGTATGAAAATACGCATTTTTTGTGTTTTAGTAACATGAGCTTTTGAGGTATCGTTTTCCATGATTTTTGGGACGAGAAGACCGAATATGAAGTCGATTTTTACCAAAAAGTGGAAAGTTGAGGTCCCAACGAAGGTTCAGCTCACAGAATTCATTTTTTATGGGTCAAAAACTAGGGCACCTGCCCGTAATCACCATAAATTTGTAACATAAAAGTAGTATCAACAGGCGAATCAAGAAAATTAAATGGCATTATCAATGATCAAAGATAATTTTGAAAAAAGGAGCGTAATTTGTGTTTTGGGGGCAAAAATTGGTGGAAATCATCAGAAATAGCTATTTCAATTATTGCACGTGAAAGATACAATAAATGAACAGCCATCATTTCTGTAGGTATGTCCAGTAGAATAATAAACCCATGTGACAAGGACTTTGCAGCGTTTTTTAGTAGTCGAATAACAACTAACTACCTCGATGTTTTTATCGAAGCAAAGTCGTGGTACTTAGGTATCTACTTCGTTTACTACTGAAAAGTGGGTAACGAGATATATCGCTGGAAAGGAACTTCAATAGCGTTAAGTTTTGGCGTAGAAAGGAGAATCAACCAGATTTTCAGTATTTTCATGCAACATGTATTGTATTTATGTGGGTACCTACAGAGACCTGTTGCTTACATGACCTGTATTATGTATAACTCTGTGTACAATGTCGCCTAAACGGCAGCCACCCGGATATTCTTACACCGACAGTTGCTGAACTTTGAACTGCAAGGTGTAAATTTCAGTGGAAGGGAAAATGTTCCACATATTTTAATTTACCTACTGTCATTTCGCATCTTCCAGTTATTTTCCATTTTGAGTCTATCTCCGTTCAACATTTTCAATTATCATATCGTCAAGATATTGAACTTTGACATCTGCACCACGACACACTAAAAGATTCAATGGCGGATTCAGAGAGAAAATAATTCAGTGGTGCTCCTTCATTTACTTACTTTTTACTAATACTTATCCTATACTCATAGGTCGTATAGGTTGCACAGGTGTATAGGTTGTGTAACGATTTTCGCCCTTTTTTCGGTAGGCATTTCGTCGAATGATACAGTATTCAAAACGAAAAGTTTATTTTAAATGTAATGTGCGATTTTTGTAGCGTTACAAATATAAGCTTTGCATTACTAAACCCCTTCGTTAAAAACATGAAGTATAATAAAATGGCGTTGCAAAAGCTAAAATACAAAAACTAGCTACGTTTGGGGCTTACGACACCAAAACGACAAGGTCAAATAAAAAACACTCGAAATAATCAAAAATTACAATTCTGCGTTGATTGAGATCAACGTCAGCATCCAAAATCAGCAGTTTAAATTTTTAATGAATTCGTCGTTTTACACAAAATTTGAATTCGTAATTTTTTTATAAAATAACCTCATCGGTACCTATAGGTGGTAAAATTTTACGAATAGTTTACGAAATATGGTTCGGTGAAATAAGGAACCTCCAGACAACCGTATTATTTGATTTATAGAATTATATATTATTATCATATTATTAGAATTGTTAGAGATTACCATAACGGGCAATTTTCGTGTGTAGGATTTTTTTTACCGCTTTTTTCCACTGGTTTATCGCCTACTTTCGATCATTCGGATTTTGGTCTCATACACCACCTTTTCGGAAAGCTCTCGCCTAGATCTTTTACTTAAGAAAATTTAAAAAAAAACCAGGTGAAATTGCCCATTTGATTTCCTGCAACTTCATTTCGGGAAATTTAAGCATTCTGGATTGAAGAATTAAGCATTCTGTTTGATTTTTTTACCCAAAAAAAAACTTTGGAAAAAAGTTATTTGCCAATAAAGTGGGTAAAGTCCTCTTAGGAACCTGAAAAATATGGTATATTTATGACCAGCGTTCAGGAAGTTCGGAAGAAAATATATGTTACTGCCTGTATAATAATAATAATAATAATAATACCTGCCTATGTATGGTATTATATCAATCGAACTGTATCCAAATCGTGTTGAAAACTCTTGTAGGGTGACCTGGTGCTACTAATAATTTATGGAAGACTTAAGACAGCCTTTTTTGACGTTTTGGCGCCGCTCCCTGGTGTCGCCATCGCACCATAAACTGTACCTGTATCATATTCGGATGGTTTAATGAGTTTACTTGCGAAATACCAAGACAGGACCCTTTCGGAGAGTCGGAGAGCCGCGGAACGTGAGTTAGAAATGCCGCCTGAGCCTCTCTAACGCTTGTCGATGAAGGGCGTGCAGGTATACACCGAAGATATCTGAGATTTACTTATTCGCGTGCATACATTCAGGACAGGAAGGAAATGGTGGCCGACGCACATGAATATTAAGAATCAAACCGTCGGAAATATGAAGCATTCCCTTTGTGACGTACCGAGCTCATTGTCAGCAGTCATGTCTTGATTTGAAGGGTTGGGGTGAATGAGCGGACTAAAAAAAAACTAGGGGTGCGAGAGGGCCCGTCGAAGTTCGTTACAGCTTTACACCGTGAGAATCAACAGCCCCTTCGGAACGATGAGATTCGACATTGCTCTTTCCATACAACCAAGGACACAACGATATATATATATATATAAGTAGTATACCAATACCAATCCTGGCTCACCGACTTAGATCCCTGATGTTTTTATTTTCACTTAGATCTCTGATGTTTTTATTTTCACTTGAATCTCTGATGTTTTTATTTTCACTTAGATCTCTGATGTTTTTGTTTTCACTTAAATCTCTGATGTTTTTATTTTCACTTAAAATCTCAGATGTTTTTATTTTCACTTGAATCTCTGATGTTTTCATTTAGTAACTTTTTTTTAAAATATTTTTTATCAGAAACTCTAGTGAAAACTCTAAAAAGTCACTGGTTCTGATGTTTTGTGATAAAAAGTTATAACAGGGATTTAAGTCGGGAGATAAAAATGCAAATTTAGGACTATTTAGGGGTCGATATTTTCGAAATTTAGCTCTCTCTGATGTTTTCACTAGAAAAAATAAAAAAAATTAAAATGACGTCACACTAAAAATATTTTTGAATCGTCTTAAATTAAAATGATATCGTCTTAAATTAAAAAAAACGAGACGCTAGATCTCTTCTGAATTTGGGAATCCCAAACCATTAGAGGTTGGGTCCCACCAATAAGAATTCAATGGGTGGATAAAAAAAAAAAAGGTGAGGGGTTAGTTAAAAGGATGATATGGGAGACAGGATAAATAGTATCCATACAAGAATAGACAAAAAGAAAAAGTGGGTGGATAAAAAAAAATGAGGGGTTAGTTAAAAGAATCTCTTTTCTAATAAAAATGAATAAGGAACAGTTATTAAAAAAGGTTAATTTTGAAAGCTCCACGAATAAACTCTCTGAGTTGGAACGTGGAAAACCGTACAAGGTTATAAGTTTTGAGTTCGTGAAAACGAAATACTCCCAGGAAAATTCAGAGTCTATAATAGCTAATCTGGGAGAATTCAGAGTATTTTTACCTGAAAGATATGCACTCACTTTTGAAAAATCCGAACTCAAAGCTCTAGTTAAGCACGGTGTTCGTTTAGTGTACAATGGATTCACCAAATCAAAAAATGGAAAAGACATGCATGACATCAAGTTTGTTTATTAGAGGTACACCTATAATTTTAAGAAAAAATCGTTTTAAGGGAAATTTTCCACTAAAACAATAATATTATACTAAGTTGTTTTCCAAGACAAAAGAAAAAAAGGTGGGCTTATGGTAGACACTCGAATAACGAGACGCTACAAAAAAATATTTCTGAAAAAACCTGTCAGTCTAAAGAATTAGAACTGCAAGCGCTATCTACCGATTTCTCGGCGAATCTGTATTATCATGAACCGGTTGCATCATCGATATGGGTCAAGGACAACAGGAAGAAGTGACCCGCTCTGCACGTTAGTTAAAAGGATCTCTACTATAATAAAAATTATAGTAGAGGAAACACACACATGTGAGCCGAGGAAAAGCGTACGATAAAGAAGGCACACACTTTTTATCACAAAACATCAGAACACCTTTTTTTACCACAAAACATCAGAACCAGTGACTTTTTCTTTTGGGGGGGTAAGTTAAAAGAATCTCTTTTCTAATAAAAATGAACGATACGAAAAAAAATTATATATCCTATAATAAAATGTACTATACGAAAAAACATTGTGAAAAGTGCGATGTTAACATCACCTATAAGAATTGGGCTAGACACCTAAAGTCTAAGCGTCATGGAAAAAACGACCCGGACCGGACAATGACTATCAGAATTAGAAAACCTAGAAAAGCGAAACCTGTATTTGTAAATCCGAGGAAATTGCACAAAGTATTTAATTTTAGTGAAAAAGTATTTGAAAAAAATATAGAACCGAGAACGGAAGTTGAAAAAAAGGAAACTGCATTTAAATCTAAATTAGTGACTTACGATATTAAAAATACGAAAGGATTTAAAGATGCTTCCAAATTTCTTAACAGTATTGAAAATATCGTAACAGGTTTACTCAACAGGGAACTTAGGAAAATGGAACTAAAAGCTAATGTAGTTTTAATCGCAGAATTTAAAAAAGGAACTAACGAAAATAACATGGAGTATCAGGAACTCAATTTCAAAACTAAAAACGTAATATTATTGCAGTCAGCAGAAGTTGCAAACTGTTACGAGAAAATGAAACAGAAAATTCTAAATGAAATGGAATCGTTCGAAATAAAAGGATCTCAATGGCAACTTCATAAGATCAAGCATTTGAAACTGTACGTTAACAAGTACACTCCTTTGAAAGGATCATCTTTCATCACACTCCCACCTTTTCTACAAAGTAAGAAAGCAATTATAAATGTGAAAAATGACGATAATAAATGTTTCCTTTGGTCTGTTCTTTCAGCTTTACATCCAGCTGATAAAAATTCTGATAGAATAGGAAAGTACATAACATGGGAACATGAGTTTGACGAAGCGTTGAAAGATATCAGTTTTCCTATGAAACTTACAGACGTAAAAAAGTTTGAGAAAAGAACTGGGATTTCCATTAATGTTTACTGTCTGAATGAAAGAAATACTATAGTTCCCTTGGAAATAACGAAAGATGAAAAAGAAAGGCACATTGACTTGTTGTACTTGAAAAACGAGGAAACTGATCATTACTGTTGGATCAAGGATCTTTGGAAACTGGTTGGCCATAGTCAGCTAACAAAGGATGGCCACAAACGATTTTTATGTAAAATGTGTTTGAATAGCTTTGGAACTCAGGTCAAATTAAACGAGCATAAAGAATATTGCGGAGCTCATAAAGCTGTTAAAGTAGAACTACCAGAACCTTATGATAATATTTTACAATTCAAAAATTATAGACACTCTTTAAAAGTTCCATTCGTTATCTACTCGGACTTTGAATGTATGCTGAGGAAAATCTCTACTTGTCAACCTGATGAAACTGAGACGTTCACTAATAAGATACAGAAACACGAAGCTAGCAGTTTTTCATATTATATAAAGTATTCCAACGGATATTATAAACCTCCAGTCGAATATTCCGGTCAAGATTCTCCAAAGGTTTTCTATCAGAAACTGAAAGAGGATGTTTTACACATTGCTAAGGAATACTATGATAAGGTAGTACCAATGAAACCCTTGACGAGTGAACAACATACAGACTTTGCTAATGCTAAATATTGCCACATTTGTGAAAGAAAATTCAATGAACTTCCACCTATAATTGAAAATAAACTTGATGTACTGAGAAAAACAATTCAACACTTTATTGATAAAAAATATGACAATCAAGCAGATATATATATTGAAGAATTAGAAGTTTTGAAGTCAAATATACCTGATAATTGTATAAAAGTAAAAGATCATGACCATTTGTCAGGGGAATTTAGAGGTGTTGCTCATTCTCTGTGTAATTTGGAATATCAGTGTCCCAGGTTTGTACCAGTATTTTTCCACAATCTCGCTGGTTATGACGCTCATCTGTTCATAAAGGAGTTTGGAGAGGACGATGGAGAAATACGATTAATTCCAAACACCGAGGAAAAGTACATTTCATTTTCAAAGATTTTCAGGTACGACTCTGGAAAATTGGATAAGAAAGGAAACCCGGTAATGAATAAAATTGAAATAAGGTTCATCGACTCTTTCAAATTTCAAGCAAGCTCTTTGGAAAAACTAGTAGGAAATTTAACGAAAGATCAGTTTAAAGAATTAGAAAAACATTTCAACCCGGAACAATCGGAACTTTTGAAAAGAAAATTAGCTTACCCCTATGAGTACATGGATTGTTTAGAAAAGTACGATGAAACATCTCTACCACCTATAGAGAAATTTTACAGCACACTAAATAAACAAAATGTAGAAGTATCTGAGTATAGAAATGCGCAGGAGATTTGGGAAAAATTCAACGTAAAAAACATGTGGGAATTCACGGCGCATTACAACAAATGTGATGTCTTACTCCTGACAGATGTAATGGAAAATTTCAGAGATATAGCCCTGGAGTATTACAAATTAGATCCAGTTTGGTATTACACAACTCCTGGTCTGGCATGGGATGGTATGTTGAAAATGACAAAAGTTAAATTGGAACTGCCGACTGATTACGATAAAATTCTAATGATGGAAAAAGGAATTCGCGGTGGAATATCACAATGTAGTAACAGACACGCGAAAGCAAACAACAAGTACATGGTTGATAAATATGACCCAACTAAACCCTCTAATTATATAATGTACCTTGACGCAAACAACTTGTACGGATGGGCTATGTCTCAGTACATGCCATACGGAGGTTTTAAATGGGTAGAGAACTTGGACAATTTAGATGTTGAAAATATAAGTGATGAGTCTCCTAAAGGTTATTTTCTGGAAGTTGACTTGGAATATCCTAAAGAACTACACGATTTACATTCAGATCTACCACTTGCACCGGAAAACAGAATCGGAAATGTGAAATTGCCTAAACTCATGACGACTTTGTACGACAAAGATAAATACGTTTTACACTACAGGGATTTGAAACAGTGTCTGAGCATGGGAATGAAACTAAAGAAAGTACATAGAGCACTGGAGTTTGATCAATCGGATTGGCTGAAAGTGTACATTGACTTCAACACGGAACTGAGAACGAAAGCGAAAAATGATTTTGAAAAGGAATTTTTCAAATTGATGAACAACAGTGTATTCGGAAAAACGATGGAAAATATCAGGGAAAGAGTCGATATCAAATTGTGTTCAAACGGAAAGAAACTGGAATCATTGATAGCAAAACCCACTTTTGATCGTAGAACGATATTCACTGAAAATTTAGCAGCAGTTCACATGAAAAAGACTAAAATTCTGTTCAACAAACCCATCTATGTTGGTATGAGTATTCTAGACATTTCTAAAACTCTGATGTACGACTTTTATTATAACACAATTAAAAAACAATACGGAGAAAATGTCAAATTGATGTACTGTGACACGGACAGTCTGATCATGGACATAAAGACTGAGAACTTTTATTCTGACATTAAAAACAACATGATTGATCAGTTTGATACATCTGATTATCCAAAAGAAAATGCGTATGGAATTCCACAGGTGAATAAAAAAGTGCTTGGAAAATTCAAAGATGAAATGAACGGAAAAGTAATGGTGGAATTCGTTGGACTGAGATCGAAACAGTACGCGCATAAAATTTTCGAGAATCAAAAAGAAACAAAGAAAGCGAAAGGAATCAAGAAAAACGTTGTTGAAAAGGACATTAGGTTCGAGGACTTCAAGGATTGTCTGTTGAACAAGAAACCGATCTACAGGAAACAAATGATGTTCAGAACAGAAAAGCATGATATCTACACCATTGAACAGAACAAGAAAGCGCTCAGTGCCTATGATGATAAAAGGCATATTCTGGAAAATGGTATAGATACTCTTGCTTGGGGACATCATAAAATTGGAATAGAAAAAGAAAATTTCGTAGATCATTTGAAGGAACTAACCAAAAAGAACATGGAAAATGAAAAAGACGAGTAGGTAGTTAAAAGAATAATTTTTATAATAAAATATAAGATGGAAACTTGGAATGACAAATTTAGTGAGTTGATGAAAGAGCGAATCATATTATTTAAACTGTTTATTGCATTTTTAAAAAAGCTTGATGCTGGACAGCTAAGATGTAAGGTGACAAGAAATATGGGGAACCACATAGATAACTTACGGAGATTGTGGAGGGAAAGTACTATACGATCATCTTATCATCATGAATATTATTCAAATATGGAATGTCACCATGCGTACTTGAAATATTTACGGGATAAGGAATGGCAAAATTATGTTAATTATTTCCAAGATTGGAGAAAAAGGATGATGAGTCTTGGTGACGAATGTACTTCAATAATGATGAATGATTTATTTTTAAAACCCAATTACTAAAAGTGGGTACCCCCTTTAATAAAAAGGGGTATCGATTTGATACCCCCCACTTTAACGGCAAGTTAAAATAGGCCTCTTATTTCGATTACCCGTCAGTTTGATACATTTTAATAAAAAACGTTTTAATGGAAAATTTCCATTAAAACAACAATATTATACTAAGTTTAAGAATTCAATTTCCCTCTGCATGTTTTTAAAACAGTTTCATAATCTTTTCCGTTTGAAAGTTCTTTTAACACTATCAAAGACAGATGACCGCAAATCGGAGGATCGTTATACTTTTGAATTTGTTCGGAATTGTAAAAAATATTTTTATTTTCCAAGTATTTTACCAACTCTTTAGGAGGTGGTGCGTTTCCATAGGAATCGAAATAATACTTTTCTTTTTCGGATTTTTTAAAATAACAAGTCCAGTGACTACCATTTTGATTAGAATTTTCCAAATTAATAATTCCGCATTCAACGGGTTTAGACCGATTAGGAAGTTCATCTTTCATGAAAACACCTCGGAAATGTTTTATTTTAAAATTTTTCGCATAACGATTTAAATCTAAATTACTCAGAGGTTGGTAGTTTTCCGTTTTTTTCGTTTTTTTAAACCAGCCCCAATACTTAAACTTTTTGCATTTTGAGCTAGTTTTTCCATCTCGAGATTATGACGTTTTATTTCCGCTTCTTCAGCAGCTTTATGTTTCGAGTCTATTACTGAATTTGCTACTGCTGCACCTCCACCTAATAACGCTCCAAGTGCTCCTAATCCTGCAAATAACAGTGGTAGGAATCCACCCGTGTGATTCAAATGTAGTTGTTCATAATCCAAAGTTAACGTAATTCCTTTCTTTTCTCCTCTCGCTTTTTCAAATGCTTTTGATTGAGTTTCCCACAGACTGATTTTATGTTTTCCATTTCCTGAAATTTGTTTCGCTGCCAAACGAACTGTAACAGATCTACGCTTTTTGTAAGCGGTTCGCAATTTGGTTAATTGATTTTCGGTTAAATCTATATTTTTCGTAATCATAGTTATTTATTATAGTAAATTTTTTGAAACACCTAGGCGTTAAAACAAGCGTTCAACCGTCAATCGCTTAGGCGTTAAAACAATCGTTCAAGCGTTCAACCGTCAATCGCTTAGGCGTTAAAACAACCGTTCAAGCGTTCAACCGTCAATCGCTTAGGCGTTAAAACAACCGTTCAAGCGTTCAACCGTCAATCGCTTAGGCGTTAAAACAACCGTTCAAGCGTTTATGAAAAAAAAAAAAAAAATATGTTTTACTATAATAAATGTCTACTGAAAAACATTTAGAAAAACTTTTGTTGAAAAAATATAACGAAAATAAGATTGAAACTGATGATTCAGAAACTGATGATCAACCTGATGATTCAGAATCAGAACCAGAAAATCGAATTTTCCTGAGAAAACCCAAAAAAGAAATGACTGTCAAGGAAGCGAACAAAATTCGAAAACTAGAACAAGAGTTGAGACATGCTTTCCGAGAAGCTAGAGTAGATAAGTTTAACGAAAGAGAAACTCAAGAAAAGATGTTTGCACCCATCACAGAAAAATTAGTTGAAGTAAAAAATGCTGTGAAACAAGCTGACGAAGACATCAAGAAATTGGAGCTTGTTCCTTACATGCAAGCTCCTATGGCGAGTAGTTCTCCTGTCAAGAAAAGAAAAATGGTGACTTTCGGACCTACTAATACTTTTGAAATTAATCCTACGGAAGGAGCTTCTGCACTAGTTGATACTGTTGAAACTTATGATACAGCACCAGATGAGACTGTAGTAAACACAAGAAATAGTTTATCAGACATCATGGATATGGTAGATCAGAATCAATCCCCATCGAATAGCGTTGGTCCGAAAGGAATTGGTCCGATTGCTAGACTTTACATCAGACAGGATGATAAACAATTTGGTATATGGGGAGAAGAGGACAAAATTTTCATCGGAGACCAACAAATTCAAGTAAACGGAGATGCAATCGTTATTCAAAAAGAAACGTACAAAGGAACGCACGGATTATGGCGTTTGTTAACTGATCCTCTGGGACCTGATCCTAATAAATACACTCAAGAGGATTTGAAAGTTTACAAGAAAATTCTCATTCAAACGAATTCTTTATACCAAAAGAATGATCCAACTACGGGATTACCAAAGTCAAGTAAGGGGAAAAAGTACAGAGAGTTGATTGCTCCTATTTGGAAGGAATTGAAGGCAGGTAAATCAGGATCTGGAGTGATCCAGTATACAGAAAATCCTGTAGAATTTAAATACATTGACAACCTCCAACAGTTACAACAGCGATTGTACTATTTGTACGCACAAGAACAATTGGGGAACAACAATTTTCACAACGAAAAACTAGAAATTGTAAAGTTCGTGATTGATCAGTTGGAAAAGAAAATTGATAGCGAAAAAGGAATAGAATATTTGATAAGAATCGTAAATTGTTTGCCTAAAGGTATTGTTAGGGATGCGCCTGAAGATTTCAACAAGACAGAGGATGAAACGTCTGAACACACAAAAGATGAACAGGATCAGGAAGTAGTTGACGAAAATTCTGAGGATGAGATACTGAAAGAAAATTTTGTTGAAATGCCTGTGAGAAAAATAAATAGTAGAACGAATTATGGGTTCAAAGTTCGTTATTAATTTCTATCTAGGAGCTTCAGAGCAGAGTTTAAAAGTATTCTAGATAAATATGTGTAAAAAATAGGTTTTAAGTCAGTTTTTATAGGGAATCCCTATAAAAAACACAATGTATAATTATTGTAAGTCTAAGTTTTGGAAAAGGTGAGGGTGTCTACCATAAGCCCACATTTTTTTCTTTTTGTCTATTCTTGTATGGATACTATTTATCCTGTCTCCCATATCATCCTTTTAACTAACCCCTCATTTTTTTTTTTTATCCACCCATTGAATTCTTATTGGTGGGACCCAACCTCTAATGGTTTGGGATTCCCAAATTCAGAAGAGATCTAGCGTCTCGTTTTTTTAATTTAAGACGATATCATTTTAATTTAAGACGATTCAAAAATATTTTTAGCGTGACGTCATTTTAATTTTTTTATTTTTTTCTAGTGAAAACATCAGAGAGAGCTAAATTTCGAAAATATCGACCCCTAAATAGTCCTAAATTTGCATTTTTATCTCCCGACTTAAATCCCTGTTATAACTTTTTATCACAAAACATCAGAACCAGTGACTTTTTAGAGTTTTCACTAGAGTTTCTGATAAAAAATATTTTTAAAAAAAGTTACTAAATGAAAACATCAGAGATTCAAGTGAAAATAAAAACATCTGAGATTTTAAGTGAAAATAAAAACATCAGAGATTTAAGTGAAAACAAAAACATCAGAGATCTAAGTGAAAATAAAAACATCAGAGATTCAAGTGAAAATAAAAACATCAGAGATCTAAGTGAAAATAAAAACATCAGGGATCTAAGTCGGTGAGCCAGGATTGGTATTGGTATACTACTTATATATATATATATATATATATATATATATATATATATATATATATATATATATATATATATATATATATATATATATATATATGTATATATATATATATATATATTCCAAATGAAAATAAACATTTTCCAAATTGAATCTAACGTTTTCCAAATTAAAGTAAACATTTTCCAAAAAGATAGAAACATTTTAAAAATTGAAATAAACATTTTCCAAATAGATCGAAACTTTTTCCAAATAGAAATAAACATTAATCGTATACGTTCGAACTTTTGAAAAATCGCCAAAAAAAAAAGAAAACGCTGCAAAGCCCTTGTCAAATGGGTTTGTTATTCTACTGGACACACCTACAGAAATGTTGGCTGTTCATTTCATTTATTGTTTCTTTCGTGTGAAATAGTTTAAATAGCTATTTCTGATTGTTTCCACCAATTTTGGCCCCCCAAAAAACGAATTAGGTACGCTCTTTTTTTTAGCGAATTTTCGAAGAAAAGGAAGCTATTGTTCTCGGTCCAAAATTTTTAAAACTCGAATTTCCGAAAGATTTTTATACCAAAATCCGTTTCAGACCATCCTGAATTCACTGCCGAAAGACACCAAAAATTATATGTATATATATATATATATATTTATATATTTATATATATATATATTTATATATGTATGTGTCATTACAGACGATAACTCTCGAAAGAATTGAGATAAAAAGTTCAAATTTGCACGAAAAATCTGTCTTGGCAATCGACAGGCTAAGTTCGAAGATGGGCAGAATCGGGTCACTCTAAGGGGGAGTTTTGGGGAATTTTAGGGGGGGAAAATTACCCATAAATTCCCAAAATGAAAAAGTCTGACAAGTGACACCTCATTTTAAAGGTTTTTGTACGCTGAACACGATGGTGAAATCAGAATTGCGATATCTCATTCCATTCTCAAACTGGAGCACTTTGAAGATGAAGGAACGTGGTTATTTCTTGAGATGTTCTTCCTGGTTCGTCTGCTCTAATCTGATAACGGAATGGGATATCGCAATTCTGACTTCACCATCGTGTTCAGCGTTGGAAAATCTACAAACCGAGGTGTTACTCGGCAAAAAATGGAACAAAAAATTTGTTACGTATCCAATACCTACTCTTCTGCTATTCAAAACATTTTTGATTTCCCCCTCCCCCTCCTTCCACCCCAAATTTTACTTTGCGTAAAACTACTCCTGTTTTAATTTTGTATGGTATCAAGTTGGGAAAACATTGGCCGAAAATTAATTTTCAGAAAATTTTAGGCGGAGGAGGAAGATGCCGAAAACTTCGAAAATTCGCTCTTATAGCCATGCTGCATGACTGTGGTTTTTATTCTCAAATTATCTTTGATCACTGGTAGTGCCAGTTAATTGTCTTGATTCACCTGTTGTCACTTTTTCTAGTGTTATTATACAAATTGATGGTGATTTCAGAGAATTTCCCAGGTTTTTGACTCATAAAAAATCTATTTTGGGAGCAGAACCATTTGTAGAACCTCAAGTTTCCACTCTTTGGTCAAAATTGACTTTATATTTGGTCTTCTTGTCCGAAAAAAACATGGAAAACGATACCTCAAACGCTCATGTTACTAACATGTTGCTAAAACACAAAAAGTAGGACCTATTCGTATACCCATTTTCACTCATAACACCCCTGGGTATATTCCGATCGGGCTGCAAAGTTTCGGGACACAACTAGGGCCCAAATGGAGCATGTGTGCGAAAGAACGAATTTTTTAGACCGAAAATGAACCCGGCACACGTGATACGGCGGACGGACATCGCATTTTGGTTTATTATTCTGTGAATAATACACCTATGTATTCGCTCAGCAAAAAATTTTCATAACACCCCCTCAAAATTTTTTCTTTTCCGTTTCAAGGTGCGTAGATTCAAAAAATGCAATGTCCGTCCGCCGTACGCCGTATCACGTGTACAGGCTTCATTTTTGGTCTAAAAAATTCGCTCTTTCGCACACATGCTCCATTTGGGCCCTATTTGTGTCCCGAAACTTTTCAGCCCGATCGGAATATACCCAGGGTTGTTATGAGTGAAAATGTGTGTAAAAATAGGTACTTTTTGCGTTTTAGCAACATGTTGGTAAAATGAGCTTTTGAGGTATCGTTTTTCATGTTTTTGGGGACGAGAAGACCGAATATGAAGTCGATTTTGACCAAAGAGTGGAAAATTGAGGTTGTACCAGATGTTCAGCTCCCAAAATTGATTTTTTATAAGTCAAAAACCTGGAAAATCGTCTGAAATCACCATCAATTTGTTAGAAAAAAAAAAAAGAAAAAAAAAAAAAAAAAATAACACAAGAAAAAAGTATCAAGAGGTGGATCAAGACGATTAAATGGTACTATCAATGATCAAAGATAATTTGAAAAAAAAAAAAAAAGGAGCGTACCTAATTCGTGTTTTGGGGGCCAAAATTGGTGGAAACCACCAGAAATAGCTATTTAAATTATTTTATATGAAAGAAACAATAAATAAACAGCCAACGTTTCTGTAGGTATGTCCGATAGAATAATAAACCCATGTGACAAGGACTTTGCAGCGTTTTTGGAATCAACTCACCTTGAAACGTAAAAGAACAAATTTTGAGGGGGTGTTACAAAAATTTTTTGTTGAGAGATTACATAGGTGTATTATTCACAGAATAATAAACCAGAATTAACGAACAATCGAATACAAAACTAGGTACTTGGGCATCATGTGATGATGTTATAAACATAGCGGTCCATAATCAGTGAAGCGGTAGACCTACAGCTGCCTTTGGCAGAAGGAGGAAAGTGTTCATGACGCAGTTGCTGCAGTCTGAAGATGTTTGTGATGGCAGCAACACCTCGTGATTGCTTCATCCAATGAGTGGTCTCTTACTTCGATGAGGAGACCCCGAACTACGTATTTTATTTTAGAGAAGGCATGTTCTGCCGGATTGAGCATATGGGAGTAAGGTGGAAGATACATAATGTTTATTTATATTTGCAAATTGTTTATTTCAATTTGTAAAATGTTTCAATCTATTTAGAAAACGTTTCATTCAATTTGGAAAATGTTTATTTTAACTTGGAAAAGCTATATATATTTGCTTCCTCACTGCCGAAGTTAGGGAGTTTTGTATTCGTGCAAGAGTCGAAAAAGTCATGTCCTCCAAAATGAAAATTTCCACTCGCATTTTACGTTTCAGGCATCAAGGAACGTATTATTTGGTTCCGTGTCTGTGGTCTGTTCCTCCTCCCGGGGCAAAACTATACGAAATAATGGTCGTAATGAGTTGAAATTCAGAGGGTAGGTGCTGGTTTGGCCATAGATGGTCCCGTATCAAATTCATTGAATAAGTACTGTAACTTTCGGCTGCGCATGCGCATATGTGAAATCCTTGTAAAGCTCGTAACTACCCTAGAAGTCGTCGGAAAGAGCTGAAAGTTGGAGGGTAGATGCAGAATGGTTCCATATAGATTCATTCAAATTCGGAATGTAACATTCGGATGCGCATGCGCAAACACGAAATGATTGCCAATTCCTTTCGAGGCCCGCAACTGCCCGAACAAATAGTCGTAGTGCGTTGAAATTTGGAGGGTAGACGCGTTGGAGCACAGATCGTCCTTTATCAAATTCATTGAAGAAGTACTTAACTACCGTCTGCGCATGCGCCAACGTGAAATCCTTCTAGAGCCCACAACTACCCTAGGAATCGTCGTGAAGCGATGAGGTTTGGTGGGTAGGTGGGGGTTCGGCCATAGATGGTCCCACATTAAAGTCACTGATAGAGTACAGCAACTTTCGTCTGCGCATGCGCAAATGTGAAATCCTATTAGAGCCCATAAATACCCTAGAAATGGTCGTGATGCGCTGAGACCTGGAGACCTATATTACTACACTTCCTATTCCATCTTCCTGCTTGTCATTTTTGAACCTCTCAATTTCAAATCCATTCGCGTCAATTCTCCTTCTATCCACTTAGTGGACTCACCAAATAATTATGTACGTCCATGTGGGGATGCTCTACTGCCTACCCGACTTGGCTGATATTATCGTATAAACGATTGGTTTGACATTGTTTTTCAAATCGACATAGTCTATTATGGAGATCAAGTTGGAATAATTTGTGAGTCAATTTCTAACTACCCATCGAATTTTAGGCGAGGGAAGGTAGATTCCATATTTGCGCACGAAAGGAGCTAATAATAATTCAGTCGTCGTGAAAGTGAAGTATTAGTGGGTCATTTACCTCACTACCACCAAACTTTGGACCCAACTGTCCAATTCGCGGTCTACCTAGCACATTTCACATAGCGGTTTGTAGGTTTTACGTTATGTAGGTACACTTGCCATACAGCTAATAGCCCTAATTAATGTTAAAATTGATATAAGCAGAGGTAAAAAGAGATTTGTTCACATAAAGTGATAAGGGCGTGAAATAACGAAGTACCCTCTAATTCGTTCTTGAACGCTTTGGAGTTGAACACGGAGTTCTGTCACGTACAGACAGACACGGAACAATCCATGACGTAAGATGCGATAGAAAATCACCACGCCTCAATTGAAAACTAGCCTGACTAAATTTGAACATGGGGGCGGGGGGTTAGTATAGGTTCGCCCATATCAACTTCGCCAAATCCCCCGTTGAAAGACCCACATTCCAGAACCAGACACCACCTCGGATGGTACCGGAGATTCACCAACAGAAAAAATCGGGATTTAAAGCGGTAAATACAAATAATCCGGTTAATTTGATTTGGAAAATAGCAGAACGAACTTGGAAACCCGATGAAAATCTAACTGGGAAATTTTCAAATCCATTAGGAAACCCGTTGATTTGATTCAGAAAACTGTTAATTAGATTTGGAAATTCCATAAGATGTGACAGAGTGTAACAGTGGGGGTGGACCCTCGAGAGTCCCCCTCCTAGACCAGCGAGTTTATCACCGGTTAAGAAGGGATATCGATTAGGATTCCCCAAGCGACCCCGTCTCCACAGGAAGAAAAAATAGCTCGAGAACAGCCACACTGTTACACCCCTCCCCACATGACGTACTTCTGGGTAGGAGAAGTATGAGAGGGACAAAGGGGGAATGAAAAGTAGTATGAAGTTCTGGTTCAGGAAAAGACATCTGAACAACTTCAAGGTGGCTAACCTCCATCGTAATGGAACTACCTCAATAATATTTACTGGTGGAGAACAAAGCTCCTACATACGAGTATTGGCGGGTAATGTTGTCAGAGGTTGTTGTCCAGTGAATTGTACTCACCTGGGCAACCTCTAGGTGATCAACCTTCATCGTTGGGATGGAACAACTATTGGGACTTGTCAGTAGGGAAACGGCATCAATCGCCTTCTAATGAGCTCAATATATTTTAATTATACTGACACTCTAAAGGGGGGAAAGGGATGTGGAAGCCAACAGATGTATGTATTATCAAAGGGACAGGTTGTTAGTAAAGGAACCTTTGGGCTTATCCTTCTGGTAAGCCCACAAAAAGTGGATGGAGTATGGTGAAGTGCTCAGCGCATACTACCGAACCACGCTCTGCTACCATGTGACAGAGTGTAACAGTGGGGGTGGACCCTCGAGAGTCCCCCTCCTAGACCAGCGAGATATCACCGGTTAAGAAGGGATATCGATGAGGCTTCCCCAAGCGACCCTGTCTCCACCGGAAGAAAAAATAGCTCGAGAACAGCCCACACTGTTACAAAGTTGATCCTAACTTTGTGCCAACATTCCTTGCAGATAACAGAC
>OX940974.1:18713426-18774906 GCA_954871275.1 Leptopterna dolabrata
CGTTCGCATCCCCTCCCCTTTTTTTCCCGACGCCACGCTCCGTTTCGCCATGTTGGCTCACTCACTGTGTTACAGTTATAAAGACAACTAGCGCTCTAAACAATTGTGAATTTACCCGTTTTAATTACACTGTTTTAGCATTTGTGACTTTCATAAATACAACCGTTTTGATTCCCGTTGAACTAAATTCAGTGTCCGTGAGTTTTATTCCGCCCGAATAAACAAACGACAAAGACAGAAGATTTACCTAGTGAATCAACTCGCGTGTGATTTCTTCACACTGAAGCAAACTAAAAAGCCCTTAAAAGGCGTGATTTCTTTACGTCAAGGCTTGAAAAGAAAGTCACCATGAAGAGAATATCGCCACGTTAATTTTTGTCCTTCAGAGATGTTAGTAGAAAACTCCAATGCCTACTCGTAAGGTTGGAGAAATCCTTAGGTCGCATTTGTTTTTTGAGTTGGAACTCCTAGGCAGATAGTAGAATCTAGAATGCCTAGGAAATTACTGAATCTACAGTATTATCTACAGAATCCTCAGTTGGAAAATAGTCTCCACCGGGAGGAATCCCTGCTAACTGATCTGTCATCAATCAGCCCACTTCCTTTTTTTCGTGCAGGTATTTATTTTTTGATTACGGGTATCTGCTGTACGGACTTAGATGTTTTTCGTGTTCAAGGTTAGTCTAGGGGGATGAGAGAACTGCATTGCTCGGGTTTTTTTTTAAGGTTTTCATTTTATCACTCAAATGATTTACCATCTACGGCAGGCAATAGGTCTCACACTCCCTTCTTATTGCCATTTGCTCGAACAATTGTACATTGCACATATTTATAATCATCGTGTTTGCACTTCACAAAAGAGAAAGATTTTAGCGAAATTCTTTCGTTTCCTAATAGAAACTCATTCAACCAGGGCTGAACAACAAAGCGGACATGGAGTAATGCGGATGTCCCAGCTTCAGCTGTTATCTAACCTCTTGCTGGCCAATCATGACGTCACGTCGATATCAACAACAAGTAAGATGGAGGGAGTATTATTGTCTGTTGGTTGGAATGTGGAATGATAGGGACCAATACGGACCTCTATAAACTTCATTGGAATATGGGACTTACCCAATGCCATGACTTAGTTGGGACTTCTAAACTGGAACACGGCATTAATCACCTTCAAATGAGCTCAATTAAGTATATATTTATACTGAGCTCTAAAGGCGACTGCGGGGGGGGGGGGGGGGGGGGGGGGGGGGGTGGGGGGGGCAATAGATGTATGCATTATAAAAGGGACAGGATGTTTGCAAAGGAATCATTCTAGAAACCTTTGCCCTCAAAAACTGGATGGAGTATGGTGAATTACTCAGCCCATACTACCAAACCACGCTCTGCTACCATGTGACATAGTAAGAAGAATAATGGTGGACCCTCGACAGTCCCCCTCCTAGACTAGCAACATTATACAGTTAAGAAGGGATTCATCATGACCACTCCCATCTTCACTGGAAACACAAACGACTCGAGAATATCACGGCTACCATGAACCAAAAACTTTTTTTTTCTAACATAACCCTGGATTTGACCTCCTGTGTATATCCTGTGGGGGGGGGGGGGGGGGGGGGGGGGGGGACTTTCACATGAATGATAATATGACTACTCGTTATTTCAGTCTTGAGTTCCTGTAGGCTTCACATGATTAATATCAGAGGTGAAGAGCAATTGCTGGTTGGGTAAGCACATCCAAACTTTTCAAAGTTGTATTGGTGCCCGCCCGAGACGAGAACCAGAGACATTTATCGAAAATGGGGACATAAAATCAGACGCTCCAGCCCACTCGGACACCCCCCCCCCCCCCCCGCCACCACCCATGAACCAAAGTTAATGAAATTTGGTTTGTTGGTCCCATTTGGGGTCTAGTTGTTCCACGAAGTTGGGCGTTACTGTCAGTCTTCTCTAACGTTGAAAAATAGGGTTCCATTATCTCGGTTTTTTGACGTTTTTAAACTGATCATGAAAAGAATTTTTGAGACCACCCAAAAATCTTTGTGAACATGACCATCAATGAAACAGTATACATCCAGCCCAGATATCATTGCTAGGAAGCACCTGATTATAATCACGCATGCCATATGAAATCGAGTTGGTTGTTCTGTGATACAGGTTTTTTGCAGTGACCATCTGACGGTTATCCAACCATCAGAAAGTAGTGATGGGCGTTGAATAACGGAACTGCTTAGAATAACCGGTTATCGACCAAGAACCGGTTATTGTGATAACCGGTTACGAAAAAACCTACGTTATTGGAATAACTACTCGCTTCTCCTAGCAAGGGATGTGGTTGCCTTCACTATCCGCACACAGGTAACTGTCTCGCCCTCGCACCCTTTGATGTGGGGATGGTATTGAGTAACTACCTGCCGCCGATAGCGCTTTACCTCGCAACCGGTTACCCACTTCCTGACCGTTATCCATCAGCTTAGGACCTTTCGCTTCCCTTTGACGTGAGATGGTATTGTAGGTACGCTATTATAGGACACAGCGTACATATAGCGATCACTCCCCCCCCCCCCCCCTTACCATTCACTCCGTAAGTAACAGTTACCTACCTATTTTGGGATGGTATCCTTCAGCTTAGTGCCCTTAAAAAAAATTAAGGGTTACTCCTCATTCCCTCAGTTCAAGTTATCGAGTAATAACGTTAAAAATGTCGAAGGGTTAACAACTAGGTAGTCCATAATGTTTCGCATCCCAGTTTTTGTGATGTACTTAGGAAGTTCAAAAACTTATTGCCGATAATTAATTCAAGATTTTATCTACCTATCACATTAAACTGTAGATAGGTACCTACCCATAGTTACCGACCTACTAAACTCAATTTTATGGGATCCCAGGGAGGACAGACAGATTTTTTTTTTTTGAGATTAGGAAATTCTAATATTAGTGTAAGTGACAGATTCACAAAATGAAGCAATAGGTAGGTATCATGCGACGAACTTTTCGTCATCTCTCTCATGTGAACATTCATGTTTGTCTCTCTACCCCATCCCTAAACTGGTAACCGGTTATCAGAACAACCGGTTATTGGAACCGGTTACTGACCGATAACTGTTAGCGAATAACGCGTTATCAGAAATTAACGCTTTCGCCCATCACTATCAGAAAGGTGTTGGGCCATTCACAGTGATTCACAGACTCTTTCTTAATGTATAGATTCCATGTCCAGCACTTCCCAGTGTTTTCCTGACTATCCAAAGCCACTTTTCTGATGGCCATTCCAGTACACAGGAAATAGGGTGGACCAGAAACTGACCATGCACTGCCTTCTTGATTCCAAACCATTATCAATCTCAGGCCCTTCTCAAACGTGTATCAAGACGGTATTGGATCATGCTGGTTTTCTAGGAGTCAGCTAACCGCCAGAAAAGGCCAGTGCGAACAAACCTAATTTCATTTGAAGAATGATGTTTATTTTGGATTTCGGTGATAGGTACTTTTGAAACCTAATAAACATTAGGCTTCATAACAACAAATAATTAATGGTAGAATTATTGAATCCACCGCATGTTTATGAAACTGTAATTCCCTGGCCGGCTCCAGTACTGGATTTAGGGCTTTTCCTGTAGGGGGGTTGAGGGTAGGTATTGACCACAGAAAGTTATCTACAAAGGAGGGGCATCTAGGTACACAGCATACCATCTCATCTGTGTCCAATTTCAAATAAAATAAAAAACGCTGCAAAATCCTTTCACATAGGCTTATCATTCTATTGGACGTACAAACATGTTGGCTAGTCATTTACCTACTGTTTCTTTCATGTATTTCTTCAGTTGTTTCTTTCATTCGTTATTAACTATTTTCACCAATTTTGGCCACAAAAACTCGAATTACGCTCCTATTTTAGACAAATTACCTTCGATCCTTGAACTTGTCATTGAACAGTCTTGATTCACCTGTTGATACTACCTCCTATGTTATTATACAAATTTCTGGTGTTAACAGCCATTTTCACAGGTTTTTTACCCATGAACATTGAATTGAGAGTTAAAACTTCATTAGAACCTCAATCCTTCACTCAGTGGTCATAATCATCTTTATAATATTTGGTCTCCTCACCCTAAAAGACATGGAAAACGATACCTCACAAGCCAAGTTCACTAAAACCTCATAATACCTAATTTTGTATCCATTTTTCATCCATAACAACCCTGTATGTTTTCTGATTGGGCTGCCGAGATATGGCCCAAATGGAGCATGTATGTGAAAGAACGATTTTTTTAAATTGAATATTATGGTAGATATCGATGACATGGCGGACGGTGTAAGGACATCGGATTTTTGGAATCGAAACAACTTGAAAAGTGAAAGAAAAATTTTTGAGGGGGTCCAAACAAATTTTCCTAACCCAATAAGTACATAGGTAGGTTTATTATTAGGAGAATAATAAACCAAAAAATACATGAGTATTCCCTGTTGATAGGAGGACTTATAGGTAGGTTTCCTGACACTTGGCTTCAACAGAACATCACACCTCATATAAATAGCCTCATCTTTGCTATGGAACTCGGGGTTGGATGAGGACAAAACAAAACATTTTCTTTCTGTACAACTGTGATAGGTTTTTGAGTTCAAGACAAGAAGCTGTAGGAACACCACATAATTGAAAGAAAATCTCTCAGAGATAGTTAGGCACTGAATGAAAGAATATAAAAGGGCTCATTGAACTTAGCAACAAATACAAAACCTGGAGTAACAAACTGTGGAATCTCCAAATCCTAATAGGCAATAGTAGGGCACAAGTGCCTTGTGGCACTTTCTTCTGCACATTTGGGAACTTTTTTTGAGTAGGTGACTGGAAATTTCTAAGATTATTATATGAAAGCGAGCGAGTAGGTAAAGAGCTAGGTCAATAAGTAAATATGCGTTAGTAGGTAGTTATCGCTTCGGACCCTGCTCGAACTACAAATTGGAGCTGCACAAGCCGTGAGGTCTGGCCACTTTGGAACCTTTCAAAGCTCGCCCAAAACAACCCCCTTCCACAGGGCCTGATCCGAGGAGATCCTCGCCGTAGTCAGTCGTCGCTCGGAATCGCACTCGTACTGTCCACCATCCCACCAATAGTCGTGACCATTAATCAGCACGTGCTCCTCCCGACATCGTGCCAACTCCCGCTGGATCTGGCTTGTGGTGCTCATCAACCTTGCCGATCGGGATTTCGTCCATCGGGCAGATGTAAGCTGGGCGAAAGTAATGACCCTCGGCTCGGGGTGAGGATTAAAAGATTATCTGTGGATGTAAACTGGGCGAACGACTCTCGACAAGTAAACAAGTCAAAGGTGTAAACTGAGCGAAGGCGAGCATTGAAGCCTCTCCAACGGCCAGTTGTGAGATCTGCGTTGTGCTGATAGTAGTGCCCAGTTGTTTTGTTGTGCAATGTCGTCCGTCAGAGAAATTATTAGTCAGCGGGGTACAATTCTACTGGAAATTGACAACTTTAAATTCAAGAAGGGCCGAGATATGGCGTCTGGTGAAGTTTCTTGGAGGTGAGACATTGAAAAAATGATTCATTCATACGTGTACGTAAAATATACCTCTGTTTCTCACGAGAACACCCTTCGCTCAGTTTACAAGTAGGGGTGAGAACCTTCTTCGCCCAGTTTACATGAGAGGGTTAGTCTGCCTCCGAACCACTTCGCTCAGTTTACTACGAGGGCCTGGAATTTTTAATCCGATTTGCCCAGTTAACATTTCCCCCGTCCATCGTATCATCCTCACGGGGTCATCGAGGCTATTTCTGCTGCTGCCGCCATAGAAGTACAGGATTGCTCTTCCCCAAATGCTCTCCATCTATTGGTGTTCCGA
This sequence comes from Leptopterna dolabrata, assembly GCA_954871275.1. Taxonomy (NCBI): domain Eukaryota; kingdom Metazoa; phylum Arthropoda; class Insecta; order Hemiptera; family Miridae; genus Leptopterna; species Leptopterna dolabrata. The sequence continues at coordinate 18,719,277 of OX940974.1, forward strand.
GACACAGACAGTCATCTTCTGCCATCAAGTTTGTTGGTAAGACCATTTCAATGTTTTAACATTCGGGCGATTTCTCAGCATTTAACCTTCCGGGACATTTGCTTCATTGTTGGCCCCAATGAGACCTACGCCCATCTACCTACGAGTCAGCAGTTATATTATTTCATTTTTTATCAGGACTCTAGTACCTAATTTATTATTTTCATTTCTCCTAGTTCATCAGTTTTAAAAGCATTGAAACAAGAGTTTTTTTTATTTTAATATATTTCGTTTGGTTACACTCGTATTTCTTGAGTTCTGGTTTTCCTACACCGAATCCAAATTTGTATAATGAATGATAAGGTCCTTCGAAATAATTGTCTTTAACACGTTCACTGCGGATTTTTTTTTAATGCCAACTCCCCAAGCTGAACCATTTTTTCTTACAAAACACTTCAGTATTCTTCCAATAGTTGTTATTAGGCACATAAAAGTCACTATTGATAGAATTACTTAGAATTATTCTAGTCACGCGCCAGGTGCGTGATCCGCCTGGTGGGTGAGATCACAGGGTACCCAGGGTATTTTTCTTGCTTTTTTCCATCCTGTCGCATCACCTAGGATAATAATTCTACGCGATTTTGGAGCTTCAATGTGAGATAAGGGAAAATGTATTGATTTGAAAGAAAAATATTCATATAAATTGGAACAAATATGTATTTATTTCGTGAAAAATAGGTAGGTACTCAAAATTATTATAATCACCGTGATATCATATTTATCACATATAAAAATAAATCAGTCGATTTCGAAATCATATCAAATAGAAAAATAGAGAAAAAATCAGTCAATTTTAAAATCATCCCACATAGAAAAATATAGAATCACTTTTGACGAAGATGGTCCATCAGTCATCTGGAAATAATATAGGTAGTAGGTACCTAACATTACTCAAGAAATACTTCGGTGTAGTAATCCAACAAAACCCCGTTGAAAGGGTTTTTATTCCATGAAAATATTGAAAATAAAAAGGGAGAAAAGAACAATGGAACGTAGGGGAGCAAGTGCACGGTGACAGACAGCAAAAATTGATATTTCACACGTCTCACAAATGAGATCATGCATTTTTAGGAAGTATATATTGAAACTTGCCTTGAATATTTGACGTTTTCACGACGAAAATATTATGCACGTAAAAAAATGAAGCCAAAAGGTGAGAAACAACCACTGAAATCACTGCAGAATGTCTGCCTTGTAAAACCACCCAAAAAATGGGAACCACATCTTCTAACCGCAAACGGCGCCATCTGTCGGCAGTTCAGACTCATTTCTAGCACGTAAAAATAATACGGGACTTTTGCTACCGAGCGGACGAAAAGAAAAACGAGTTTGAATTAGGAAGGACTCCTGACGCGCTAGGCGCGTGATCCGCCTGACAGTGAAAACCTGAATCACGCGCCAGGTGCGTGATCCGCACGGGACGTGTTAATCACCAGCCCTATGGTCCTATAATAGGATTGCTAATTGAAACTAACATAACCGTTTTCCTGGCACTATACAAACGTGAAGCCCACTAAATGATAAAACTATCAATGTTATGAATAGGAGGATGCTATGGGCCATACTTGAACCTAGGCAGACATTTCGAACCATCCATGTTATCTAACACGTTACCAAGAAATTGAACATCGACATTCTATACAACACAAATGTCCCAAAATCTACCGAACAACAACTACATGGTGGACAAAGTTCTCTCCGTATGGACGATCAAAACACTATCGAATGCAGGTGGGTTTACTGGCACCACAGCAAAAGAATCCCATCAGTTAATGTTGTCCGACATGGCACACGATGAGACGTTGCGGAAAGAGAAAAGGAGAAGATGAAGAAGTAAGGAGAAGCGGGTGATAAGACCTGACTGATAAGACTGAGGGGAAGCACAGCAACGGTTTGACTTTGTAAACAAACTTGACTATCATCCAGGTAAGTCATGCACATCTTGTCATGACCAAAGTAGTAATCTAAAAGTTCTCGTCAGATTATGTGTGAATTAGGGGCAGTCACTACGGATTCCAGTCGTCAACTAGTCCGGTTTTCGTAGGTGAGTGATTTTCCTTATATTAAAATTTGGGTACGAAGCCGCTGATCACCTTTGCTTACTAAAGTTATGTGTCAAGTACCGGTGGTACCTTAATTATAATTTACTAATCCATGTGTTTGTGATATAAGTTCTACAGCTTTGTATAAACTTGCACTCAAGGTATCAGCTAGCTATGCTAGTCCAACTTAAATTTCCTTGTCAGATACTGACATTCTACAGTACCTAGGTGTTAGGAAAGTTGTTTTTTACCTACTTATCTTTGCTATTACTTTCAAGTGTGTGTCATGTTGTCTGATTGTGATTAACCGTCTGGTTTTTTACCAGCACCAGGCAACAAACGATTGTTGATTTTACTTTCTTGCAGTCACTAGGTGCGCCATCCGTCCTGGACTCCCAGGACATGCTTGTGTTTTGGGGGTGTCTTGTATCAGTAACAAACTGCCATGATTGTCTTCACCTACGGCATGGTTATTTTTTTCGCTTTCTCTGGTTTCTACCTACCTGGGTACTTACCTGTTTAACTTGTCTGCCATCCCATGATATGATGCGTTTGTAGAAAGAATACCTACCTTTTTCATTTATCGAGGGCCACTGGCCTTGGACAGATAAGAGAAGTCTCCTTCCTCAAACTGTGGAAGCTATGATGTTGACAAAAACTGATACCAATTCAACATGTCAAGGATTTTCTGAATACAAAGGAGAACCAACCTTCTAAACCAAATCGGTAGGAAGGATAAATATGCTCCAGGAGCTTCATCATGAGTCGCATACTTCTTCGTTCTCCGGAAGTGTTGAAATTTTTGTTTTATGTTTATATTATTGTTGTAGGAATCTTCTTTTTCACAATGCTAGTTAATGGGTGTTTAAGGGACCATTGAGATCCAGTTGTATTAGAAACTGTTATTTATTGAAACATAAGCTTTCAACTGCCCTCAGACAGTCATCTTCAGGTGTACCATAGATACGTTGTAGAAAGTTCTGTTTTATGTTATAAAAAAATTCATATCTACCTAAATTGATTGATTGACTTAGTTCATTGAATATTCTGTACATATTTAGGACCATGGGGTCCTCTCTTCCAATACATACAGAAAGCATAATACAGCATTCATCATGGGTGTTCTTCGTTACTCCCCCCCATTTTCAAACAACAAAAAAAAAATGAAATTCTAACAAAAATTTGATGTTGAGGTGATTTTTGGAATCTTCAGTTTGTCTAGTTTTATGTCTAATTAACCTCAATTTACCAGAATTAGATAGTAAAAGTGAATTATTCAATCGAAAAAAGTGGGGGGGAGTATCGATGTATTTGCCATGTCAAATTCTTCGGTACTCCCCCCCACGGTGAAAAAAGTATTTTCGACTACAGGATTTGTATAATTATTTTATTGTACATGAAGAGGGTGTTCGATTATGTTGAAAAAATATCTTTCTATACACCCCACTAATCTATATGTTTACTGTTGGATTGATGTGGGATGTTATGTCTTTTTTGAGATGCGAGCGCAGCGAGCATCCAGACCACTAATCTATACACCCCACTAATCTATATGTTTACTGTTGGATTGATGTGGGATGTTATGTCGTTTTTGAGATGCGAGCGCAGCGAGCATCCAGACCACTAATCTATACACCCCACTAATTCTCGAACGTTGACCTACAGTCGTCTGATGCTGATGATAGATTAGTCGTCTGGATGCTCGCTGCGCTCGCATCTCAAAAACGACATAGCATCCCACATCAATGCAACAGCTTACCTATCTCTAAACAACAACAATTCACAGGAACGGGGGTGTGAGGACGTGCAGGTATGAGATATAGAGCGATGAAATCCTTTGATCGAAAGTTAAGAGGTTGAGACGCGATATTGGTTGTCGAAAATACTGTTTTCACCGTGGGGGGGAGTACCGAAGGATTTGACATGGCAAATACTTCGATACTCCCCCCCACTTTTTTTCACGGCGAATTTCGCTTGTACAAAGTTGTTGCATCAAAATATGAACACACACATCAAAAACTAGACGAACTGAAGATTCCGAAAATCACCTCAACCTCAAATTTCTGTTAGAATTTCATGAAGCGACGAGCGTTTGAAAATGGGGGGGAGTAACGAAGAACACCCTTCATCATCAGTTAGGATTCACACAGTTAAAAGTACAAAACAAAATTTAAACTCATATGTAGAATGAAGATTACAGAAAGAAAAGAAAGTTGGAACCAAACAATTAATTATCATTATGAACCGTACCGGGCTAACAGGTCATCTTTTAGGTTCTTCTTGAAAACAATAACAGACTGATCGGTATTAAACAACATAACATTTTCATTGTAAAACTGAACACCCAATACTAAGAACGATTTTCCGTGAAAAGTTGTCTTGTGTGAAGGAATTTGAAGCGTATTACGAGCAGATCTAGTTGGTACACAATGTACTTGTGCTCTCTTCAGAATGCTACGGCTCAAATACTCAGGGTTGTTGAACTTCATCAACTTGAACATCATTACTCCCAAAGCTAGCTCACGACGCTCTGCAATTTTTAACCATTTTAGTTTAACGTAGTAGTTCGTCACATGTTCATCAAGTGGCAATTTAAAAATAAAACGTGTAGCTGCATTTTGAGCACGCTGTAGCAATGTAACTTTTTCAGACGTGAGATCACAGTAGGCAAGACAGGCATAGTCGAAAAAAGGCAAAATTAGAGCTTGAACCAATCTAATTCTGATGTCAAATGGAAAGCAATTGGCGAACATCCTAAGCTGGCGTAAACCGCCATACACCTTACTACATAATGCGGTTATTTGACCGCTCCAATTCATAGTTCTATCAATCGATGTTCCAAGACTTTTAACTTGATTTTCATAATCTATTATAGTGCTCCCTAGCCTAATAGAGTCCAGATTTGCCAGTTCGTACAATACTCTGATTCACCGACTCGAACCTATTATAATGGCCTTACATTTAGAAGGATTAACATCCAAGCCATGCGTGTGGGACCTGTCATTCAATCTTTAAATGTCATCATTCAGAGCCGCTATTGCTTCCCCAACATCCTCAATTGAAGTTTCTATGTACAGTTGTACATCATCGGCGTATAAATGATAATTGCAATTCCGTAAAACACTTGGCAGGTTATTGATGTACATACTAAAAATTAAAGCAGACAGCACTGACCCCTGTGGCACGCCCTTTGCCATTTTCATAGTTTGCGACTGTGCACCAGCCATGTCAACAACGCATTGACATCGATCTCTCAGGAAAGACTCGAACCACGCTACAACCCTCATGCTAAAATTAAGTGATCTGAAAATCGCAATCAGAACCTCATGGTCAACACAATCAAATGCACGGGAATAGTCAATTTGGACCAAAACTGTCACCTTACCATTGTCAATACTTCTCCTGAAATCATCCAGAACACAAATAAGCGCGGATTCAGTGCTGTATAGGTACTAACCGATATGCAGACGGTTTTTTGTCGATTATTTGCTGTTTTTCATTATTATCAGTAAGCATTTCGCAAATTACGCGATCGAAAATCTTCCCAGCTGCACACAGTTTATTTATGGCTCTAAAGTCACTGGGTTTTATCGGATTACTGACTTTGGGGAATGGTACTACAAGGGAATTTTTCCAAATCGCCGGGTATGATGATGTCTCAATTGAGTAGTTGTAGACATGCAATAGTACTGGTACATGAATACCCCTATATCTTTTTATCGCTTTAGTAGGTACGTCTATGGGTATACCATCTGAGCCAACACAGCTTGAGCTAATATTGCCCATGGACTTGATGATATCCTGTTCCGTAATTTGATTGAAATTAAATTCATCAAGTTGCCTGGAACAAGAATTATACCTGTCGAAATTCGAATCCTTTACATCACAAAAAAATTTATATGTGTGTTTAAATTTAAATGTGAGATTACAGGGCTGAAATTCTTCAAAAATCTGTTTATTATGACTGGAATACCTTAGATCTTTTGTGATAGGGGATGTGTAAACACAGAACTTTCAAATCTTTTCGAAAAACACCCTGGGCGTTCGCCACATTGTTGGCGGCCATTACTTAGTTGGAATCATCAGCAGTTAGTATTGTTTTATACTTTGAGCTGTTACCTACATTCATATTGTTTTAATACTGCCTAGTGCGTAAGATACTATAATACTGTGAGGACATGAAGTTCCTGCTGTGAAGATGATATATCTGTAAACTCCTAGATCATGATATGTCTTGAGTTCCTAAAACAATTGCTCATATTCTAATGCTGTGTAAACGTGTAAGTTCCTAAAAATTTATTCAAGTTCACAACCAGCCAGCCGGCCGTTTCTTATAACTGTTCCTAAGCTGTTCCCAGTCTATCAACTTTATATAACGTTCCTAGAGCTCGTGTTCTTAAAATATATTGGATAATGATGTTAAAGGTTGAGTATGTGTGCAAAAATTTACCTTGGTAGGTTTGGATGCAAAACTGTCCCCATTTCAGTTTGCTCACCTTGTGCAAAATTCCTGTTTCAGTTAGATTTGTCCAACGATTTCATCTACTACTTATCTGCTAGAAACTCCGCTGGCCTCATGAATGCCCAGAAAGACGATGCGAAATTCAAATCAACAGATTATGTTATCACCCTCCCAATTTAACGTCGTAAGTCCTCAAAGTTGCAGGTTTTCGTATGCGCGCCAAAACCTATAAAGCAAATTCTGTGTGCCTATTCACTAAGCCAAAGAGACATCTCTTTTCGGTCCAATTCTCTCTTTTTGCAGAAGAGATTTTTATAGCATCAATGACAGGGTTATTCAGTAACTTCTGAGAGAGTTGGCGGCCATCTTGGCATTTTCTATCTCTTTCAGAGAGACACCTAATTAGGTGTCTTTTCTCGATCTCTCGTTTATCATTTCTCGTTTGTTTGATAGTGATCATGTACCATCCTTCGTTCATCGGCTACCACCATATCGGTCATTTTGATGTACGTTTTTTCATATCTTAAGGTTAAGTCGTTTGTTCATTAAAAATATGTACCTACATATCGATTCATGAGTAAAAACGTCTAAGTAAGGGTTGAGAGCTGTTCAGTAAAATAGACGAACCTGGGAGACACTGGAAGAGACTGTCTCCCGAGGAAGACCATCTCTTTTAATGAATAGGCCCCCGGATGGTCCATAAAGTGCCCCCTTAAAATTTCAAATCGTAAGACTTGAAACTAGTTTTTTTTTGCTTGAGGCACAATTTCTGCGCCACTCCCTGGCACCGTGGTGGTACCAGAACGCGTAGTTACAGTAATTTCTAACGATCCAACGCGCACCACAATATACTCTGTAGAGTATATTGTGTCAGAAATTACTGTACTTATGCGTTTTGGTACCACGACGGCGCCAGGGAGTGATGCAGAAATTGTGCCTCAAGCAAAAAAAACTAATTTCAAGTCTTACGATTTGAAATTTTAAGGGTGCCCTTTATGGACCATCAGAATTTGCTGTGTAGTTCTGGCGCGCATACGAAAACCTGCAATTTTGCGGAATCGAGACATGACATTTGGAGGGTGATAATAACATAATCTATCGATTTATGTTTGGTATAGTTTTTCTGGGAATTCGTGAGGCTACTGGTCAGCGAAGTCGGTAGCAGATAAGTAGGTAGTAGACGAAATTATTATATAAATTAACAACTGAAACAGGAATTTTGGACGAGGTAGGAGAACTGAAATGGGGAAGGGTATGCCTCCAAGTCCACCAAGGTAAAATTTTACAACCTTCTAAAATCAGAATTTCAACTTCACGAATATTCAAACAAATATGGTGCCTAGTTATCGGATTATTTCTTCAATTACCTTGTTGTTAATGGTGTTTTGCTCGAAGCCACTTGAGCTGGATTCGGCAGTGGCAAGCTCCAAGTTCTCTGCTTGAGAAAATCGAATTGTGGCGGTCTCAGGTTAGCCGGGATTGTTCTCGGGATAGCTCTCGTGCGGTTGTGTTGGTCGGATGACTTGCACTCAAGAGAAGGAGGGAGGGGCGGAACTCCAGTACTGCCAACCTGCAATAATATTCTCGAAACGGGGTGAGAAGAGGCGCCAAATATGAAATTGATATTCATAATTTCACACTCCCTCATGATCAATTTTAGAGCGCCTCAAGTCTTCTTTAGAAGATGGGCTTGATATTAGTTCTAGTTATAAGTGACATCTATTTCACTTATGACCCAAAAGGAGTTTTAAGTGACATCAATTACACTTATTCATCGAATTAGAGCTTAATTGAGAGATATAAGTACATCAAAGAATTACGTCAAAGGGTTAAAATGGATTATAAATTTAGAGAAATTTATGTGACCCTAGGGTACAAGAGAAGGACTGGAGTCTCGTCTCACACCATGCCGACCCTCTCTTTACTGCCAGACGTCTGTAGAGCAAAACAAACAAAACAAGTGTTAGTTCAAGGCATATTTGAGGAGCTTGTCTTTCCTAGACACAAGCTCGGCAATACTTCATTTGGGATAAGCCCAGTGGAGTCTTGAGTGTTCGTTTATAGAACACTCCCTTAAGTTATGGACTCTTAAGTTTAATTCCAAGTTGAAGGATGGTATGTGTTCTCATCCTTCAGATTGACACAAGATGCTACAAACATCTAACACCATAATCTTCATTCCATCAGTCTTATACGACCATCATCAATAGAATATTGTTTTTCCTCAGTCCAACTGACCAGTTAGCTTCCATCAAAATTTATCAGCTAACATCTTCGAATGGTTATTATAACCAACATCAAATTCCCAAAGTTTAGGCATCCATGAATGATACCACTAACTTGTTCCGGAATTTTTCGAACAACGCGCCCGTCAATGGCTTAGTGAAAATGTCACCACATTGTTCGCTCGAGGGAATCCATCTAAGTTCAATTTTTCCCTCCCGCACTTGTTGACGAACAAAGTGCATATGTAGGTTTAATACATGCTTCAACGCTTTCGACTCATCCGTTTTAGCCAGAGCTATGGCTGCTCGATTGTCCTCAAATACGGATGGAGTTAGCTTAAGTGCCAGTATTTGATTGCACATTTCCTGCAATCCTGCGAGTTCTCGACAAGCGATTGTCATCGATATGTACTCACTCTCTGCTGATGACAGAGACACCTGCGTCAGCTTCTTCGATTTCCACGATATAACATCGTCCCAAAGCTTGATTACATATCCACAAGTCGAGAGTCCCTGTTTGTCATTGAGACCCAGTGAAGCATCGGGATAACACTCCAATTTGTCAGTGTTCCCTCTATAGAGCAATCCATAATCCAGAGTTCCTCTAAGATACTGTAGAACTCTCAATGCTCTATGCCAGTCTTCGGTTGTGTAAGAAGTTTGTCTTCTACACAACATATTCACTGCATAAGTGATATCTGGTCTTGTCCCATTCTGAAGATACAAGAGAGACCCCACCAACTGCCTGTAGGGCACATTTGGTTTTCCATGTATCTCTTGCTTCTCGTGTCTATTTTTGCTTGAACCATCGGGGTGTTTGCCACTGCTTTTGAGTTTGGGTCAAACTTGTTCAGCAACTTCTCAATAAAGCTCCCTTGATGAATGATCATCTTTCTCTGAGCTCTATTCCTCAGTATCTCAATTCCCAGATACAACTTCGGAGTACCAAGATCCTTAATTTGGAATTCCTGAGCTAGATTCTCTTTTAGCTCCTTTCCTTTCTTCGTGGAGTTTGTTGCCAGTAAGATATCATCGACATACAGTATTAATATAGCAAACTCCTTGTCTTGTCTCCACACAAAGATGCACCTCTGGTGAGGATACACTTCAAAGCCCAGTTTCTCCATGGCTTCAGAAAATCGAATATGCCATCGCTTAGGAGAAACCTGAACCCGTTCAGTGCGCCCGAATTTTCGCGAAGTGCTCGCCAGTGCTACGAAAAAAAAGTTAAAAATTTTTTTTTTAAATTTTATACTGTATGTTTTTGCAATTGTCCATGAAAAATATTTTTCATGATTTTTTCGAAAAAGGAGACATCGTGTAGAAGAGACGGGGGCCCCCCTCCGACCCACATGTGTCGAAGGAATTTCCCCGCAGCATTTCCCCTCGAGAGGAATCGGGCTACGTTCCGCCGAGGGGTTCTCGGGGGCGCACTCCCAAGGATCACGGTTTTCCGAGGGGGTCTCGGGAGGCGCACTGAACGGGTTAAGACCATATATGGCCTTCTCTAGTTTACACACGTGACTCTGAGATAGGTTCCTGCTTGAATTTTTATATTCAATCCACCCTTCCGGAATTTGAATATACACTTCTTTTTCAAGCACTCCATTCAGAAATGCCGTCGTCACGCCCAACTGATATAGGTTCAGATCCATCATATTAGCAATGGACAAAATGAACCTAACGTCGTTCAGTCTTGCAACAGGTGAGTAGACCTCCGTCAAATCGTACCTGTTTTTATCTGCAAAGCCTTTTGCAACCAGTCTGCTTTTATACCTCACAGAGCCATCCGCTTCTGCTTTCCTCGTATGAACCCACTTTGTTCTAACCACCTTTGTGTGATTTAGCGAAAGCTGCTGACGACCTGTTTTCGCGGATCGAATCCGCCGATTTCGATGGGGACGTAAGTGAATCGCTTTTATCCCGAGTAGCCGATCTGCAAGTGGCGTTAGAGATAGGACTGCCCACACCGACTTTGAAGCCTTCAGGATGTTTTTTGGAAAGTTCTAACGATCGGAGCAAACTCACGTTCGATGCAGTAAAATACATGAATGTTATGTTGCCTACAGTTCCATTGTACGATGGGGACATTACGAATTTCGCCTTATTTCGTGGTTTGTACCATCGAGCGGTTCACAATGTACCGTACCTACCGGACGAGATTAAATATCAGGCGCTCGTTGAGAAGCTAGCTGGTCCGGCTCGTTCGCCCCTTACTATTTAGGTACCGTTCTGATGGATCGGACTATCAGGCTCTTTATAACGCCTTGATCGCGGATAATTCCGGTCGGTATCGTCTCGCGCGTCGATCCTTTTCGAATCAGAAATTCGTACCTACTATCAAGAAGGCTGACGTGCACCAGTTGTAAGCGTTCCTGAGTGTGGCCAGGGCTTGGATCCGTTCTATGGAAGAGGTTGAGACACACAATCTTGCTTCGTTCCTGCTCTTTGAAGCTCTCTTCGCGCGCATCGACACCTCGCTGGGCGATAAATTTAATCGCGAAGAAATGGAGGTCGAGGATGTTGTTTCAACTCATCATAAACTGTTGGAGTTCCTAGACAAGGAGCTCAAGATCGCTCAAATGATCCCTTCGACCTTTCAGGGTTCATTCGATCGTGATAAAAACCCAAATTCGACTCTAGGGCAGGCCCATCGATCATCCCCACCTCTTCGTTCCTTGAAAACTCAGAAGGATTCCCTTTGGCTCCAATGCCATATTTGCAAGGATCATCACTACCTTTATCGATGCTCCAAGTTTTTCAATGTTCCTGTGGAAAAGAAATGGGAATTCGTTCGTCTTCACAAGCTCTGCGAGAATTGCTTCTCCTACCGACATGACAACGTTCAAGACTGTCCTTCTCGACGACGTTGCGGCTGTGGACGAAGACATCATGTCTGGCTTCATCGTTCAAAAAGGGAGGTAATGTCGAGGGGTGCTCAGGGTCTTCCTCCCCAATCTGATAGATCAAAGGGGGGATCGTGCCAGAGGCGCAATTCGCCTGTCTTGGCACAGTCACCACCGGTTACGAGCACACGGGCCCTCTCTGAGATCAACTTGTGTAAGTGGGCCTCGGAGGAGGTCGGTGGCTCAGAGGTGGCTGACCCTCTGTTCCGTTCGGCTAGATCTTTTACCAATTGCGAATGAGGCTGCCCCACTGGATGGGATCGGGCCGATCCTCCGACCCGTTCTGTCCGGAGTGATTGGTCTGATCCCTCCAGGGGGAAAGATGCCATAATAATCGATCCTTGTTCAAGTCGCACTAAAATATTCGTTCGTTCCAATAGGGCCCATTGCATTGATCATAATAACCGATCCGGTCCCACAGGTAGGATGTTCGATCGTAAGTTCCCAGGCAGTAGCTCGGCCGCCGCTTTAGGTAGGCGCATGTTCGTACCTAGGACCACTGAGGAAGGGGGCCCCACTCCGTTGAAACCTTGTGGTGATATACCCAGGAGTGGAGCTTCCCATTGCACTACTCAGCTGGTTAGTTCTAAGTTAGTTCATAGAAGTCCCTCTTACTTGGTGCAGCCTTCCCCAGTAGGCGTTAGGTCAGGCGCACAAGACGAGCCTCGACCGTCGAACGTAGCGAGACACCTTCCGGAGTCTCATGCGTTCAGTAGTAGGGAAATTAATTTCCGGGACCAAGTTAGTTCAGGCGCCCAGCTAGTGGCGGGAAGTTCTCTTCCGGCGCTAGGTTCATTATCTAGATCATGCATTAGGCGTCCACGATCAGGAGGCTTAATACCTACCGCACTGGTGCACGTGTCAAAAAGGGAAAAAACTAGGGGCCTTGTGGGGCGCGCTCTCCTGGACACTGGATCTGAGGTTAATATAATCACTTCTAAATTTTGTCGAGCGCTCAAATTGGAGGTCTTCTCCTCAGAACGACGCATAGTGGGAGTAGGGGGAAATTCGCACTCTGTTCCGGGATTCACCTCATTCGGACTGTTCACACGTTCAGGTAGGCACATTCCTGTCACTGCCTTCGTCTTGGACAAGGTGACAGCTCCTATCCCGTCAAGCAGTTTCTCCATCGATCAGTGGCCCCATATCTGAGAGTTAGGGTCTGAGCTGGCTGATCCGACTTTTTACACTAGGGGTGAAGTTGACATTTTACTAAGTGCCGATCTAGTCATACAACTCATAGAAGGGGAACCCGTACCTCCGGTGGGCAACTCACCATGGTTATTACGTTCTGAAGTAGGCTGGTTGGTGCTAGGTCGAATTGAAACACGAAAGGGGCAGACAGTGAAGTTCGGGGATAAGAATCACCTTCAGTGGTTCATTCCAACCGAAGCCACTAGTCAAGTTTTTCCCTTCAAGTCCGAAGTTAACGCTCGTTCCAGTCCCGCTCTAGTAGGTACAGCGCAGCCGGCATGGAAGGACGTTCGGTCAGCTGAATATCGTAAGTGGGCCATTCAGGACATTATTAGAGCATTCCGACAAACCTTTGTTGGAGGCAGTGCACGAAAGGGAGAACGTTCAGGGGAGGCCCCTGCTCCACCTAAGGAACGTCGTTCTCCTCCCCCTCGTTCAGGAGATCCACTTTTTCACTCCAAGGGTGCTCTGTTAGAGCCGGTACGTAATTTATTCTCTGTAGTGCCCCCAGTGGAGTTCTCATCAGTTAGTCCACCATTGTTCAGCTTGGTTTCAAGGGGGGTAGTACCTGATAAAGTGAATTTTGGATCCCTGAGTTCTGCACCCATACAGGTTCAGAGTTCCGTTCACGAAACGGAGGTTCTTCTGAAGCGAATGTTCGAGATTGAGTCAGTTGAGGAGGTGGAGCCTTGGACACCTGCTGAGTGGGAGGCTGAGAATATTTTCTTAGATCAGGTACGCAGGGACGGTTCAGGTAGGTACACCGTTCCATTGCTCCTTGCACAGGATCGAAATTCGCTAGGTCATACTCGATCAATAGCCCTACGGCAACTTTATCGATTGGAAAGTAAATTTAGGCGAAATCCTGATCTTGTTCCACCGTATAAAAGGTTCATGCATGAGTATGCCGCTCAGGGTCACATGAGAATTGTCGATCCCCCGGTGCCAGGTCTCGCTCATTACTATATGCCAGTAGTAAGAGGGCACCTTGAGCACACTTTCACTTGACTCTCTGATGTTTTTTATTTTCACTTGACTCTCTGATGTTTTTTATTTTCACTTGACTCTCTGATGTTTTTTATTTTCACTTGACTCTCTGATGCTTTTTATTTTCACTTGAATCTCTGATGTTTTTATTTTCACTTGACTCTCTGATGCTTTTTATTTTCACTTGAATCTCTGATGTTTTTATTTTCACTTGAATCTCTGATGTTTTTATTTTCACTTGAATCCTTGATGTTTTTATTTTCACTTGAATCTCTGATGTTTTTATTTTCACTTGAATCTCTGATGTTTTTTATTTTCACTTGAATCTCTGATAAAACTTTTTTAACACAAAACATCAGAACCAGTGACTTTTTCATTTAGCGACTTAAATCTCTGATAAAATTTTTTTAAACACAAAACATCAGAACCAGCGACTTTTTCTTTTGGGGGGTTAGTTAAAAGAATAACTTTTATAATAAAAATGAGTAAAAGCGCATTATTACAAAAACTTAATTTTGAACAAACATACAACAAACTCTCGGATTTGGTTGAGGGAAAGTCTTACCAGATTCTCGGTGGAGAATTTAAGAAAACAAAAAACGGTGGAGCTATTCTCCTCAACTTGGAGAACGATTTTAAGTAATGTTTATTTACCATCTCGATACAACGATATGTTAACTAAAAACGATTTAACTAAAATGGTTAAGGACCAAGTTAAAATCGTTTATAATGGTATGAAAAAATATAACGGAAAAGATATGCATGCTTTAAAATTCGTAGAATGACATGCATAACATCAAGTTTGTTTAATTATTAATTTTAATAAAAAATCGTTTTATTGGAATTTTTCCACTAAAACAATAATATTATACTAAGTTGTTAAAATATTTTAATTTAAGGCGTTCATTTTTTTTTTCAAGTGAAAAAACAAGAATGTGTGCTCAATGTACCCACTTACTACTGATTTTTATATAAAGAGCTTCTTAAATGTTTACGTTTAATATCCCCAAGGTAAAGTATCAATAATATCGGTTTCTTTGTTTTCAATTATATTTCGTTTATCATACAGAAATCTAAACTCTTTTTCCACTTCTTTGTTTACTAATGTTTTATCTTTTACATTTCGCGTAATCATGTTAAATTTAAGCTTAACGTTGTTTATTTCTTTCGTTAAAACTTTGTTCATAGTTTCTCTATTTAATGATTTGCCGTTTTGGTAATTTAAAGTAAATCCTTTAATTTTAATAGTTTCTTTCCCTTGATTGGTTATATAAGCGTAACTCTTTGGACCAGTACTAAGCCATTCTACGATGTGATTATTTTTTCCCAATTCATCAGTCCACTCACCTAACATACAACCTGTTTTTACAAGAGTTTTTCCATCATCAATGTAAACAATACTATCAGTATCATAATACGCGACATTATCTCCCAATTTATCAAGCATATCATATAGTCTCAATCTTGCATTTGATGTAGTAAAAGCCGCAACGAAAACATTTGTTGAAAAACTATCTTCGATGTATTGATTCAAAAATTTATAAGATATTTGTACGATATTGTCATTCAGAAAATGGCATGAGCCAATTTCTAGTCTGTCATCTAAAAGTATATCGTACCATCTTTTTACATCTATAATGTATTCAGATTGTGACATGTTCAATCTTTGTCCAAACTTCCCCCACAAAGAATTCAAACAAATCTTTGCTACTGCTCTTCGTCCAGGATTTGGTTGAATTCTTTCTTTTTCTAAATCTATATCGAGACTTTCTTTAATGCTTTTTATATATTCTTCAATAGTTTCAAAGTCGCTTTCCCACGGGCTAGTCTCTAGTTTTATTTTCATAAATTTTTTTACATATTCTTTGAACAATTCATTACTTTTTTCTTTGAAATGCCATACTTCGTAAATTTCTTGAATCTTATAACCTTTTTCAATAGCTTTATTTACTTCATCTGTAGTCCAAGTATCAACCAGAGCTCTTTCATTTTCATCGTGTGAACAAGTATTACATTTATCTTCAAAACATTTTTCGCATAAAATAAATAGAAGTTTATCTCTTTTGATCGGGAGAACTGGGTGATATAATTTTTTAGGAGGTAATATTTTACATTTGATTAAACCGTACCAATTTTCATCATATTTCTCAGGTTTATGAATTTTTGTTGGATGACCTAAGGGATAATAATCGAAATATTGAACTGTTGGATACAAACTACAAACATCGATATATCTTAATTTTTTATTTACGACTTTCAATTTACTAGCATTGGTTCTACCGCCATAGAACGCATCTCTAGGATTTAATGGTTCAATAACCCTTATATTTTTATTTAATGATGATTTATAAGCTTCCGATTTTAACCAAATACATTCCCACTTTTCTATCAATTTAAAACCGGCATTTTTTATTTGATTACTCCTTTGATTAGTTTTTTCTAACAAATCGCCCATAGTTTCATTGTTTACATTATTAATAGTATCTTCGTGGAAACATTTTTGACATCCATGCCAAAAACAACCATGATACTGGTACACGGTATTTGTTTTTTTATCGTAGCCATCAACCTTTGCTCCACAAATTGTAACTTCTCCACCGTTTAAAGCATGTTGTACATTTTTAAAATTACTAAGCCAAGCTATTGAACCTTTACTAAATGTTTCTTTTCTAATTTCTTTATTCACAGCGATAGTATTTTCTTTGAGATGCATTGACCGAAAAATGGCCATGCAAACACTCGCTATAGTTAAATATTGGAAAGGATCGATATTAGCTATGTCTAAAAATTGCTTCCTAAATTCAATACAACCCCTTCGCAAAATATCGACATCTGATTCACAATATTCTAATATTTCTTTCTGAAAGTCGAATATATAATTTTCCTTTACTTTTTCAGCGTGCCATTTCAAAAATGCTTTTCTTACTTCGGGTTTCATTGAATCAGGCCCATAAAATTTAGTATCAGGAATTGGCCCAACGTAATTTTGATTATCTCGAGTATTGAAATAATGGGGAAAATATCCTTTTTTTAGTTCTGTTAATCCGAACGTTTTTGGAAAAGCAGATAACGGAGATGCAACGAAGTTAGAACTATCGATTATTCTTATTATTCCTTTAATTTCTAATAACATTAGTTTAGTTCCATTATAAATAGTGTAAGGTTTCAGAGTATTTTCGACGCAGTATTTCAAAATGAATTGAGAATCATATCCTTTTGCATAATGTGCTATGGCAGTGTATCCTTTGTGTTCTTTAGAAATTAGCCACTTGCAAAATTCTTCGTTAGTTTTGAAATTCATTTTGGTTCCATCGAAATAATTTTGAACAATTACATTCGGCACGTGAACACCGGTTTCCTGCATTGCTTCGTAATCAAATGTTATGTATTTTTCGGTGTAAGTACAACTTTCGAGTTTCTTACTGGATTGCTTATTACAAACGCAAGGCCCAGTACAATACCCACCTTTTGACCGTCTTGCTAACATAAAACATTCATGATTACCTATATCGTCGAATATTTCTTGACAGTTTCGACATTTTCCAGAACCACATCTATGTTCGTCGGTTCTTTTGCAAATTTTCCCGCAGTTTAAACATTTATAGGTTATTTTACAAACTTCTTTATGATTTTTAAAGCAATTATCATTATAACAATAACGGTTACAATCGTTACAGAATATTTTATTTTTATCTTTTTCATCGTGTTGTATTTGTTTACAGAGTGTACAGACATTTTTATTTCTAGTCATTTTGCATTCGTGTTTGTTATTGTTATTATAAGGAGTATCACATTTTTTACAGTAATAAGATGAAGCGTAAAAGGCTGCTACACTATTAATCACGTCAAAATGATTTCCGTTTTTATAAAGATAAATTATAGTATCTTTCTTTTCTCCTTCGTAAATAACGGTATTGAAATTTTCGGCGCAGATAACTTTAACTTGAATGTCTAATAATTCTTCAACAACTTTGATATCTTGCAATGTGAAACCTTCCTCGGTGTATGAACCCATTTTTTCGCAAAGTTCTTTGGCTAATTTTGTTTGAATTTTTCGGCCCATTCTTAAAACTTTTATATCGTTTTTTGTAAGTTTTCTACCGAAAATTTTATTAGTATGATAAGTTAACGCGGTAATTATGGCTCTTGGACAACACAGATTATCGGAATTTTTTATTTGAGTAATACATTGTTTCGTATGTTTACTTTTGGCTAAGTTCAATATTTTGGTGCCTTTTGCTCCTCTCGGTAAATTAATGATTTTAATGTGAAACGTAGTATTTGTTATGTCAACGTATTCGTTGGAACTAATAATGTTGCTTACGTGTTGGATAAATTCTTTAGCTTGTATACGAGATAAAACATTTGATTTACTACTTAAATCTTTCGATATATCATGGTGAAAATGGGGGTTTTGGGCAACGATCATAATTTTATCCCCGGTTTGGAAATTAGATTTTTCTTTAGCCAAATTTAACATAGCAAATACAGCTTTTTCGACTTGTATGATATTAGATAATTTTATAGTATAATCGATTTCTGTAGTTTTAAATTTTTTAATGAATCGAGATTTAGTTTCTATAATAGTAAAAGGAGATTTTCGTTTTTCTTTGTTTTCATTAATCAAGTCATCGTCGAAATTGAACATTTTTACTGTTTTTACTTTAAATGCATGCCCTTGTGGGTGCATTAGATGTTCGATGATATTGATTTTTTTATTCGGTTTTTTAATTTTAATATGTTTTTCTTTAGCTATTTCGCGTAGTTCTTTAACAGTTAGTTTTTCTAGATCACTTTTCTTAAAGAATACATTTTTAATATCATTTAAAGCTGTAATAAGATTATTTTTCTTCATTGTATAAATACCTTTTAAATTGTAATCTTTCGCTTCATTTCTCAAATCTTTAACTCTGAATCCTTTCTCAATGGTTCTTTGTCGAGGTTTAAGAGTTCGGTCAGGGTCGTTTTTCTCATGGCTCTTAGACTTTAGGTGTCTAGCCCAATTTTTATAGGTGATGTTAACATCGCACTTTTCACAATGTTTTTTAATATTATCCATTTTATTATAGGATATATAATTTTTTTTCGTATCGTTCATTTTTATTAGAAAAGAGATTCCTTTAACTAACCCCTCCAAAAGAAAAAGTCACTGGTTCTGATGTTTTTTGGTAAAGTCGAATACAAGTCGAGAACATTTAAAGAATATTTTCAAAACTCTTAAAGAGGGGGGGCGAATCACCCCCCCCTCTTTAACCTTTAAAGTTTTTTTTCGTATAATAAAGATGAGTAAATACGAGATTGAACCAATTCCGTTTGATAAAAAAGAGGCTAGAAAAGGAATTTTACCATTACCTTTAAGAGCATTAATAGTAGGAACTTCTGGTTGTGGGAAAACAACACTTCTCTATAATCTCATCACAAAATCATGGGGAATCCCCTTTCATTATCTATATATTTTTTCAAAATCTCTGGATCAGAATGCATATGAGATTTTGAGAAGAGTTTATGAAATAATTTCTGCAAAAGATGGTGTGGAAATAGCGCAGTTTTTCAGTAATTGTGACGAGATTATACCCCTAGATGATTGCCAGTCGAACAGTTTGGTAGTTTTTGATGATTGTGTTAATGTTCAACAGCAACAAGTTATTAAAGATTATTACGTGAGAGGGCGTCATAAGAAAATCTCGTGTGTTTACTTGACACAATCATGGTCAAAAGTTGATAAACAACTCATTAGAAACAATATTAATTTTTTATGTGTATTTAGACAAGGACCAAGATACATGCGAGATATTTATGATGAATATGTGGGAAGTGATTTCACTTATGATCAATTCAAAGAATTATGCTATTCTAGTTGGGATGAGGACTTTGGTTTTCTAACGATTGACCTAACAAAGAAACGCAGTAACGGACGTTACCGAAAGAAATTTGGTGAAATATTTTAGATAAAAAATATAGATTTTAAGTTTGTTTTTTATAGGGATTCCCTATAAAAACGCTACATGGATAACTTCAAAAAATCACATTGGGAAACGCTTCAAAAATCGCATTGGGAAACGCTTCAAAAATCACATTGGAAAACGCTTAAAAACGCAAAAATAGCGTTCCTAAAGCGTTTAAGCGTTTAAGCGTTTAAGCGTTTGAGCGTTTAAGCGTTTAAGCGTTTGAGCGTTTTAACGTTTGACCGATTTTTTAAAAAAATTTTTCCTATAATAAAAACATGACAACAAAAATTACTGTACAACAAGCGCTTAGACAGAAATTCAAAGAAGCGCAAAATGAAGTGATGAAAGAAAAAGAAGCGAAACTTAGAGAAATCAAAAAGATTGATCAACCCTCTGAAGATGAACAAATAATTTTCACAAAACCAAAACGTAAGCCCATGACTGTGGCTGAAGCTAATAAATCGATTAAACTCAAGAAAAATTTACAGAAATTAGCAAAACAAGAAAGGGTTAACCAAGCATCTGATAAGGAAACAAGAGAAAAGGCTTATGAACCTATAACTTCACGATTAGATAAGGTAGAAAAAGCAGTGAAACAGACTGATGAAGATCTTGGTAAAAAATTAGAACTCATTCCTGTAATAAAAACAATTAACCCCTTGGCTATCAGTTCGCCTAAAAAAGTTACTTTTAAAGATGTTGATGACGAGGTTAAAAGTATTGATAATGATACTGAAGATACTTTAAATCAAAGCTTTTCAAGTGACAATGCAGATAGGGATGATGAAATGGAAACAATTTTACAAAAAAGTGTTAAATTACCAAACTCTTCTGTAGGTCCTTTAGGTATTGGACCAATTGCAGAATTATATATTCTTCATCCTGATAGACAATTTGGAATATACCCTTTAAAAAATCATATCTTTATTGGAAATAAACAGATACGAGTAAATGGAAATGATATTGAAATAGAAAAAATGAAATATTCCGGTACTGAAGGCTTATGGAAGCTCTTAACAAAACCCATAGCTTCTGATATTCCATCCAAAGATGAATACACTAATGAAGACTTTAAAGCTTATACAAAAATCCTCATTCAAACAGATAGCATGTTTCAAAATAATAATCCCGAATCTAAACAACCAAAATCAAGTGTTAGTAAAAAATGGAAAGAAATCATAAAACCTATCTGGGAGTATAGTAAAAAGAAAAAGATTGGCACTGGGTTGATTAAATATACTGAAAATCCTGTAGAATTTAAATATATAGATAATTTGAATCAACTTACACAAAGACTATACTATTTGTATGCGCAAGAGCAGGCAGGAAATAATAATTTTCACAATGAAAAATTGGGAATTATAAATTTCATTAAAGATCAACTGGAGAAAGATATTGATAAACCCAAAGGAACTGAATACTTGATTAAAATTATTAATAATTTACCCAAAAATATGATAAAAAATGGTTCTGGTATTTTCAATACTATTCTTAATAAACTTGGGCCTGTTATTCCAGAAATGCATCTCCCAGGTGGTTATCAATATTGTGGACCATTTACTAAATTGGATAAGAGATTAAATAGAGGTGATGAAGGTATAAATAGTCTTGATAAAGCCTGTAAACAACATGACATTTTTTACAGAGATCATGAGAAAACTAGTGATAGGCATCTTGCTGATAAAAAATTGGAAGTAGAAGCTGATAAAATTATGAAAAGTTCAACAAATATCAGTGAAATATTGGGAGCTGCTATAGTAAAAACTGGTATGAAAGTCAAAAGACACTTTGGGATGGGTGTATATTAATTTTTTATAAGATTCACATCTTATAAAAAAAACTTTTTTTCCTATAATAAAATGATTACACATCAAATAAATTTGTCAGAAATACAAATGAAAAAAATAAGATCTGCTTATAAAAAACGTGTTCCAGTAAAAGTACGACTGGCTTTTGCAGATATTAGTGGAAATGGAAATCATAAAATCCTGTTAAATGAAACTCAGAAAAAAAAGCTAGATAAATGTATCAAAAACAAAAAAGGGTTGGAATTGGAAATGAATTATGATCAGTTGCAAATAAATCATTCAGGTGGGTTTTTACCCTTACTTTTTGCAGGAATTGGTGCTCTTGGGGCATTATTGGGTGGTGGAGCTGCAGTAGCTTCCAGCGTTATTGATTCTAAGCATAAATCTGCTGAAGAAGCAGAAATCAAACGCCACAATTTAGAAATGGAGAGACTAGCAAAAAATGTAAAAAGTTTAAGTATTGGCTCTGGAATGAAGAAGAAAAAAACTATTTCAAAACCTAAAAAGAAACCTAAAAAGAAACCTACCAAATCAAAAAACTAAATAGCTTCCAGCCTCTTACCAATTTTGATATTGAAAGATTATCGAAAGAAATGAAAATTAAAAACTTCAGAGGAGTTTTCATGAAGGATGATTTACCAGAGAAAGTGAACCACACGGAATGTGGTATTATAAATCTAGAAAATTCTGATGAGGCTGGAAGCCACTGGACTGCATTTCATAAAAATAACAATTTAAAATATTATTTTGACTCGTATGGAAATGCACCACCACCAAGAGAACTTGTTCAATATTTAGGTTCAGAAAATTTATTTTATAATGAGGAGCAAATCCAAAACCAATATGATCCACCTATCTGTGGACATTTATGTTTATTAATTTTGAAAAAGCTATCAGAAGGACACGATTTTGTAAATAGCATGAGAACATTGAAGGAAAATCTTAATTTCTTTTATTAAATTTTATAGTCTTGATATTTTTATAGAATTTCGATTCTATAAAAAAAAATTTTTTCTATAATAAAATGATGTACACAAATAATAATGAAACACCTTCAGCCCCTGAAGAATTTACTCCAATAACTCATCCTAGATTATATCCAAAAATAATTTTTCCCGAGTTTAATGAGAACAATTATAGAATCAATCGAATTATCAATCAATACAAATTTTTAGAAGATGAAGTGAAAATGAGAAATGGTTTGAAAAAAAAATATGGAAAAATATCCAGTACTCTTTACGGTACTGAATTTTTATTCGCCCTCTCAGAACTCGGCCTGGTTAATACTTCTATAGCATTACCAATAATAATTCCATTCAGTGCTCCAATTTCTGTAGGATTGACAACCTTATCGATAATATTAAGGACTTCAAGCGGATTTTTCAATAAAAAAATTAATAAACACAAAGAACTTGAGCTTTTGGCAAAAGCTAAATTAGATTCGATTGAAGAAAAGTTCAGAAAAGCAATTAAAGACGGTAAAATATCTGATGAAGAGTTCAATGATATTGAACAAGAAATAAAAAATTATATAAATATGAAAAGTACTATTCTAAATGAATATAATAAAAATAAGAAAGAAGTTAAAAGTGTGGATCCTATCAAACTATCACTTTTGAAACATGGGGAAGTTTTCAGAACTGGATTTTAATATTTTCTATTCCGCTATCTTGATATTTTTTATAGAATTTCGATTCTATAAAAAAACTTTTTTAAGAGTTTTAAAAGAAATTTTTAAATGTTCTCGACTTGTATTCGACTTCATAGTTAATCATCCGAGAACGACGATTTAAAAGGTGTTAGTATTATCGGAATACTAATCATGTGCTACTGACTTAGATCTCTGATAAAAAGTTTTAACTGATATCAAAAGCCGCAGCTCACATGTGAGCCGCGGCTTTAAAAATTTAATACGAGATCAAAGGAGACAATAAACTGAAACTACCTAAAATATATCAGAACCAGTGACTTTTTCTTTTGGGAGGTTAGTTAAAAGAATGTATTCTATAATAAAAATGAATCAAATTAAATCAATCTACTCAAAATACGATTCTGAAATCACAAGGCTTCAATATCGAAACTTTAATCCTGAATCTAATTTAGAATTAAACTCTGAGAATAAACGAACGGTTTTCAAATTGCTACTAGATGATGAGTTTCTTAGCAGCAATATTCAATATTACATTGCTGGAAAATACATTCCTAAAGATGCAACAAAAACATATGGAATCAGTGATACAATAATGATGGTTGACAATTTTGTTGCACACCTTTTTTCCAAAATTGAAGTAAAAAAGCACAATACGGTTATTGATGAAATTGAAGAACCAGGTATTGCTAGTACGGTGATGGGCATAGCTTCTTTCTCAGGACCATCAAACTATAATGGTAAATTAATGAATTCTGGTTTCAATTCTAAAGTGAATGGTGGTGGAAATTTCAACGCGAATGGTAACTTGACTGATTTAGGTCTTGGATTCTTCAGCGATATTGCACCAATTTATAAGGGAGGATTTGAAATTACATTCATTAGAAATTCTGATGATAATGTACTCTTCCGTTACAGTACCTCTCCTGAAGGTGTGGCGGGAAAAGTGGAAATTAAAACTTTCTACCTGCGAGTCCCAATAATTGAATATGAAAGTGAATCCAAAGCTAAATTAATTGCTGAACTTAGTACCGCTCCTTATTTGTTTCACTTTAAAAAATTGCAATGTATTGAACAGAATGTCACTGGGAAAACCTTGAATTTCAATATTACCAATATTTATAGAAATGTACAGAATCCGATCTGGGGATTTGTTGCCTTCCAAACTGCCAGAAAAAATGATCAAAAGAAAAATAATTCCAAATTTGATCATTTGAATGTTAAAAATATTAGTTTTGAAGTAGCAGGAAAAAGTTATCCTGAAGAACATTTGAATTTAGATTGGAGTTCAGGGGATTTTAGTTTAGCTTACACCATGTACACAGATTTCAAAAGAATAGTATGCCAAGACTCATCCCTTCCATATCATGAGCCTCAGTCCTTCAAAGAGAACTATCCAATATTCAGTGTGAATATGACTAGACAACCACAGTCCATATCTGGACAAAAAAGTAATATAATTTTACGAGCAGATTTTGAAAAGAATGTGCCAGAAAACACTTTTGCTTACGTAATTTTGGTTTCAGAAGTCACTCTCAACTATATACCACTTAAAAATATTATAAAAGAGGAAATCTAAAACTCACCATGGGAGGAAAAAAAGGATAAACAATATAAATAACAATTTTTTTATTGGGAACATTCTCAATAAAAATATATCAGACACATTATTTTGCTTCAACTCCAACTGGTAATATTTCCTCAGATATCCTTCAAGAGGCTCACGCGTGAGCCCTCTCAAGGTTACAGGCTGATCTTAATATTACTGTAGTTGAGTCCAGAATATTTCAGCTCAGAATGTTCTCTGGAATGACCTTCTAGGAGCTCACGCGTGAGCCCCCTCAAGGTTAACATTCACTATCACTGTAGTTGAGCCCAAAAATGAAATACTCAACATTTTAAGTTTTTGATGGTCTTTCACAATCACTCCAACTCTTCTCAACTTCTTACTATAACTCAAGGACACATGTAGCTTTTCTTTTAAACAGAGATTCCAATCCTCTCCTGTGATCTTCATATGTTGAAAATACACTTCCAAGTAGTATCCATAAACAGCAGTAGTATAAAAAAGTCTTGATGTTTGCTTCTTTATCAAATCACCAGATTTAATAAGGTAATTCTCTACTTCCATAATGTTATTTTGATTAGGAAGTTTCACCTTTTCCATTTCATGGTCAAATACAACAAATTTTTGTAGGTACTGATGCATTTGATCTGGAGTTCTTGATATATTAGACACTTTTGGGATTTTCAAAAGCTTTTGAAAATCACATTTTCTACTACCTGGTAGACTCACATTGTTTTTCGTGATTAGTTCTCTGACTTCACTTGCACTAACACAATTTTTCACTTTCTGCACGAAACTCAAACATTCCTGGTGATATTGTTCCACTTTTAAAATTTCTTCACAGAAATCATAATCATCACAATAAGCTAACTTTAAATATTCAGGAGGTTGTGCCATGTTGAACAGTTGAGGAGAAACTGATTGTGAATATGGATATAGGAATTGAAAGCGAACTATCTGAAATGGGAATGCAAGGTCAACTAGCTGGCCTCCTTTGAGATAGTGTACGGAATATTAATCTCGCATTATTTATCATTTCCTTTAGTTCACACGCAACAAGCTAGATAGCATGAGGCTCTAGAAATCCTAAGAGTTTTTTAATTTAAAAAGGTGGCGTCGATTCGCCCCCACCTTTAAATATATTGGGTTTTAAATTATTTTCGTACTGTTGAAAACTTTTAGACCCGGTAATTTACCGGGTCTAAAAAAAAAAAAAAATATATTTTCTATAATAAATAAAGAGATATGGTTTTAAGCGATGAGGCATTAGATATATGTGATGAACATGGAGGTTTCTGGGAGTTTGTAAAGAAACCTGAATTTCGATTTTATGATAGAAACTGTGACGCACTAGACGAGATTCAACGTGCATTGAGGGAGTATAGATATTCTAAAGGGTTGTTGAAAGAACGTTTTTTGGGTGTTGATGGTAAACCACCGCTCCGTACAAAGGAGGATGTAAAGGTAATGCTTAAAGAAACAAAGATTAAGGTTCCTAAAAATGCTTCTGAATATCAACTTAGAAAATTGCTTTATAGTGAGAGTAAAGCCAAACTGAAGAAGGATTTTGAGTTTCAGTTTCGATACTGTTGCTAAAAGCTCAGGATGTTTGGAATATGAAGGAGATTTTATTTTCAATGTGTTTTAATGAGGATTCCTCATTAAAACGAACAATTAGATCAAGGTAATTTTATATCGACAATATTACCATCGTCCACAATTATATTTTTAGTAGGGATCATGTTTAAAAAAATCTTTACGTTCAACTCTTGTAGAAATTTCTTATCTCGTTTATTACGAATGACATAATTCTCCAACATATTTTCTTTGATATTTTTCCTTTTATATTTCAAGTCTTTATTGGGAGATACGGGTATTGTTTTCTTAACAGTGTTTACGAATTTTTCAACTCCCTCGGTTTTAAGCAACGATTTAAAACTGAGTATTTTATCGTTGGGAATTTCTCCGTATAACAGTTGTTCTATAAACCTGTACACTTTCATATCTTTATTTCTATCGATATATGCGAAACATTCAATGAATTCGATATGCTTAAGTGAAAATTGTAAAAATGGATGAGACATTTTTATTTTATTGGAGAGATCCTTTTAACTAACCCCTCTCATTTTTTCTAGTGAAAACATCAGAGGGAGCTAAATTTCGAAAATATCGACCCCTAAATAGTCCTAAATTTGTATTTTTATTTACGATTGAAAAATTTTTAGAGTTTCACTAGAGTTTCTGATGAAAAAATATTTTTTAAAAAAAGTCACTGTCTAAATAAAGTCACTGGTTCTGATGTTTTGTGTTTAAAAAAATTTTATCAGAGATTCAAGTGAAAATAAAAAACATCAAGGATTCAAGTGAAAATAAAAACATCAGAGATTCAAGTGAAAATAAAAACATCAGAGATTCAAGTGAAAATAAAAACATCAGAGATTCAAGTGAAAATAAAAAGCATCAGAGATTCAAGTGAAAATAAAAACATCAGAGATTCAAGTGAAAATAAAAAACATCAGAGAGTCAAGTGAAAGTGTGCTCAAGGTGCCCTCTTACTACTTATGCCTCATCATGCGGTTCGTCGTCTAGGGGATCCAGCTGATGAGATCCGTGTAGTTTTTAATGCGTCCCAGCGTACAGCAAATGGTCGATCACTGAACGAAATTTTACACGTGGGTCCAAAGTTACAACCGGACATTTGCGATATTCTCATCTGATTCCGCTCATTCCCCTATGTGTTCATTGGCGATCTTAAACAAATGTTCCGCCAAATCTTACATCCTAGAGAGGATCAAGATCTTCTCCGTATTGTTTGGAGAGATTCACCGTTCAGGATTTTGCGCTCTGTACAGTCACTTATGGTACAGCTCCAGCTCCGTTCCTGGCGAACCGGACCTTGAAACATTTGGCAGAGACTCAGGCCATAGACTACCCCAGGGCCTCCCTAGTTCTACTCGAGCAAACCTATGTGGATGACGTTCATGGAGGAGGTGCCTCGATCAAAGAGGCACGTGAGGTTAGGGACGAACTTATTGCTCTGGTAGGCTCCGCAGGTTTTGAGATGCGGAAGTGGGCCGCTAATCACCCCGATCTGCTTCAGGGTATTCCCCAAGATCATTGCCTGATATCGGGCGAAACAGTGGACTTGGATCCCACAGAAGGCACACCCCTTAGAATGTTAGGAGTGGCCTGGGACCCTCGTACTGATACGTTCTTCTTCAAAGTACCAACTATGCCTGTAGTTCGAACCAAGAGGGAGCTGGCTAGTGAGGTCGGTAGAATTTATGACCCCGCGGGCTGGGTCATGCCGGTTTCGGTCTTCGCGCGAATGATCCAGCGTGAGGTGTGCCATGCACGTTTTGACTGGGACGATCCACTTCCCCTCTCCTTAGTTGCTGATTGGTCGAACATCGCTAGATCCATCGATACCCTCTCAGAGCTGAAGATTCCCCGTCACGTTCAGGTTTCTAGTTCCATTCAGTGGCTAGTAGGATTTGCGGACGCCTCTGAAAAGGCATACGCAGCTGTGGTTTATCATGTTTGCGCACAAGGAGGTTCATTTGTGACCCGGCTAGTCACCGCTAGAGCTCGAATTGCCCCCATAAAGCAGGTTTCAATACCTAGGCTAGAACTGCTCGCTGCCGAATTGCTAGGAAAGACCATGAACAAGATTCGGCCACAATTCGCTCATGCTCAATTGGTTGTGTGCTCTGATAGCACTATCGTTCTGTCCTGGCTCACAGCTGACCCAGCGCCGTTATGGAAAGTATTTGTGGGAAACCGTGTAGCCAAAACTCTTTCTTGTTTGCCCCAGGAGCTTTGGTTCCACGTTCAGACGCAGGACAACCCCGCTCATATAGCATCTAGGGGAGCCTTGCCCAATAAACTGATCCAGAATGAGCTTTGGTGGAATGGTCCTCATTGGTTGCACTCAGACCGGTCCTTGTGGCCTATTCGCAGAATTAGGCCCAACCTCAGTCAAACGAGTGTGGCTGAGGAGATCAGAACGGTCAGGTCGCATGCCACCGCTCTGGAGACGACTGACGAGCTGGAGAAAAGATTCAGCTCATTCGGTCGGCTGAGAAGAGTGGTTGCCTGGATCTTACGTTTCGGACGAAACTCCCGCGGTCGAAGAGTTAGGTTTACAACAGTTCGGAGAGTTCCGGTCGAACCATTGGCAACAGAAGAGCTGCGGGCAGCTGATCTAGTTTTAGTACGACGCGCACAAAGTCGACACTTTCAGGATATTCATTCCGCCTTAGACCGTTCCACTCCCCGTACCAAGCTCATGAGACAACTCGCTATATTTCGATCACGAGAAGGCATCATTAGAGTGGGGGGCCGTTTGGAGCATAGCAGTAGCGCATTCGAGACTAGGCATCCAGCACTTTTACCAGCCAAGGATCCGCTCACCCAACTTATCATTCGTCAGGCTCATGAGAGCTGTTTGCATGTCGGTCCGAGGGCGACCCTAGCTCACCTGCGTACGAAGTTCTGGATTATAGATGGTCGGAATGCGGTCACTAGAACTCTCGCAAAGTGCACCCGCTGCTTTTCGATCAAGCCCATAGCCTTTCAACCAGAAATGGGTCAGCTCCCATCAGGGCGGGTTCAGGGAACGTTCACATTCGATCAGGTCGGCATTGATTACGCCGGCCCATTTTCGGTCTCCGTAAGTGGTCTCCGTGGGGCACAAAAAGTAGAAATGTACTTGGCGTGTTTGTTTGCTTTGCCACCAGGCGGTGCACTTAGAAGTAGTTATGGATCTGAGCACCGACAGTTTTCTGCAGTGCCTGGAAAGATTTATCGCTCGAAGAGGGGTGCCCTCCGTCATTTGGTCAGCCAACGGTCGCAATTTTTTGGGGGCAGCCAACCTCCTTAGGAACATTAGGATTGCGCTGGAGACAGGCGTATCGATCACGCTTGCCGAACGTTTGGCTGCTAGGGGGGTGAGCTGGAAGTTCATACCACCAAGGGCTCCTCATTTTGGGGGGTTATGGGAAGCTGCGGTCAAGTCAGCAAAGCGACTTATTAGGGTGAATTTGCGCGATCATACGGTCAATTTCCAAACGTTCAGCACTATAGTGGCTAAAGTCGAGGCCATCCTTAATAGTCGGCCTCTTGTGTTCCAATCCGCCTCGCCGGATGATATTCTCGTTCTTACACCAGGTCACTTCTTGATTCAAAGACCACTTACTGCTCTCCCGGAATCTGAAGGCTGCCTGGACTCCAGCTCGCGCCTTATTCCCAAATGGCGGTTTGTGAACCAGACCGTACAGGGCTTTTGGAAGAAGTGGAGTAAGGAGTACCTGCTTGATCTGCAGGCACGGGCCAAATGGAATACTCCTGACCGACCCCCTGGTTTAGGAGATGTAGTGTTGATCATGGACGATAATCGTCCACCGCTCTCTTGGCCCATGGGCGTGATTACCGATCTTCACGCTGGTTCTGATGGTATTGTTCGGGTAGCCAAAGTTAGGTCCACCAATGGAGAGCTGACACGTCCATTGGTCAAGCTTTGCCCAATGCCCAAGGAGCAGTCCGAATGACGGGCGTCATGGGGTGGGGGGGGGAGGATGTTTGGACGTAGGTACATAAACGCCCGAAGTAGTGCGTCTGGTGTCCGCTCGAGCGCTAGCTGCGGCTAGCGGGTTGGATCAGATCATGCTGTTTTTTGGGTCTTAGAACGAACGAATATAATTGCGCTTATATTAGTAAATTGCAGCAAGCATCACGTCAGCCATAGGCGGTGCAATTTCGGTCTGTCGGTCCAGAGTTATGAAATACGTTCTTTCATGTAGTTCTTTGGGTTTTTGCAAACCTGAGCTCCTCTCGAACGGCAAGATGGCGTTCAACCTCCGAAATGGGAAAGTTATAAGAAGTTTTTTAATTGTATAAATAATAAATTGTTATCCAAATCGATCGTTCTATTTCCTTCTCACATTAAATTCGTTAAAGTGAATTTCATTTGAGTTTTTCGTTCCCGATCAAACAACCTCCTTACCCGTCATCAAAAACCCGGCGAATCCATCGATGAGTACCTACATCACTGCTCTAAAAAACTTGAGCCATACCTGTGAGTTGAAAGACTCTTTGGTTAAGGATGTCCTAATTCTCGGATTAAGTGGAGAAAATAAGAAAATGAGAGAGCGACTACTGCAAGAAACCGATCTTGATTAAAGGCGCCCATACACTGTCCAACCGTCGGACCCAACAAGGGGTGGGGAGAGGCGAAAACGCGCCCCCCTGCCAACCCGACGGCGCATCACACACGATCCAACCAAACGAGCACCCAATCCGACCAAGTTTCCCGCGTTTTTTTATTTTTCCCGAATGCTTCAAGTGTTCGAATTTCGTAGTTACGTTCATTAGTGTTTTTTGTAAACAGTAAACACCAATTATCCAAACTCCTATATCTTGAGGTACTGGCACAACTGATAACAGGAGAAACTGATAAAAATTACGTAAAACAATGTGTGTCTGCTTCAGACAAACAAAAAATTACAGGAGAAGAAGAAGAAGTTGGTCCGACAGCGCCACACACGGTACAACTTGGTCGGGAGTAATGGAGGGGGAAGGGCACAACCATGTTTGTTGGGCGGTTTTGCCATCCGACCACACCCAACCAGTTTGGTCGGATCCAACGGTTGGACGTCCTCCCACACACAATCCAACAGTAGGGAACGGGAGGCGTTTTCATCTCTCCCCACCCCTTGTTGGGTCCGACGGTTGGACAGTGTATGGGCGCCTTTACCCAAAGCCATTTCATTGTGCAAATCTTATGAGCTTTCGCAGCTACAAGCACAAGCTTTGGAAAGACCGTCCGAATCCGATCAGGAGATCAATAAAATTGCGATCGGTTCGCAAAATTCATCAAATCAACCTGTCATCTCAAGGTCAAGAGCGAAAAAATTCTGGTGGAAACAACGATAAATCCCAATGGAATAATCATCTAACGTCACGAGCAAGGTCCAAATCAAGACACGAGGCAACGCAGTAATGAACACAGAAAACCCTACTATACTACGTAATGAACGCGGTAATATGCGCGGTAATATACGCGGTAATGAACGCGACGGGAAGAAGTGCGGGCGATGCGGCCAAGTTCATCGGTATTTAAATGTCCTGCAAAAGGTGTCAAGTGCGAAACGTGCGGCAAGTACAACCACTACACTCACAAGTGCAGATTCCGAAAAGTGCAAACCCTTGATCTCCGCGATGACAGGTATGCCAGCGATGATAGCTCATCCGAAGGCGATGATTATTATGTTTGTCACGTCTCAACGTCAAAACATTCAAGTATTTGGTCGGTAGAGCTCATCATTAATGGAAAAACCATATTTGTGCAGCTTGATACGGGTGCGCAACTTAACTGCATGTCCCTTTCTGTTTTTGAAAGTCTAGGTTTGAGTCAAAATATTCGTCAACCGTCCAATACGAAAATCACATCATATTGTGGTAATACGATACCGAGCTCTGGTTATTGCATGTTGTTATGTACAATCAGCGGTAAATCGTATCAGATTCCATTCGATGTGGTCGATATCAAGTGTCCTACGGTTTTGGGTCTAAACACATGCCATTCTTTGAATTTGATAAAAAGGGTTCATTCAATAACTGATAATCCAGACGTAAGCCAACTGTTGTCATCGTACATGTCATGCTTCGAAGGTCTAGGAAAACTCCCTACTCCTTGTAAATTAACTTTGAAAGACGGGGCAATTCCCGTAATCGATGCTCCCAGAAAACTACCATTCAAAATTCACGAAAAAGTTAAGTCTGAACTTGCTAGAATGGAGGCAGATCAAGTGATTTCTTAAGTAAAT
The DNA here is from genome assembly GCA_954871275.1 of Leptopterna dolabrata. NCBI lineage: Eukaryota > Metazoa > Arthropoda > Insecta > Hemiptera > Miridae > Leptopterna > Leptopterna dolabrata. Next base: position 18,751,929 of record OX940974.1, read on the forward strand.
GAACCTTCGGATTGGGTAAGCTCTATGGTTGTGACCACCAAAAAGTCAGGTGATCTTCGAATATGCGTTGATCCAAGGAATCTTAACAAAAATTTGTAAAGGGAACATTTTCAGCTACCTACTTTAGAAGACATTAGAGCAAAAATAAACAAAGCGTCGGTGTTCACTACACTTGATGCTAATTCTGGGTTTTGGATAGTCCCTGTAGATGAAGAAAGTACCAGACTTCTCACTTTTAACACTCTCTGGGGTAGGTACAAGTTCCTTAGACTTCCTTTTGGTATATCTGTGGCCAGTGAAATTTTTCATGCAAAAATGCAGCAAATATTTGGAGGTCTCCCACGAGTATGCGTGTTTCTGGACGATTTATTAATTTTTGGTAATTCTATTGAAGAACACAACGCTAGGTTACAAGCTGTGCTTGATCGGGCAAAATCCTATAATATCAAGTTTAATAAATTGAAATGCAAATTCGCCCTGACTGAAATTAAATACCTTGGCCACAAGTTCTCAAAAAACGGAATACGCCCAGATGACTCTAAGATAAAAGCAATTTGTGACATGCCAGTCCCAAAAGATAAAAATAACGTACGAAGATTTTTAGGCATGATTACCTACTTAGGTAGTTACATCAATAACGTGTCAGAGAAAACTGAGCCCCTCCGATTACTGATCAGGAAAGACAGTGAATGGAAATGGGAGGCAAATCATCAAAAAGTATTCGAACGTCTAAAATCTGAAATAACTTCCGCACCAATTTTGGCGCATTTTGACGTCAATAGCCCTATTACTCTAACAGTGGATGCCTCGAAATCAGCTGTAGGCGCATGCCTTCTCCAAAACAACAAGCCTGTGGCTTATGCATCCCAAACTCTCACGAAAAGTCAACAAAACTACCCTCAAATAGGTAAAGAGCTGTATGCCGTAGTATTTGCTTGTAAACGCTTCTATCAGTACATTTTTGGTCAGTCGATTATTATAGAAACTGATCATGCTCCTCTAGTATCACTCAGTAGAAAACCTCTAGGAAGAGTACCACCTAGTCTACTATTAATGTTCCTAAAATTGCAACAATTTGATTTCAAATTGGTACACAAGCCGGGGAAATTTATGTACGTGGCAGACGCATTGTCGCGAGCCCCCTTAGCTGATATTGATGATTGTATTGATGAAAATGTCACAGTTCATGTAAATTGGGTTCATGGTTCTTTGGCCATACATCCAAAGACCTTGGCTCAAATCCAAGCCGAAACGGAAAAGGATAACACCTTAACATTGATGAAAAAATATTGTGCATGCGGTTGGCCTTAGAATAAAAATCAATTAGAAGATTCTGTCAGATGTTTCTGGAGTTTCCGTGATGAATTGTCAGTTGTTAGAGGCGTAATCATGAAGAATTCCAGCATCGTTGTTCCGAGAAGTATGGTGATTATCATTTTGCGCAAAATCCATACTAGTCATATGGGTGTGGAAAAAGCAAAAAGTTTGATTCGTGGTGTACTGTTTTGGCCTCAAATGACAACTGATATAGACAATTTTGTTAATAACTGTTCTGCTTGTATAAAATTTAAACCTAATCAAAGGTATGAGCCTTTGATTCCTCACGAAATTCCGAATTTACCATGGCAAAAGTTAAGTGCCGATTTTTTTGAATTGGAATCTCAAACATATCTTGTTTTAATGGATTATTTTTCCAAGTACATCGCGGTGATAAAAGTTAATTCAACCAATGCTGCGACAACAATAATGAACATGAAAGCTATTTTTAGTAGACACGGAATTCCTATGGTATTACAAACAGATAACGGTCCACCTTGGGACTCCAAGGAGTTCAAAGTTTTCATGAATAATTGGGAAATAGAACACAGCACAAGTAGCTGTAATTATGCACGTAGTAATGGACAGGCTGAAAGCGGCGTTAAAATAGCTAAAAACATATTTAAAAAATGTAAAGAGGCAAATGACGATTTCTTCTTAGCCTTGTTACACTACCGAAATACGCCAAAAGGAAAAATGGGTTCGCCTGCTCAAATTTTAATGTCAAGGCGTTTACGGTGTGTTCTCCCAATTCATCAAAAACTATTGGCCCCTAAAATATTGTCTCCTGCTAGTCAAAGGAAGTTAATATAATAATAATAATATTAATTCTTTTCATTTGGTCCCTTGATTTCAACTCCCTCAAACGCCTCCGTGTACTCTTCAATTCCTGTGTCCGCTATGTTTTCCGGCTCAGATCCTGTGGACATGTATCCCTCCATGCTGACCACCTCCTTGGCATGGATATTATAACGTACCTCAATGTTCAATCCCTCTGCATAATTTTTCGCGCTACTAAGGGCTGTCTACCTTCCTTTGTCAATAACATGTTTCTTCCTGGCTCGGGTCGTGCCAACAATATTGCCATCACTCGGTACTCCAGTATGGCCATGGCATGAGCAAGTCAGTCTCAATTGCAAGAGCGAGGCTGTGGAATTCCCTCCCTCTGGCGATTCGTTGTGCCTCTTCCCTTGGTGCGTTCGGGGGTGCTGTTGAGCGCCACTTCCTTGTCGAGCGATAGAATCCTCTCCTTCTCTGCTGTCTCTCTTACTCTTACTCTTCCTCTTCCTCTCCCTCTCCCTCTCCCCCCCCCCCCCCCACACTATCTCTTTCTTATCTTTTCTTCCTCTTCTTTTCCCTCATCCTGTTTATTCTAATAACATTCTGTTTTGTATACTCTAATGGAGTATATTCTAACCTGTTTACTATGTGCCCTTCAGGCTGATTGTTTTTTTAAATGCCCCTCAGGCCTTTTTTTCTTTTTTTTAACTTAAAATTAGTATTTTTCTTATTTACTTGAAATTAGAATTAGTATAGTAATTTTTCGAATGACATGCGAGTTGGGACTCTGTCCTATATGTCAGAAAATATATAAATAAATAAATTAAATAAATAATCGAAAATCAAAACAGATACAAAGCACATCATGATAAAAGATCTCATACACTCAAAGATTTAAAAATAGGCCAAAAAGTATTTTTCAAGAAAAATACGAAATCTCATTGGGAGGAAGCAGTTGTTGAAAAATTTGCCGGTCCTCGTTCGTACTTCGTCAGAAGTATGAATGACAAACTTTATCGCTGGAATCGAGTGCATATATTTGCTGGTCCTGATCCTATTCTAAAACAAATCGCAAACGATCAACGAGTAGGTACCTATGCAACATCAAAGTTCGCCGAAACCTCTTTCACCCATTAAACAACATCAGGAACCAAAGTAACTCCGGCAGAGCATAGTATTTCTCAACCGTCATCACTTCACAACACAACACCGCCAAGTTCCAAACAAAACGAAGTAAGAACTAGGTTTGGAAGGTTAATCAAGGAACCAAAGCGCTTACAGTTTTAACGAGTTGTTCCTTGTGGGGAACATAAATGTATTTAGGGTAAAACCACCTATTGTTGACACTATTAGAGAGACAAATCAGTTCAAACCGCCTTGAACGCAAGTTTTCCAGAAATTAAAACTTTTGGGTAGTTATTATGAATTGTGAGTTCCTTGTGAACAGTTTGCTCGTATTAGATTCCCCTAAATACCTTTGTTGATTATCATAAACGAGTTTTTTCAAAAGTGGATTTTTGTCCCTAATGTTGACACATTTCCTTTTAGAAATTCCAATTGTTGACACTTGCTGGTCTTAATGTTGACACCTATACGTTCTATTTACCCTTCGTTTTCCTGAGGTCTTACCTAATTACCAAAGGTACCTAAATGGACAAAAGAGGCTTTAAAACCATTTAGGTAAAATTTAATTCACGAAAGGCTTCAAAATTAATACAAACGTACAATTAGGCAAAACACGTGAGAACGAGTTCTGTAGGATTTCAGAATCGTACCTAAACCACGACAGAGAAGGGAAGATTTCGACATAGGTAGGTAGGTAATCTTGTATCGGAACAGGAACCGATACCGGGAATTGAAATTTCCCTGTATTTCTTCCGTAGCGACTGGGCTTGGGCAATTTGCAAATTACGTTTTCGACTGAAAGGAAACGATCTCCTTCGGTAGTTGGCCTAAATACCGTCCTCAGTCTGTTGCAGGGTAGCTGTACCTAACAGTATTGAAGAGGTGGCAGGGTGGGTATAACAACAAAAAGATCAAAATATGTCAACTTTAGGAACCGAATGTCAACATTGGGAACAGGTCATGTCACCCTAAGGTTCCACTTCGCTAAATGAAAAAATTCAAGGATCTCGATATTCTACGAAGTTATTTCAACCCAAATATCACCTTAGCAACTCAAACAACAGTTTTCCCAAATGTTGACAGTGCGTCAACATTAGGACACAAACACGTTTCACGGAACCTAATGTTGACACCTAACATAACCACGTTTTTCTATTGAAATTAAAGGTTTTGATGCGTACGTATTCTTCCTTATGTTATTTATAGAGCAGACGATGCGAAAATTTAATTTTTACACATAATAATTGACTTGAAAGCTCTAAATTTGTAGACTTAGCTCACTAGCACGAGACACAGGATATCCGCCGCTGGCGTGACTGATACAGCTGTCATCGGTTTCAAATCACCCAGACAATTTCTGCAACGTTATTATAACCACTGGAGTTGGTCAACCTCAATACTTACATTCTTATCTGTAAAATGACGCCACTTTCGGGTGTGTACAGTGCCTCAGTACCTTATTTTTGCGTTTTGAAATTAAAGTGTCAAAATTAGGAATAGTGTCAACAATAGGCGGTTTTACCCTATGCCGTACCAACTAAAATAGTATGTTAAATTTTATATGCAAAAAAAAAGAAGAAAAAAAAGAGCATGTTGAATTAAATAATTAATTGATAATAATTATTATTTCTAAATTTATATTTTACATTTTTACATTAACATTTATACAATAACTAACTTACTATTGTTATAAATAATATCCAGTGATTACTTGATCATATGTAACGATACAGTTATCATTATTCGACTGGAAGGCGATTGGCCATTATTACCTGTGCTCTCTTATGAACAAAGTGGCTCTCCTGAATAAATCATATTTTTTCATCCTCTATCATCCAGCGAGTTTTTCATTTTAACAATATCTATAAAATTAGAGCAGTGGAATAACAAAAAACACGGAAGTTGAGTGTCCTGCGAGATCTCAGAATAATTGATACAAACCTTAAGTTGAAATTGATCTATCTTGTGGACGGTTGAACATGAAATAGTAAAATACTATATATTCTTGAAGGGAATGTGATGCTCTACAACTTCCTCTCTCATCACATTTAGGTAGGAGGGAGAGAGAAAACCAGAAACACATTTTTTGTTGGGGTCAAAATTAGCTACTTTTGAGCGCAGTAGTCTATGCGAGATAGTGGATAAATTAACTGAGTCAATCTTGTAGCACATTTTATCGGCTTTGATTTTGTGTGGAGTGGTCTTATCGCTAGGACGCATAGTTTCCGAGATAAAAGCAGTAAGCAATCAAAATAGTGTGCTGCTGGAATGGTCCAGTAGGTTAACTACTCAGCATAGTTGAGCATGCTTGATTATCTTCTTCAGGTGGTAGCGAAGAGAGCACAGTAATGAGAGACCAACCAGTATTCTGACATCTAGAGGTTGATTGGTCAGCTTGTTTTTTCTGTATAATATTACGTTTGAGGCCTGGCTATTTTTGCCTGTGTTTTATTCGTTCTCTGGTTTCCTATTTGTTAGCCTTTCTATTGCTTGCTTTTTGTCGCCATTATTAATTTACTCGATCCTACCCCGGAGGGGCCATATGTTCGGCATTTCGTGCTTTCGGAAGAGCGCCACCATTGAAACTCCTCAGGTAGACTGGGTTTCTCATTAACTTCGTTAGAAAAGAAATTTGTCCCCAGAAATTTGGCCTGAAGCTGTACATAGATACGAGTACATCATCCTGTCAGTGTGTCTCACAACTGAACAAGAATCGTGTTTCTCGATCCCATGTGTTGCATTTGTTATTTCGACCCAGTGAATTCAGTTATTAATGGTTTTTTGTTAATAGGTTGTTCATGGATCCACATGCACCCACTGCAAAGCACTGATCACAAACGAAGACATCTTCATCTCGCACTCCATCCAGTATTCGAACTCCAACTATGGAACTCCCAGCAGCTCATTCTCCCCAATCCATGCGTGATTTGCCGCGAGACGCTGACCAGCGAGATGGAGACCCCGACTACTCACCAAGTTTCACCTCCAAATGGACATGGTCAAATGCAGTAAGTGTAAGGTAAATGTCCACGTAAGAGTTGTAGTTTTTTTCCCCCCCCCCTTCTTTATTGGCTTCTGTGACAATACAGCCGTTACAGGTAGGTGTATTACAATATGCGGTTCACAATAACATTCTTACAAAATGATAATACAACATACAAAGTGATATTACAATGTTACGGACATTAGTGATGTTTACAAAATAAGAGAGATTCACAGAGAGAGAGAGAAAGATGTACAGTGTGATGTTACACTGTTTTATAAAGTCATAAAGGATAACGTACACTTCGAAATTTCCTTCAGCTAAAATGGTGTCCAGGTTAAAGGGATTGTGGACTTCCTTCGAAATCTTCTCCAAGAATTCCTGTCTGGTGGAAGAGTAAGCTGTGCACTCCAAAATGATGTGTTGGTTCGTTTCTGGGTCCTCACCGCAACGTCTGCATTGGGATGACTGTACGATATGTATTCGGTGAAGGTATTCGTTTGTACAGCTGTGCCCACTTCTAAGTCGTACCATGGTTTTGTAGAAAGCTTTAGGTTGAGCGTCTTTGGCGTCTATGAACCACGGTTTCATAGTTTTTGGAGGGAATAAAGACTTGTATCTTATTCCTGCTTTGTACTCTACGAACTGGTTCTTCCATTTACTCAGGAGAGCAAGAGCCAGAAAGCGTTTCAGATCCGTGGGCGGAAATTCTGGAGAAGGGGGTGGAAGGGCGAGAGATATCGCCTTATTAGCTTCTCGGTCTGCTGCCTCGTTACCAGGAACACCACAGTGACCCCGAATCCAACAGAAGATGACACGAACTCCAATTGTCTTCAGTCGTCCCACAATCCGGAGTATGGAGGCTTCGATCTGAGTCAGTTTCGACGACGCGGCTATGTTCGTAAATTTGGCTGTGATGCTCTTAGAGTCAGTCATGATGACGATACTAGAGGTGGCTGCTGAGTGTTCGTCATGAGCATACGTAAGCGTCTTTAGTACGGCATATGTCTCCGCAGTGTAGATCGATGCATGGTTCCATAATCGGAAGCCACGTTGCATGGAAAGTTCAGGGATGACAAAGGCGCAGCTCACTCTCCCCTGCTGTGCAGAACCATCGGTACCTATATATTAACAGGCTGCTGGGCCAGCGACTCCGGATAAATTCAGTTGACCCAGTTGAGTCGTATGCTGACTGAGGCAATGCGGTTACCGATAGAGGGAATTTGAAGGTGTCAAAAGGAACTGAGTAATTGTATGGAATAGAAGACTGGCTAATCCACGGAAGTTCGGAGCTCAGATCAGTGAAGCTGTTACACAGGATAGGTGACGGTTTTTTCATCCAGTAGCGAGCTATAAGATTGTCAATGGCCAAAATTCGGATCTTAGTCATTCTGTATGGATCTTTGCTATTGATTTTAGCCACATATCGATCAGATAGCAGTTTTCTGCGTAGGGTTAAAGGGGGTTCTCCAGCTTCCGCCAGCAGCACGTTAATCGAAGTTGAGCGCAGGGCTCCCAGAATGATTCTCAAACCAGCATAGTGGACTTTTTCCAATTTATCGAGCCATGAGTCGGCTGCTGATCCATAAAACTGACAACCATAGTCAAAAATACATCGCACTGTCGATCGAAAAAAAAGCAGTGATACCTGGGGGTCAGCTCCCCAGGCTGTGCGGGTGAACGCTTTCATTAAATTGAAATACGGCTCCACTTTTTTCTTGATTTCCAGTATGTAATGATTCCAGTTCATCCTCGTAGTCAGCGTCATACCGAGAAACTTGACTTTGCGAGCACATGGGAACACTAAATTTCCCAATGTAACATTCTGCTGGTAGGGGAGTCGATTTCTTCGGGAGAATGGGCACAGCACGGATTTTTGTACAGATATAGATAGACCTAGGCTTCTGAAATAGTTCAAAACGCTAGTCGCTGCAGAGCTCATTAAGTCAGTACAGTCATTAGGATCAAAAGCGGTACAGTACAGGCAGATATCATCCGCGTACTGAATGATCTTGATTTGGTCTGGAAGGATGTCTACTATATCCGCTACATAGAGGGTATAGAGCACAGTACTCAAAATGGCTCCCTGCGGAAGGCCCCTCCAAGAGACGCGAGGCCCCAGGAGTTGACCTCCGTACCATACATGGATGTTCCTCTCCTGTATTAAATGGATGACGCTTTTCACGGCAGCTTGAGGAAGACCGATCGAAGCTAGCTTGGAACTTAGCAGGGGTATTTCAACGCTGTCGTACGCGGATGAAACGTCGAGAAAAAGTGCCAAGGTTTTTTCATTGTCAGTCAGGCCCTGATATATATCCGTTACTAATGAAGTAAGCGCGTCCGATGTTGAACGAGATGCTCTAAATCCGAACTGGCTGTCAGGTAACTTCCTTTCGGTCTCGAGCCACCACATCAATCTGGCCTTTACCATTCGCTCAAAGGTTTTAAGTAAGCAGGATGCGAGAGCAATTGGTCGGTAAGGGACGGGATCATGGGACGGTTTTCCAGGCTTTTGAACCGGAATGATTATGAAATCCTTCCAACATTCGGGAAAGGACCCTGTTTGCCAGAATTCGTTGTAAAAGGCGAGCAGTCGTTGTTGGAAAGTAGAGGGAAGGTGGTGGAGGGACTCGTAATTAAGTCCATCCATACCGGGCGCTGTACCTGGGTGGCCCTTAATCGCGTCTCTAAACTCTTGTAGTGTAAAGTTGCTCATGAAGTGTTCTTGAAAGGAGTTTTCGTAGGGCAAATCTGGTGGGATCGGTGGCAGTTGGGACCACTCTGGTGATAAGTTACAACAAAACTCATCAATCCAACTCCCATTTTGTGGTCTAGGGCTGGGCGATCTACCATACTGTATGCACCGAATATGGTCCCATATCTGTTTTATTGGGGTTAGCTTATTCAAAGTACCACAAAAGGTCCTAAAGGACCCTCTTTTCGCTTGTGTTATGACCAGTTTAGCACGGGCTGAGCATCTGAGCACTTCCAGATAGTTTGATAGATTAGAAAGGAATTTATAAACTCTGAACGCCCTCTGCCGTTCCTCAACAGCCCTAGCGCACACCTGGTTCCACCAATAGTTCCTTCGTTTTTTGTTCCAGGGGCGGCATCGCGGTATAGCATGATCACACGCAAGTGAAATCATACTTACGAATTCGTCGTAACTGAGGTTGTCGCTTTGAATAACATCTGAGTGAGCCATTAAATAGTCGTAGAACTTGACCCAGTCGGCTCTCCTGAAGTTCCATTTCCTATACGGTGGAACAGGTCTTGATTCCTCTCGAAAATCTGATGATATGAGAGTTGGCCAGTGATTGGACCCCATAGCATCGTCTAAAACTGTCCAATGGAAACGAGGAGCGTAATGGGCACTGACAAAAGTTAAGTCCAGAGCTGACTGAATTCGCTGGGCTGTTGGAGAGCCATCATTTAAAAGGACAAGATCGGTATTAGCTATGGCATCAAAAAGGGTAGAACCGTAAGAGTCGGTGTAAGAACATCCCACCGCTGTATGATGACAGTTGAAGTCTCCCGTTATGATATACGGATGGGGGATACCTGCCAAAAGCGTTTCCCATTGATTGATTGTTACTGGATTGCTCGGAACATTATATATGGCCACAATGGTAAATTTTAAATTGTTCAGGAGTCGGATGGTAGCAGCGACAAGAAACAGCCCGTTTATTTGCGGGCTAATTCGTAATCGTTCATATGGAATATCAGTACGTATAAGGAGGGCTGCCCCTGCCCTTCCATCATTCCGATCGTGGCGTAATAGATCGTACCCACCTAAGGAGTATTGCCTTGTGGGATGAAACCAAGTTTCCGATATCGCCATTGCAGTAACGGAGTTGCTTGAAACAAAATGCTCCAAGCTACCTTTGTTCTTTACTAATGATCGCGCATTCCACTGTAATATTTGAACTTGATTGTTGTCAGACCTAATAGTCGGAATCATTGGGCGTAGTATTGGTTACTGATTCTTCTGTCGAGAGACAGAGTGGTTTTCAATCATATTTTCTAGAATCGTAGCGAGTGATTGAGAAAATGATTCAGAGTTTTGCGGTAACTCGGGGTTTTTTAATAGGTTGTTGATGGAATGCAAAGTAAATTTAATTACTTCCGCATCCTCTGCTTCTATTGGTTCGGGGTTGCGACTGCGTCCCTTTGACCGATTGCTGCGGAGTGCAATATCTGAGATTTGTGAATTAGATTGTGAATTTAGTAAGTTAGCATTGTATTCCTGACTCTCCCCGTACCAGTCTTCAGAATTGTCCGTTGACTTGTCCAACTTTTTGCTTTTGTTCGGGCGACTATAAGGGAGTAACCGAGTTGATCTGCGGGTTTGTTTCTTTTGTGAAAATTGGGATGAGACGATTGGTTCTGGAAAGTGCTCACTTTGAGGTTCGTCTGGGGGACTCAAGGCAATGAATCGATTTTGGGTGACAGTAGCATAAGAATCTTTCGAAAAGCGTGATTTCATTTGTTTTTGTCGTTCGACCAATAAGGGGCAGGTTTTACTGTCTGCCTTGTGATCTTGGGCCTTACAGTTTATACAGAATAGGCGCGATTTGTCAGGAGAACCACATGAGTCGTCCTCGTGTTTATCACCACAGTGCAAACATCTGACACCATCTCTACACTGGAACTTTATATGTCCTACTCTGCGACAAAGGGTGCACACCCGGAAGGGAGGAATGTACGGGTCTACCCTACAGCGGGCTCCATAAATGGAAACATATTCCGGTAAATCTTGGGCGTCGAAGACTATGAAACATGTGGGTAGTTTCGTTATCGATTGAGGGCCGTTCGTGCCGACTGAATTACGAGATAGTCGCCTGATTCTTACAACCGGTATTGGAGTTACCATTTCGCTAATAATTTCCTCATCTTGTAGACTTATACCAATGTTACGAACAACGCCAGTTCTGTAAATGAGCGAATCCGGTATATAGGCCAATAGTCCTCTGGTTTGGAAACCAGTGAAATCTAGCAGAGTATTAGCAGCTAAAGCTGAATCGAGTTCGATTTTTAATCGGTTGCCACCAATGGTATAAATATTTAAAATAGTACTCTTATTAACTGCTTTACTTTGGAACAGCCAGCGGCCAAATACCATGGGATGAGTTTTTCCGATTTTGTCCTTCAGGCTTTCCACAAAAATGAAAAAAGGCCCTTTATCATTCGGTCGAAATCTGTTTTTGATTATGCGTTTTTGGAATTCATTAAATTCTGGAGATGATTGATTATCGCCGGTATTAACTTTTGGATCTTTTATGGAACTATTATTAATCGGGGGGAGGGGTTCAGACCCTCCCCCTCCTCCGCCACTCATCAGTTATGTAATACCTCCTAGGTAGGTGATATAATTCTGATAATGACAGAAACGAATTAGCGATAAGAGAGGATGAGTTCACGAGCGAGCGTAAGTAGATAAAGAAGCTAAGGCAATGTCCTAATTGGTAAGCATCGCGCGATCGGGCGATGAGCGATGGTCGCTGCATCGGACGATGAAAATATCAAACTTAACAAAGTAGTAAAGTTGTCCTCTTTGAACCTCGGATGCGCTCGCGCGATGGGGAAGATCGCCCGCACTTGTTTGTTTTGACATCGCATCGCGTACATCGCCCCATCGCGTAAGCAACAAACCTATCCTTTCTGAGGGGAGTGTCCTATTCAGTTACGGACTTCCACCAGCCAGCGCGACCGCCAAACGCCTCATCGCCTCAAAACAAACCAGTTTGTTTTTCGACGCGCGATCAACAGTATTTGTGCAGTAATGACTTTTGAAGAACATTTAATTAACGAAATTCGTGTGAACCCAATCTTCGACGCTTATTGGTACCTTGAAACTGGTGACTGTGTGGCTGCAGATATAGTCAAAAATGTTGTAACCAGGCTTGCCAGACATACTTTTTAGCGGATTTTCAAAGAAAATGAAGGAAATGAAAGGAAATTAATGAAGGAAATGAATGAATGTTCATAAATGAAGGAAATGAAGGGAAATGATGAATGATTTTCGAAGTAAATGATGATGATGTATTATATATTTAAATTTGTTTATGTGTCACCCCAGACGATATCTGTCCTGGAGTACATGATAAAAATTTCAAAATTTTCGTACTGCCAAACAAAAGGATGAGTCCGAAGATGAGCAATTTAAAAATATTCTAAGGTGGGTCAAAAATCGATAAAAATTGCTAAAGTCCCGAGCAGTTGATATAAAATCACTGGACGTGGTATGGAATGGTGAGTAAGACAAAAAAAATTTCAGTTGTTTTTCATACAGAACAGGTCCATTTCGGATTTTTGGGAGTCAAAAACTGGTGTTAAGGGCTAAAATCAATATTAATTCGTGTGGAACGGTGATTCACGACGGAGCGAATATTTCGATGATAAAAACATTTTCTTGAAAAAGAGTGGGTCAAATTTGACTTTGTAAGGGTCAAAAATTGGTAAAAATGGCTAAATATCACGAATAAAATTATATAATTCTACGAAAAGTGGTATCGTTTCTCGCTACCTATATCATTTGTTTACACAATAGCACGAATATTTTTTGAAAATTCGCTCTCGCACGAATATTTTTTGTACTTTATACTCACACTGCATGACTGGATTTTTTTTTTCAAAGTTTTGTACTTTATTTTTGGTTACTGTACTTCACTGTGACAACTTCTATGCTGAGAATGAGAATATTCTTTAAAAAGCATCGGAAAATAAACAAAAACTCAGCATCTACGCATATGAAGGCATTTCCGGCAATGAGAACGGAACTGAGGTGGTCGCGCTATGGCGTGTTTTTCATCGCGCTATCGTCTGGTCGCACTAAATAGGCGATCGACGGGCAAATGAATTAGGACAGGCATTTAGATCGCGCGATCAACGCGTGATCGTGCGATCATCGTTGATCGCCCGATCGCGCGATGCCTTCCCAATTAGGACATAGCCTAAGCGCTTATCTTACTGTCCGAAGTCTGGCAGATCGACGAGAGTGATCAAGAACACGTCTTCTCTCGACGGAGACTGCTTCACAACTGAAGAGTTGTAGTTATCTTCTGTAATAAGACTCTTCATTATTATAGTATCTGTTGCTGAGCCATGAGATTTTAACAAGGTTAGTTCAGTGTTCTTGTTCTCCAAACCATAGACCATTTAAACAGAAGCTACCAGCTGTAACCGGAAACACCATAGGCAACAACTAGTTTCTGGTACCTACCAACTTCTCACCATCCAATGTTTATCGTACATACAAGTGGATGTGTGCTTCAGATATCAGATGTGTCTGGTGATTTGATATCTGATGGTCACACAGGGGTTACGGTGGCTCCCAAAAACCCTCAGCTCAATTTTGACGGGGGATTTTGCACTATTTGTGAATAATATAGGTACCCCATATTCTCCTCACCTATTCGCCAAGCATTGCTTATCCTATTCATCAAAATGTACGTCTTAACCATGGGAACCTACCCAAATGAATCTACAATAAAAGAAAAGTTATTACTAATTTTGCGTCGACTGAGAACCTCAGCCATCCCTACCATTTTATACCTTTCTAGGCTAGTCCCATTAGAAGAGCCTCCGAAGTTCTGTGTTTGATTTGCCAATATTTGAGGAAAATCAAAATTTTGATCAGTGAACCACGTTTTCTGAATTTTTTGCATGTCCTGAACACGATTGTGAGGATGAAAATTCGCAATTCTCTCTCCTTATAGATGGCAAGTACCTGTGTGTGCATACCTTTGGCTCCATTTCTCGAAACGCCCCAATGCTGGGCATGGCTGCATGGCTGTTTTGGAGCCATGCAGTGCGATGGGGACTGGGTGAAGCTGTTTCATGGTATGGTGGAGTCGCCCGACGAAGCTACAGGGATCCTCAGGCTCACCAGTTTCCTGCAGGAATTGACCTGGGAGACGAATGGTGGTACCGTAGACCATCTCCGCTGGCGATGTACCATTCTCCTGGGTAGCTGAACGCAATCCTAAAAGGATTAGAGGGAGAGTTTCAGCCCAGTGTGGAGAGGCATGGCAACGTATCGCGGCCTTCAAGCATCTATGCCATCGTTCCAGCAGGCCGTTGGATTCGGGATGAAAGGCGGTAGTATGGATATGATGTGCTCCTAACAGCTGTGATAAAGCTCGAAATAATGAGGACTCGAACTGCCGCCCCTGGTCTGTAGTTATGCGCAACGGAGTTCCGAACTTGGATATCCATCCCCCTACAAAAGCACTTGCTACTGTTTCCGCAGTTATGTCACTCACCGGGAAACACTCTGGCCACCGTGTGAATCGATCAATGCAGGTGACACAATAACGATATCCGTCACTAGGCGGAAGAGGAACTACAATGTCTATATGGACATGGGCGAAGCGTTCACCTGGGTCGAGGAAAGTAGCCGGGGGACTGACAGTGTGCCGTTGAACTTTCGAAGCTTGACACGGAATACAGGTACGTACAAAAGCTGTGGTGCTCTTGGACATTGGTGGCCAGAAAAATCGCGTTCGCAACATGTTATAAGTGCCACGTATGCCAGGGTGCGCTAACTCCTGGCAGGGTCGCCACTTGACGCGTCACTATATGTAGAACAGAGTAGAGATGCTAACTGTTACGAAAAGGCGTGGAATTCGGGTATAGCAGAGATGGTTTGATCGTGGGTTTCACCCCATTTTGGAAGGAAACCCCCAAAGCCATCCTAGCTAAACCCCACCACCCTGCCGTACTCCTACCTTTCCCTGAATCACGGGAAATGAATGCAAACTTCTAACTAACATGTTTGAGAATTGAAATACTAAGAAAAAATGAAATCACCTATCTTTACTTTATTATCCTAAAAGGGGGCGTTCCACCAACTGTTTCCCTCCCATAAAAGAGAAAAGAAACAGTAAACAAAAATAATAGTTTTCAGGTTATACAAAAAACAAATCGAGGTAGAGCTACTCTTCATACACCATCCCCAAAACTCAAGTGGCTAGTGACTTCCATACCATCGTCGGTCTCGCAGCTTTGTCAAACTCATCTTGTCCCAATTTCTAATAGTGTACCTACTTCCAGTTTTTACATTTTAAATGTCTATCGTGTGATAATTCGATAATGGGCGACGGATCCTCCACGTCGGGAACGAACTTATCCTGGAAATGGACCTAGTTTAAAGTGTACATGTGATAGTGTAGTGTCCGAAAATTGCGTCAAGAATTCTAGATCACCTCCAGAGGAAAACAAAATCAATCGTCGACTTACCTTGCTTCCTAGAACTCCACTATAAGACCTGAAATCAATTGAGCAAAACTCCGAAAATGATGGAGTATCATTATTTTAACTCTCGAAACCCCCTGATATAACTCCCTTCTCCTTTGTGCCGGAAGCTGTCCAAACATCACCAAGGGGGAAAGTGAGATCAATCAGGGGATGATTCCCGAAAGGATCCGTCTTATCCCAAGGCACTATCATTGGCCACGGTGGATTCGTGAGGGAATAAGCCAAAATCCCAAAGAAAGGATTAAGGCTCACTAGCTCTCGAAAACACCGAGGTCCATCACAAAGGACAAGGAAGTTCACAAAAGTTCGGCATTTCAACCGACTCGAATTGAAAGATGAATTTTTTCCCAGACATATTGAAAGGTTACTTGAGCTCAAGATCCTATGAGAGGAGCTGCCAAGCTGACGTTAGCAGCCTATAGCAAAAATGGTAGGAGGTGACCACATTTAAAGTTACTACATGGAAAACATAAAAATAAAGCCTAACTTCTCTTGAAAAGATAGACGAAAAATACTACAATTAAGAAATTAGGTAGTAAACCAAGAGGGAAACTAACGATGCCTAGATGGAGATTTTGAAAGTTTGGAAAAGTGTGCACTACCTACGGAGTGGGACAAGATGCTACCAAAACTGAATCATGAGGAAAAGTCAAGGGCTTTGCAATTAATAGCCACAAAATCCATCTTCAAGCCCTCATAATTTATTAAACTAACAAGAATGAAAAGTGAAATCAGAAAACATAAATAGGAAGTGAGTACAAATACAATGAGTTCTTAGGTCAATAAATTCTTAACAAACTAGAAATGTACTACAACCTGAAGGGATATAAAAATAAAATAAAAGGCCTAACTTCTACCCATAAATAAAACTTTGATATTACCTAACGAATAACTAAATTCACGGTTTGATTGTTACTTTTACAAATTTTACTATAAGGAGTAACCTTTTCAGTTAAGCTACCTTAAAAGGAAAATTCTTCACTAAATCTTCAAAATCTAAAATTTTTCCTACCAAACCCATAAAGAAATGAGCGTTGAGATGGAACCACCATCACAAGATTTGAATTAATTTTAGTGTTATACATTTATTTCTTAGGCATGGAGATAGAGTTAAGTTAGAAAAAAAAAACCCTTGAGGGCAAAGTTAACGAAAAAGGGGAAAAAAACCTAACCCTATCCCAATGTATTCTTATAATACTTCTCACTTGATCAAACCACAAAGAATAATTTACACCAAGGCCAATTGCCAACGAGACTTTCAAAACTATTACGGATAATTTGTAAAAGATATAGGTTTCTTTAAGTACCTAGATTCTGTAACACCGTTGCGTTTTAGCATTTTCAATTAGGACTTTAACTTTGGTTGGGAAACTCTAATAATTTGGACTAGGAGGAAAGAACCAACTCCTTACCTTAATTCAGCAGGAGGAGAGTCGTCCAGGGAATCCTCAGCAGCCAACTGTCCAGATTCCGACTTCTCCCTTTCCCAAGTCAACTCCGACCTCCCACTCCCCGTTTAATAAGAAAATCTCATACTCTGAGGAGAGGGGCGACCGAGCGAATCCCAGGAAAGGGGGCCCCAGTAAAACGATGGATTGATGACTGAGGCCATACTGAGGGAGATTATTTCCGAATTTTGGAGAGTTTATATATAGTTGACAATCGAAGGAGGGACATGACGAAATTCGCCCGTATTTCACTAAATATTCTAATTAATTACATTAACAGTTGTTTTGGGAATTTCGTCACGTCACACTAACGGAACATATTAAACGGTTATATTTACCAAATGTATTTATGGTTTATCAAAATTAAAAATCGCAAGTGCGAGCTACGAGATTTTTTCGACCAACTCTGAAAAGAATTTTGAGGAGCAACATATGTTAGCAACAACCGAACATGTGAATTTTGAGCCAGGAAGTTAAAGTTGTAGTGTAGCATCACTACACCACAATCGTTTTGTAAGCCTCCTCGGACCCTTTCATTCAGCAGCCAAGTTGAACATGTGGGCCCACATGGTGGCTATTGAACCCAAATGTAGGATAGTATTTGTCCTGGTATCCTCCCAGAACCACAACTCTTGTACGTAGAAATAATATCTCGCCAAATTAACCTAGAAGTGGGGACAGAGGACGCAAGAGAGTCGAGGGCCAGCCTGGAGGTCCACTAGCTACTAGTCTACTAGCTAGAGGATGGAGGGAGACAGCTCCCAAGCCTATAAAAACTCGTCTCCTGCATCTTTTTCCTCATTCTACGCTCTCCTCTAGACGCTGACTACTCTGTCTCCTCCTTACCTCGTCTCTCTTTCCTACACCCAAAAGATCCGTGAATGGTGGTGGTACGCCCATAACCAACGGACAAGCTTCCTAAAAGATCTCGGGCATGGTGGTGGTCCGCCCATAACCAAACCGGGCACACTCCAAAAAGATCCTGGGCATGGTGGTGGTCTGCCCATAACCAAACCAGGCAACGACCCTAAAAGAATCCGTGAATGGTGGTGGTACGCTCATAACCAACGGACACATCCGAAAAGATCCCGGATCATGGTGGTGATTCGCTCATAACCAAATTCCGGGCACATCCTCCCTCACACCGCTCGTGGTGGATGTACGCTCTAACACATTCATCACAGTATTGTTCACGAAGAAACTCGTAAACATCTAAACCTAACCCTTCACTACCTACCAACACAAATTGTCCAGCAAACTGTGTACCAATTTTTAAAATGCAGAACTTACATTAGAACGCTAATAGTTTTAAGCTTTATAAACCACCCAATTATTATGCTTTTATTGCGCATTATCACTACCAGAGGAAGAGAAGCTTGGTATCTATGCACCAGAACCTGAAGATTTCAGCCAAGTAGACAGTATAGTTTGTTCACATTGTTTAGCGGATTCATGATAATTGATGAAGGTACTATGCTGATTGCTCACAGCGTAGATAATGGTCTCCAACTAGTCGATATCTACTTCAATCATAATATTATGCAGATGTAGGGGAGCAATCAACCTGCTATTATGATGTAGGTTATTATGTAGGTAGATGTGTTCAATGTCCACCTCATTTCAGCTTGTTTGGGTCGTTCATTAATTGCGATAAGATGTTACTAAGATTTTTTAATTTTGATTCAGTTTTAAAGAATAGTGAGAACCTCTTTGTGTCACAAACTATGGGGTGAACTTTCTTGTGATATTACTGATAAGACAGCAGAAAGGAACCTTGCGGATTGGTGGCTAGATAGCTATCAAACTCCTACCTAACCTGTTCTCCCTAAGTAGAGTTTAGTTTAGGGCTAGTCATATTATAGCACTCTGATTCCATAACGAGCCAAGTACTTATTCCATTCGGAATTTTTCATCGCTTCTTCTTACAATTACCAAATTTCACAAAATAGCCAAGAATTGCAGAACCGTTTAGCTGAGGCGTGGGGGATGGTGCAGTCCAGGTTGGAGCCCTTTTCTGCACACCAGTTTTTCAAGTTTGTTGAAATGTACCCATCCAGTCGCATCTGAGCTTGTGGACTTCCAGGTTTCACTTGTTTTCGGCTTGTGCAGTGTACTCCTTCAGCGCTTTTGGAGCATCGCTTTTCCTGTGCAACAAGAGTGTAATTATCCGAACACGTAATGATGAAATATTTTTTTTGGTCCCACGTCTTAGTTTCAACTAAAGCAAGATCTGTATGCACAATTTGTAGACGGTTGGCTCGGGTTCGGTCATTTTTGAATGGTTTGCGTCCTGGCTAAACTCACACATCCAAGCAGCCTTTGCCAAGACTGAACCCCTCAGAAAGTGTTGTCAACTCCATCATGCACTTATGGCTCGTGGCCTAATTTTCTGTGCCAGTCATAAATGGAGCCAGATACAGTCAAATTGGCAAATTGACCTTTTATTGGGTTGGGTTTATTTCAACCAGTTAAAAGCCTGTTTTATTTCTCTTGCCAGGCAGAAAACGTCATTTTTCGTAACAGTGACATGCTCCTTTTCGGAGTTGATCTTACCACAATTTTGGGTGATGGCCTAGCACTCAAAAGGTTTCGGCCTGGCAAGTAGAGGACATCAGTAAGAGTACCTTCAGCTGCCTCTATTCGCCCCAATGCTTCAGTCTTCATAGATTGCCCTTTTTTGGAAGTAAGCACATGTGTCTCAGCAATGGACGGGTCAGTAAGCAAGTGCTTGTCAAATGACATGTGCGATGTCGATCCCGAATCCAAAATCCACTTATTGTCAGGTTCTGAATTTGAACTACGCTCAAGGGTGCATAGACTTTCTGCTTTGGTTGAGTGTATGTCAGAAAGCTCACTTGATTTCGATTTGACTCGTCTCGGGACTTATAAGCCATTTTGAAACGACAGAACCGTTCTTGATGGTTGCTCCTACCACAAAAACCACATGTTGTACCAAACTTTTTGGGCTTTTCACGAGTTTTACGATCCGATTTTGAATGATTTTGCGCGGAATTTGGGCTTGGTATTTTGGTATTTTGGAGTTTTGCTGTTTTTGTGCCTGTGCTTCAAAAGAAATGGAAACACACGATGGTACATAGCGTTTTTCATCCTTCATCAATCTGGTTTTCAGGTTAGTGAGAGTTTTTCAGCTGTAGGGGTGGAGTCCCATACTGTGTTGAAATGGGTTGAAAAATGACTCGGAAGGATTGAAAGAATCTGTGACGTGAATCTCATCTCCGATTTTTTTTTCTGGTTAAATTGATCCTGTACACAATATTTTCCAGCTTCGACAAGTTAGTCTGCATGTCGACACTCGAATCGTACTGGAGTGTGAAGAACTCTTCCAAAGAAGGGCACATATCGTGTTCATCATCTTTGTCAAACAGATTTTTAAAGTTGCTAATCGTGAATCGACAAGGAGCATCATTACAAGCAATTTGAAAAATTTGGAAGGAACGGGTTGGTTTGTGTGAGGGAAAAGATTCGGATTTCATTCCTCAGATCCGAATCCGTGGATACTTGACATACGACGGAATGAAATAGGTAGGGTCTAGATATAATGGTGTGGAATTCCGTTGCTTGCTAGTTCTGATAAGATCGGTGTTAGCCACTTCGCACATATAACTGGTGGCTTTCGACAGACCATACGCCACTGGTACGGTCCATTTTCCAACCGACCACAGGGGCAGGTAGGTACCTACTTTCAGTGAGAATCAGACGTAGTGGTGGTCGTCAGGTGGTCCATACGGTTGGCATGATCTTGATGGTTTGATTTGAATGTGACTATGAGAACATAGGTTTCATGAATTTAGTAGGCATTTTGGACCATTGTATGATCGATTATCCATCATACATCAACAAGGAGCACCATTACGAGCAATTTGAACGAGCGAAAATGGATACAGTAAGTAGAGGTTGTGACGGTATATGGGAATCCCATCCATATTGGATCCGGGCTCTTCCCGATCTTTTTGACACGTGGCTGAAGGGGCGGTCGATTCGCGAAAACGAATAGTCAACTACTGGAGGCATTGCGTTATAATCAAACCAGTGTCTCTGGGAGCAGCTGTCACACTGCCTCCCTACCTTTCTGGAGAATGGAGAGGGGGAAACCCTTCATCCATTGCATGGTAGCAGTGCCTGGTTGGTGGGTACGTGCTGGATTTATCCTTCGTACGCCCTCCACTTTATATTTTTGAGAGCTTCTCTGGAAGGAAGAGCTCTGAGGTTTTCTAGAAGGAATCCTCTTTTTAACATCCTCTTTCTTTGGTAACCCTTGGTTTTATGAATATACACTTCGGCCATTCAATTTTCTTTTATAGGTCTAAATTTTTCCCTCACTATTCCTCATCAAATCGAGCTATTATTCTTAAGGCCCTCAATGCCTGGCGTTCAGTGCCACCCAATTATATTTCTTGTATCTTTTTCCTTTGTATTTTTTGTATTTCAGTTGTTCCGTCTTATGATGGAGATTAGTCTCCTAGTGGGTTTTCAGATGAACTTTCCTGAACCAGAACCTCTGACAACTACTTTTCTCCTTCTATTCGTGTCCGCCAAGTGATATATTGATAAGGAGTTTCAATTCTCAGTGGTACCATTAAGGTGGAAGCAATCAGCTTTGGAGTTTTTCAGATGAACTATTCCTGAATCAGAACTCCATACTACTTTCAGTCCCATGTCACTATTAACTTCACATACTTCTTCCTCGAAGAAGTATGTTTTTAAGGGGAGGAGTGTGACAGTATATAGGAATCGCCTTCATATTGGTTCCAGGCTCTTCCCGATCTTTTTGACTTGCGGCTGAAGGGGCGGTCGATTCGCGAAAACGAATCGTCAACTCCTGGAGGCATTGCGTTTGCGTTATAATCAAACCAGTGTCTCCGGGGGCAGCCGTCACGCTGCCTCCCTACCTTTCTAGAGAATGGAGAGGGGGAAACCCCTCATCCAATACAAGGTTCCTCAGTTGGTGGCAGTATGTGATAATTGGCACCCTTGGGACATGTGGTAGGATGGTGGTTCCTGAAATGACAATAGGATGTGGATACAGCAAGATCTAGACGCAGAGCCTCCGCACATACAACTTGCCATTATTATTTGCACTTGTTGTCTATTGTTGTTCTGCTTTCCCCACTCCCACACGCGTAGTCCCCCCCCCCCCGTCAGTTTTTCAGACGAACTCTGTTGGTTTGCAGTTCAGGTCTGGACAGGAGAGTGAGAGGTTCGTTGTGTTCAGCACGCACTGCCCAGCGACTCCACTGCAGAATGACCACTGAATGTTCGTGGGTTTCCTATGGATCGCCGAAGGATCGTAGAAATTAAAATTTAAATGAACGTCATGCGCGTGGGTGTATACGCACCTCAATGTTCTTTCACTAAGGAGTGGCGTAGAAACGGGGAAAGGGGGAGGCAGAAAGGCAGTCAATGTATATGACCAATATGCTAGCCAGTGTGGCCCATAACAGTGGGTCATATGCTGACGTCTTGTGTACTGAAAACATTTTGCATCTCCCCCTCGCATGTATATGCACCACCCCACCAAACACTTCTCCTGATATTCCTATCGATGCAAACCAGCTTTAGGTTTTTGCAAACCTCTCTTCTTTCTCCGATTTCCACTCATTTTGTTGGTAACCTAAAATCTCAATATTGAAGTTGACTGATGATAAGTACCTAACTAATATGGGAAAAACATTTTTTCAGGACAAATGTGAAATGAAGCACTTAATGGACACTCACAGCAACCAGCCTGCTAAACATGGAATCTGATGAGAAAGGTGTCGGGAAGAAGCATGATGCCGCAAGACCACTTCAGAACGGCCTTAACTTGATCAAGTTCTCGCACTCTCAACTTGCGAGCGGCGCCTCGACTGAAACCAGAGGCAGTGCAAACGACTATGGTCCAGATGGCAGCACATCCGAAAGTTCCGGTGGACCAGACTCAGTTGGCATCAAGATAGAGGCTGTCCGGTCGGAAACTAAGTCAGACTCATTGGATCAAGCAGAAATCAGTGAAGTTATGACTATAGTGAAGTTATGACTATAAAGAAAGAGCAAGAATAGCTGTGTG